>OX940892.1:6790000-7220802 GCA_954871355.1 Cabera pusaria
GAGATGTGACGGCCATGTCGACGATAAGTAGTGGAATGACGGCCACTAGCGTAGTCGGCGACTATTCGGCAAATAGCGCCAACTTTCTAGCTTCTCACTTTGTATGTATTTTTTAATAAAATGGACGTGGTACGGAATTACATTACACACACGAAACTTTCTTCTCGATATGATTACAATTTATTAAAACCTTTACACAAAAACACTGCTCTTACCCATACAAAAACAATAACTGGACAAGGACTGCAAGTTGGACTCGCACTGGTAGGGTTCCGTAATACAGTAGAGTATTTTAAAACTATCATTTTTCACCAGCAACAAAATAATTTTGTTTTTCATAGTATTTGTATTTGCATGAAAAACAAATGTATATTTGCGGTTTTGAAAATGTGCTATATCTAAAAAAACCGCTAACTATATCTCGTTCAAACTGTTCAAACCAGTTTTCGTTGAAAGTCTTTATTGAGATCTACGTCATATATTTTTTTTAGATTTTTCACTCCCTTATTTTAAAAGTTAGAAGAGGTTTTACCACTTTATAAGTTTCTGTCTTTCAAACAATTGACATTGAGAAAAAATAGTTTTAGGAAACCTCAATGTCATTTTTAGGGTTCCGTAGCCAAATGGCAAGAAACGGTTATATATATAAAAACCCTTATAAATTCGCCATGTCTGTCTGTCTGTCTGTCTGTCCGTCCGTATGTCACAGCCATTTTATTCCGAAACTATTAGGACTACAGAATTGAAACTTAGTAGGTGTATGTATTCTGTAAACCGTTTTCCGATTTTTATACAAAAATAAAAAAAAACAAAAGTTTAAGGGGGTCATCCCATTCATGGAACTGAAACAAATTTTTTTTTGTTCAAACCTATACGTGTAGGGTGTCTATGGATAGGTCTTTAAAAATGACATTGAGGTTCCTAAAATATTTTTTTCTCAAAGTCAATCATTTAAAAGATAGGCGCGTCTAAAGTGGTAAAATGTGTCCCCCCCCCCCCCCCTCCTCCCCTCTAACTTTTAAAGTAAGGGAGTGAAAAATCTAGAAAAATTATATTCTGTAGATCTCAATAAAAAATTTCAACGAAAATTGGTTTGAACGAGATACAGTCAGCAGTTTTTGAGATGTAGCGACCGCAAGTATAACTTTGTTTTTCATACAATTACTATGTAAAACAAAGTTATTTTTGTAGTTGCGAAAAATCATAGTTATAGAATACTCTACTGTGTTACGGAACCCTACTAGTGCGAGTCCGACTTTCACTTGGCCAGTTTATTAGAGACCTATATATAGACTCCCCGCACGTATAGGTATAATGTTTTTTTTATAGTTTCAGTTCTATGTATGGGGAGCCCACTGTAATCTTTTATTTTTGTATAAAAATCGAAGAGCGGTTTACAGAATACATCTACCCACCAGGTTTCAACTGTGTAGTCCCAATAGTTGCGGACTATAGTGGCTGTGACATACGGACAGACAGACAGACATGACAAATCTATAAGGGTTCCGTTATTCGCCCTTCGGCTACGCAATCCTAAAAATAAAAAAATAATGCGAAGTAAAAGGCTGAGCGCAGACTTTAGTCAAGACAGTCTTAAGACAGACTATTTGAGTACAAAACATATGATGACGCGCACACCTGAGGCAAAACGTCTCGTAAACAAAGTTGTCTACGAGACACGGCGACAAATCTGACTGACGACTGCCGACACAGAACAGATAATAATACTACGTATAGAAGAGACACTCTGTCCCACCCACCAACGGGGCTTCCTCACCTCGCCATTGATTCAAGAGCTGCCGAGGAGCTAGCTTGAGCAAGGACACCACACATGGACGACTATAGAACAATAATACTACTCACGGGGAGAAGAATATCAACTTTATATGTTGGGACCAGTAGACACAGGAGGTTCAAATTTACGTAGGTTCTTTATTATATAAATAGATAAAGTAGGTAAAAAGTAGTTACTGTATAACTGAAGAAGACAAATGGTAGGTAGGTACATAATACGTGTATTGGTGGAGTAAAAAGAGTGTCCATCCTATATAAAATATACAAAACTGTACAATACTACGGTATTATACAGTTTCACGTTAAATTTTCACGTTCAGATCACGTTAAAGTAAACGCAGATTTGTATGGAAATAACTATGTTACCTATTATACACACTAGATGGCGGTTCCATACAAATCTGTGTTTAAGGTAACGTGATCGAGTAAGTTATCCAATCTGTCAAACTCGCACTAGGCACTACAGCTAGGATGATATAATCCATCATCCTAGCACTACAGTGCTACAAGGATCTCTTGGCACGTGGCCAAAATCAGTACTAACACCGTCATCTTGTAAAGTTTCACTTATGATCACTTTTGACAGGCAGCTGGAGATGATACTTGTTGTGGATATTTTGTGCTTTTATTGTAATAAAAATATCTCATAATATGCCAAAAGTGATAAAAAGTGGTGTTATAGAGTTGATGCTAAACGTAGAAGATTTTTATTTTAAAGAAAAGTAGTCTAGTGTTTCAATTATTCCATTTGAAAAAGTAAATGAGCGCGTCGCTGCTGCAACAGGTAAGTGTTACCATTCCATACCTTGTAAGTGTCCCCGTTATTACCAAAAAATACTAATTCATATGTTGTTGGCTTAGGTAAATATAGTACTTAGGTATTAAATTAACTTTACGTATGGTTATGTACCTATCTACTTAATTTTGCCGCCCTTTTTTCTCAGGTATTGCGGTTACCACCATATCATTGTGATCCTATTGAAATGGTATCGGCATCCATGAAACGAAAAGTAACCGAGGTAAATATTTTGAAGTCATCCAATCAAATTCCAGAAATGGTACAGAATGCTTTTGATTCCATTCCTGTCGATGAATGGCGCAATCATTGCGCCCACGCCAAGAAAGAAGAGTATCGAAAAAGAGATGGATATTTGGACGAACATTTCATTATACAATTATGCTCTGACAGTGAAGAAATCAGTTACGATGATGAATGATGATGATGATGATGGTGAATTTTGAAGTTACAGATGGTGAAGAATTTCATATTATGCAATCTCTTCTCAATATGCAGAACATAATTACAAAAAAAACTGTTTTATTATTTAATAATATTTACATTATTTTTATTTTTATGTAATAAATCCTAGTATCAAAACAATTTCTAAGTTTAAATTTTATTACGGTCGAGTTACAATTCCCTAAAACTAGGGAGATTTTATTAGCTGCTAATTCTGATTCAACACCCACGCCCTCATGGCAATGTCGTCCAAGTGCAAAATGATCCTTGTAGCACTATATATGTTTTCAAGTTATGGGGTGACCAAGGAAAATAGGATTTTTAATAGGAATAGAATTTATTTTAATAAAACCCAAAAAACCATATTGATTTTCAGACTCTGTTACCGCCACAGAAATATGAATAATAAGGTATGAATTCTTATCTGTGGATACCACATTTCACAAGTATAAATTGACATCTTTAAGGATCATCGTCGAATATTTCAACCAATTAACACAAAACCTTAACGAATTATACGCCTAATCCTTCCTCGTGAATTACTCTCTCTATTGGTGAAAACCGCATGAAAATCCGTTCAACAGTACCTATTTGAGTTTATCGCGAACAGCCAGGCAGACGCGGCGGAGGAAAGCGTTTTACAATAATTTTGTAGTGATGATTGAAGGCTGTATATTATCTTTGGACGATATATTGGAGCCAAATAAAATGCTTTTCTTGAGATATTAAATTATAGATTTATTGGTTTGCTTGACTCGATGTTACACAGAAATAACCGGCCAAGTGCGTGTCGGGCCACGCGCAATATATCAACATTTGTATTACGATGCATTTACTTATTCATATGGTTATTAATAGGGTTCCGTAGTAGCCTGTTATTCAATGCAAGTCTTTACCCGTTATAAACAAGCAAATAGGTACACCGTCTTTGTCACTTTAAAGGATTTATTCTAAGGATTTTGTATTTGGTACAAAAATATCCAACACCCAAGATCAATGACTATTACTGCTAAACTAATAAAGTTATCTCAACCGCTATAATTTTTCTTTAAAGTTCATGAAATGCGCTATTATCACGAAGTTTCCCAGACTTTTTAAGCCAGCAGTTTAGCTTTTAGAGGGGGGGGGGGGGGGGGACGCCCTACTGGAACAAAAATTTGCACTTTAAAGTTTAATATTATTTTAAAAGACCTATTCAACGATAGCCCACACGATGGGGTAGGCGATGAAAAATTTTTTTATCCCCACTTCTCACATAGGAGAGTAGTAGAGACCCTAAAAAAAATATTTTTCACAACTGTATTTCAGCATTTTTTTGGCGTAATATATATACATACTCCTACAAAATTACAGCTTTCTAGTATTAACGGTCTCTTAGCAAAACCTCGGACAGACAGACAGACAGACAGACAGACAGACGGACATGACGAAACTATAAGGGTTCCTTGTCAGGACTACGGAACCCTAAAAAGGGAAGTGTGAAGTCGACGGGCGTCTTGAAGGAAGTGAGAAAAACCATAAATAACCTTTTACTTTTTCTTTTACTGTATTAACCGATTCTTTAGTTTTTTAGGATTCCGAACGGGTTGGATTTAGAATCGTTTGGCACGAAAAAGGGGGGTAGAGGGGTGGAATGGGGAGGGGAGGGTCCCCTCTTCACTACCCTACCACTCCCATTACAAGGTAATGCACAGTTTTTGAGTTATGCCTATTTTTGTTGGGTTTGATTTTGGATTATTGGTTGTATTTAGAATCGTTTGGCATGAGTTTGATATAAAATGTTATGGAGATGGGTAGAGGCTAGGTCCCTGGTTGTAGGTAACAATACCATTCTTATAACTAGGTAATGCATATTTTTCAAGAAAACGATATAAACAAAATCTAACCTAAAAATATACTAAACCATAAAAACATAGCGCAAATAATAGTTACAAGGGCTAGACAACTGTTCGAAAATTTTAGTAATATGATTTACCACTACTAAATTAATAAAACTCCCCAGCAGAATAAAAACGAGGTTAGGTTAGGTTGAAACTGCGACAGCACAATTCGCGAGCCGAGCGAGCGAAGCGAGCGTGCCGCGACAGCGGCCGGCGAAGCGCTAAAAAGTCTGTTAAACATCCAAGAAAACAGAGATATTGATCAGCGAAGTGGTACAAAAAAGTGAGGTTATGATTTTATAAAAATAGGCATAACTCTAAAACTACGCATTACCGTGTAATGAAAATGGTGGGAAAAGGAAAGGGGGACCCTCCCTTACCCCCTCACCTCCTCACCCTCTCTTTTTCGTGCCAAACGATTCAAAATTTTTACCTAGTGAGGTTATGATTTTGCAAATAATAATCATAACTCAAAAACTATGCATTACCTTGTTAGTACCGTGATAGTTAGACGGTTGAAATTTTCACAGATGATGTATTTCTGTTGCCGCTATAACAACAAATACTAAAAACAGAACAAAGTTTTAAAAAATTAAAGGAGGTCCCCATAAAAAAACGTGTTTCTTACTATAGCGCCATCTATGAACGATTTTTAGCTTGTTAATAAATAATATTAATTACCTACCCTAACAAATTTGTGTTAACGTTCACTTAGTTGGTGTTAGAAGTTCGTTATATATTCGTTAGATGGCGTTGCAGTTAATAAGCATGTTTGGTATTGACACGGTAATCTATACTTCTATACTAATATTATAAAGAGAGAACATTTGTATTTTTGTATGTTTGTAATGATTAGGCTCAAAAACTACTGGACCGATTTGAAAATTTCTTCCACTAATACATAGAATGAACTTTCGAAATGAAAATAGGCTATATTTTATCCCGTTCAAATCAAAGGTACATTCGTGGAGACCTAATTTGCAACCTAAGTCGACGAAAAAACGGTCGAAAAACACGTTCCTTACGAACGCTGCTCAATTGAAAATAGATGGAAGAATATTTTCTATGGAAGACTTGTACAACTTAATAAGACCTATAAAAAAAGTCCGGGACAGCATATGTCTATCTCTTAAGGTTGACTCACAGTAACCATTTTAATCTTTAATTTTATTGTTAAATAATATTACATAACTTCCCATGCTATTTGCAAGTATATAGTATTAATCCTTATCCAAATAATTACTGTAATTAGCTTGGCCACATATTATAAATTAAAATTGTCCTTTACAGTATATAATTCGAATGAAAACTCTAGAAGATATCACGGATTTCACATAAACGCATCGCAAAATTAATAAAATATTTGCAGTGAAACCACAGATTAGGTCATAGTTACTCCGAAAATATTATTAAAAGCTTAGCTATTCTGTAGATCCCCACCGATCACAATCAATTTGAAGTCAATATAGTAAAATAATATGATCTATTGTATAAAATAATAATCATATATATATATATATATATATATATATATATATATATATATATATATATATATATATATATAATTATATAATATTTTAAACCACCCCGACTGATCTATGTATAATCTTTTCATTAAAAGCATTCCAATGACTCTAAACACGACATTTAAAAACTGAGCTGTAAGTTGGTGAGGATTTGAATATTCTGTAGAGTCCAGGAGATGCGATAGCGCAATTAACTAGATAAAAGCTCATAGTTTTATAACGATTGAACGAATTTTCATGAATCAAATCTAAGAACACTCTCGATGAAGACATCTATCAAACAAAAAGAAACTATCAATAATAAAATCAAAATCGGTTCATCCGGTTGGGTGCTAAGATGTTACAGACAGAATGACAGATACACAGATACACACGTTGAACGTATAATACCCCTACTTTTTGCGTCGGGGAACGCCGTAAGGTTACGGCGGCAGATGTTCTCCTTGGTGGTAAGCTACTTTTTAGGGTTCCGTAGCCGAATGGAAAAATACGGAACCCTTATAGATTCGTTATGTCTGTCTGTCTGTCTGTCCATCCGTATCTCACAGCCATTTTATTCCGAAACTATAAAGATTACAGAATTGAAACTTGGTAGGTAGATGTATTCTGTGAACTGCTTTCCGATTTTTATACAAAAATAAAAAATATAAAAGTTTAAGGGGGGCATCCCATAACATAACTGAAAAAAATAAAAAAATAATCTTCAAACCTATACGTGCGGGGTGTTTATAGATAGGTCTTTAAAAATAACATAATTTTTCATCCTAAAATCATTTTTTTCTTAGTCAGTCATTACAAAAAAAAAATGATTCCGACGAATTGAGAACCTCCTCCTTTCTTGTGAAGTCGGTTCAAAAGATAGGTGCCTCTAAAGTGGTAAAATTAATGTCCTCCCCTCTAACTTTTAAAGTAATGAAGTGAAAAATCTAAAAAAAATATATTAAGTAGATTTCAATAAAAACTTTCAACGAAAATTGGTTTGAACGAGATACATTCAGCAGTTTTTGAGATATAGCGACCGCAAAGATAACTTTGTTTTTCGTACAAAAACTATAAAAAACATAGTTAATTTTTTTGTGGCGAAAAATTAAAGTTATAAAATACTTTACTGTTTCGTAACCCTACGAGTGCAAGTCCGACTTGCACTTGGCCAGTTTTGGTATATTTAATGATCCCACTACATCTGTACGAAAACCCATGATTCATTAATGCACATATAACTTCATTGGTATGTATCTAGCTAGGATTAGAACCAACGACCGTCGGGTCAGAATCAGGGTAACTATCCTTTACGCAAAGGGCCGTCCAATATCACTTCGTAAGTATAATAAAACAAAGTCATCATATATATATATATATATATATATATATATATATATATATATAATATCACTGCGTCTGTCTGTCTGTTCGCAATAATCTCAATAGCTACTGAACGAATTATAATGCGGTTTTCACCAATAGCCAGTGTTTATGAGGAAGGTTTAGATGCATAATTCGCTAAGGTTTTGTGTAAATTGGTTGAAATATGACGATGATTGTTAAATATAGAATATAATAGAATAGAATAGAAAATTCTTTATTGTCACACCTCATTAAAAATAACATACAAGGTATATTTAATGGGCGGCCTTATCGCTGAAAGCGATTTCTGCCAGGCAACCTTTGGATGGAGAGGACTAAAAGAAAAAAAGACAATAGACGGAGGTGTTCCTAATAAGTAAAGTGTAGAAAACAAATAACTAACTTTACTTCCTTAAATACTAACCTACCTTACAAAGACGTATTAAATATTTACTAAGATTAATTTACAAACCAATTTATGTGAAAAATTATAATATGTTAATATGTTATATTCGATGCAACAAACTGATGCAAATTTTGTAGGCATATATGTTCTACCCGTGCGAAGCCGGGGCGGGCTGCTAGTAAAATATAAAATTATACTTATATATATTATTATACTGCGGTTCGGAACCCTCCGTGTGCGAGACAAAAGCCTGACTCGCACTTGGCCAGTTTTATTTAATAATTGATGAAATCTTAAATATCCTTAAATCTGTTGATGCTTGTACTTACAAGCTTATAAGCTACCCCATATACTTATATGGGGTAATTGAGATATTTAAAATAACAATACCATATCTGTAAGCTTAAAATAAAGGCTCTATAACTTCGGCGACGTGTTTTGGATGCAGCTTATAAGTCAAAAAATTGGAGAGCGCCAACACAGGCGACTATGAATATGAGACAAAGAGTAGCGGGCAGACAATTTAAACATTTATTTTAACTAACGGACATGATGTCATAAAAAGTCATTCTCTTTCAGCAACTGCCTTATAATAAATTTCAATTAGGTCATGGGATCTTCGATCTGGTTCCTCAAGCCTGCATGCTAGGAAACCTCAGGTCCGAGTCCCGCAGGTTGTCTGCGATCCATCGCGCTGCGTCACGTTCCATCTCTTCGTCGAAGTAATCCCGCCAGCCGCCGGTTTTACCTGGATACATGTATGTAACCTCATTTAGAAGTGTTTAAACAAGATTAGGTTCAATAATTATAACATGAAAAAAGATATACTAAGGGATTTTCTTATTGGAAAATGATGACACATTCCTCATAAGTTCTCTGCCTAGTATTTTGGCTTTTGGCGCTTATCACTGCATATTTAAAAAGTCCTAAAGGTTAGCATAGAATATACGTTGTTTGGTAAACATATTATAGCTAAGTCTTTAGAATTTCTTGGGACTCGGCTGTGTAGCCTAGAACCGACCCTACCATCTAGATATGGTGAGTTCAAATACAGAAATCACGTGACAGATCAACGTGGCTTCTTGCGGTCAGAACAATGACGAGGGCAAGACTATGGTGGTGTTTACATGTCGTGGCCAGATTGTAGATTTGATCACGTCATGATATAATCTGGCCTGTTCACGATCTGTATTATTCATTAAATCTGCCTAAA
Source organism: Cabera pusaria (assembly GCA_954871355.1). NCBI lineage: Eukaryota > Metazoa > Arthropoda > Insecta > Lepidoptera > Geometridae > Cabera > Cabera pusaria. Next base: position 6,799,407 of record OX940892.1, read on the forward strand.
ACTAAAAAAAAAATCTGACCTGTTGGTCTAATGGTTTAGTGACACAGGTCAAGAAACCACGAAACGAAAGGTCGTGGGTTCGATTCTTACACGGGACAATTCTTTGTGACACATCAGACAATTAAGTGTTTATTGTGTCCGTAATAATTATGTATAGTTGTAAAGTCCCCCGCGACACAGGGATATCCCTTGAGAGGGAAGTTGTCTTTAAAAAATGCGGGGCAGTCTTTGGGGACTGCCGATAGAAGTGTAAACTAAGTAACTTGTGAATTGTATCGTCGAGATACACAGTATAGATATATTATATCAGTCGTCTCGTGAGCACGATCAATAAAACTTGGTCGAAACGTCAGGTTAAATAAAAATTAATGTTTTAAGCACGTTACTCGTAAGTCTCGTATTTTAATATTTATTAAAGTATCATATAGCTCATGGAAAGCGTTCGGTGACAATGACGCGATTTCCATGATTTTTGTTCACCCAGAAAGTGCCGCGCCTAAAGAAGTTCAAAAATACATATTAGTATTTCGTAATTTCTGCTTCATCGTAACATTTTAGACCGAATTCACAAAATGGATCAGATTCTTGAGTCAGCTGATTATTTAAATATTTATTACCTCAATACTTTATCATTTATCAAAAAAAATATATTTGAGAGGGTATTATTCCTGTTTGGTCCATTGTAATTTTATCGAGGTCTTTTAAGTATCTATAGAGATATAGAGATCACACCACAAACTGAAAATTACTAGCGCGGAATTTGAAGTCGGTTTTATCTTCATCTTTTGAACGATTTTAAATTATTAATTAATTTATAATCGTGTTCTTAATCATTCTGGAAAAACAATAGTGCAGTGGCAATGTTGTGGTAAGCAGACAGTCCGGTGCCTGGTGTGAGCTGTAGCTGTGAATTATGTAATGAACAACATATTGATAGCTTTTTCAGTAACTTGTATATTAATATGTTTCTTGAAACACTTCAAGAAACATATACACACTTAATATTTTTGTAAATTGTTACACACATTAAAAAATTTAATCGTACAGACGGGACTCGAACCCGCACCTCCCAGATAACATGTCCAGGTGCTCTGACCAATTAAGCCACAGTCCGATACTATCTATATGACGAAATTAGTGGATTGCATTTTTAAGTTCCGTCGGTACATTTATTAATTCTGTGGTATGGGTAAATACAATACAGTTTTGAAAACTACTAACCCTTTCTGATAAATGTTTCATTATCATCCAATAGGCCCAATTCTCTCAAATCTTCATAGTTGACAGATTTATTGTTCTTGAAGTTTTCAATGCTGAGGTGGTCACAGAGTTTAACCGTTTGGTCAGGCGTTAGTTTTTTGCCTAAAAAGTCAGCCACGCGGCAGATGTAGCCAGGCATATCCTGCATAAAAACAAATTCGTTTATTTCAAATAGATCCCGAAGATTCCCGAAGATCCAAACAATTCCACTAATAGCACCGGAGTAGACGAGTCTTCGAGCAGAGATCACGTTTCGGGAAATGTGTGGGACGGCTTGCAGCCAGGTGGAGTCACAATCTGTGGCAAGTGGCTGAATGTGGCTGGCTGTAACTGACAGAAACTGGCAGAAACAAAATGCGAATTCATATCAGAACTGCACTGAGCTCATTAGAGTATAATAGGAGCCGCACATGTCTAGCAGAGAACAATCGCAGGATTATGTTGAAACTTTGTTGAAGTGATTTCAATTTCATTAGAAGTAGAAAATGTTAGGAACCTACATGAGTGAGTATTAATATTATTTAGTAGGTATATATACTCAGAAAAACAGTTACTACTGTTTACTATACTGTACACTATTATACTAGTGGTAATGTGAGAACAGTAGGTACACCTCGTGAGCCGTCATAACTATGAAATAGCCGGATATGCTGTATTATACCTAATGCAAATACAAGTTTAAAAAGTAATTTGCATTACAAAATGTACAAAGACAGTTCAATTTGAAATCGAATTTCAGGTTCTTGAATTTTCCAAGTCTTACCTATGTATGTTGCAGACTTTTGAGCAAAATAGGGGTATAAGTGTTAGCGATTACTCGCGTTCGAAGGTTGAATCTGGTATCTATGGGTTCGTCTTATGAAGGTGGGGAGACCGCGTAGTCTGATTGGTATAGGTAAAAATATAAATTTTCCGAAAAAAATCAAAAATGTAAATCTGTCCATTTCTCCCCTCCACCCCAACCGTTTGAAATTAATGTGCAACATCTTGTGTAAAATAAAGTTCTTAGTGTTTCTCTCAAATGTTATTGAAATCTGTTGATAAATAACGCAACAGCAGACTTCCCCCATTTATCCCCAAATTGTTCCCCGAATCAAAAATCGCGATCAACAAAAAATAAATCAACGAACTTGTGTGCCAATTTTCGTCAAAATGGGCTGAAAAATGCGACCGTAGGCAAGAACAGACAGACTGATAGACGGACAAAGCATTTTCGGTCAATTACCGTATTTTTAAGGCATCAAAAAGTTTTAACTAAATAATCAAACCAATGAGCATGGAACTGACCTTAGAGAGATCTTCATAGAAGAGGAACAGCATGTTGGGATGATTCCTCAACGCCCAAGCTTCCTTCACATGCTCGAAGTATGGCGTCAGAGTAACTGGAACACACGGGGCATTAAAATGTCGATAAACTACAAGATCTTAACCACTATCTCACGTGATTAGTGATGATGCTGTCTAAAATGGAACTGTACCGGAAATGCATATTTGATTTCACCATCCCCGTGTTATAATCGAACAACCACGTATAACTGGAACCGCCTCATTCATTTTTTCCGTTCATTCATACTTTTTTGTATTAAAACTATCTTTTTATTGTTCGAATGACGGAACGATTGGAAAAATTAGAAAGAAATGACACCGAAAAAACGGGAAGGAGTCTACGCAAGTTAACTAAAAGAAAATACCATTTTTATCCGGTGTAGCACCGTGGGTGAATTTCCAGCCAGCGCTAGAACGCAATTGATAAAGGTGAAGTAATTAATACCTATATTTCATCCTACGAAGTGTCTAAATGCTCAAAAACTAACCGTGGAACCTCGAGAACGATGGAGGGAACTATGTAAGCTCATCAGAATTTCCAGACCAAGGATATCCCTATAGTGAGCCTGAAGAGCTGGAGTCAGCCACAAGATTCCATCTTCCAGCCCCAATTAACCCCCACGTTCCCCAAGTCCTCAGTCCTCTCTTATTTTATAAATATAATTCTTAATTTTGTTAATCGTTGTTTTGTATTATATCTTCATTGTAGGTTCCTGGTTCCTTTAGGGATGTAGCGTGCGGTAGGTCTAGGCAATCCGTAACGTTACACACGCCACCTATTTATGGGTATACCATATACCCGGACAAAGTGATTTGCTTCTTCGTTCGTATAAACGAAGCGCCAGGGAATCAAATACTCTGCCTGCGTCTGTACGTACTGTATTGGGGGTCCTCAAAGAGCGAGTGAATAGATATTATTTGGGTAAGTGCGCTGCGTCATCGTTCGCATTGTCACCTAACGTACCAGTTACCCAGTTCGGTATAAAAAAAACTTTTCCAGAAAAAATACCCGGGTAACGGAGCAGACGTGTTGTGTATCCGTATACACTTAATTTGGGAATGATTTTCGGGCTCGTAACTGAAAACTGTTCTATTATTAAGGTTCCGTAGCCGAATGGCAAAAAACGGACCCTTGTAGATTCGTCATGTCTGTCTGTATGTCTGTCCGTCTGTCTGTGTTCGGAATAAAATGACTGTGACATACGAACGTATGTCACAGTCATTTTATTCCAAAACTTTTAAGACTACACAGCTGAAACTTGGTAGGTAGGTGAGTCTGTGAACCGCTTTCAGATTTTTACACAAAAATAAAAGGTTAAGGAAGGGATCCATGCTCCCCATACATAGAACTGAAACTAAAAAAATCTTGCATCAATCCTATATGTGTCTTTAGATAGGTCTTTAAAAATAACATTAGGGTTCCTAAAACAATTTTTTCGCCAAGTCAATCATTTGAAAGATAGACACTTCTATAGTAGTAAAATATGTGTGTCGCCCCCCCTTCCCTCCCCTCACTTTTAAAGTAAAGGAGTAAAAAATGTAAAAAAAAAAATATGCTGTTGATCTCGTTGGTTTGAACGAGATATAGTCAGCAGTTATTGAGATATAATAACCGCAAACATAACTTTGTTTTTCATACAAACACTATCAAAATTACCTAATTTTTTGTTAGCGAAAACTTAAAGTGATTACTCTACTGAGTTACTAAGCCCTACGAGTGCGAGTCTGACTTGCACTTGGCCAGTTTTTTATCTTGTTATAGAAGAATTCTGTTTTGTGTAGCAAATAAATAAATAAACAAGTGGTTCTGTAAGAACAAGTATACCTCGCGTGCTCTTATAACGATGGAATAACTGACACTTTCCGCTTTTTCCTGGATAAGCAAAGCCTTTTCAGAATTTTAGCAAAGTAGGGTAGTACAAGTTTTAGCGATTACTCGCGTTCCCTTGGTCCTAGGAGTTTGAATGTGGTGTCTACGGGATTGTCTTGTGAAGGCTAAAAGGACTGCATAGTCAGATTGGTATAGGTAGGTATACATTTTCAGATATAACGCTACAGCAACTTTACTCCCTATTCGCCCTACGCTCCCCCTTTTTTGAAATTTTTTCACAACGTCTTGTGTCGTTGAAATCCGTCGATAAATAACGCTATACAGCAAGATTTTCCCCTTTGTCGTCCCTCTTTCAAAAAAACGCGATAGACAATTTTTTTTAAATAAATGAAGGAACTCGTGTGCTAGTTTTTGTCAAAATCGGTTTAAAATGCGATCTGTAGGCGAGAACAGAGAGACAAGCGTAGACAGACAGACAGAAGCGTTGTTTGGCTAATCTCGAAACTGATACGCTTCGCTCGCTTTGATCGCTCGGTCAATAAGAATTGAGTAACGTCCTTTTTTTTAAGTCGGTTATTAAAAGACGTTCGTAATCAAATCAAGTACTTACACAAATCTTTTATGAACGCGTTCCAGATTTCTTTGAAGGACGCTTTAAACCTCAAATATTTTAACAGCTTAGAATGGTAATAACTTGATACAGCGACATCTCTAGGGTCTCTGGCCACGTACACTACCTACAAACAGACAATAAATCTTATAGCAAGAAATAAAAACAACTTATTTTCATATTTTGCAACAAGACAAGCAATAGCTTGCTACTTAGCTGCTACACTTATTTGTACAACTATTTTTAAATAAACTGGCCAAGTGCAAGTCGGACTCGCACTCGTAGGGTTCCGTAACACAGTTAAGTATTCCATAACTATGATTTGACGCAACTACAAAATTAACTTTCTTTTAATAGTATTTGTATGAAAAACAAAGTTATCTTTGCGGTCGCCATATCTCTAAAACTGCTGACTGTATCTCGTTCAAACCAATTTTCGTTGTTAGTTTTTATTGAGATCTACAGCATATATTTATTTTAGATTTTTCACTCCCATACTTTACCACTTTAGATCTATCCTATCTTTCAAATGATTGACTTTGAGAAAAAATGATTTTAGGAACCTCAATGTCATTTTTGAAGACCTATCCATAGACACACCCCACACGTATAGGTTTGAAGAAAAACTTTTTTTTTTGTTTTAGTTCCATGTATGGGATGCCCCTTAAAGTTTTATAATTTTTTTTGTATAAAAATCGGAAAGCGGTTCACAGAATACATCTACCTACCAAGTTTCAATTCTGTAGTCTTAACAGTTTCGGAATAAAATGGCTGTGACATACGGACGGACAGACAGACAGACAAACAGACATGACGAATCTATAAGGGTTCCGTTTTTTGCCATTCAGCTACGGAACCCTAAAAACAGGCCTAGTCACAGAATAATGAATAGGCCAAGTGAGAATTAAACTCGCGCACCGATGCTTCCCTACAAATATGTCAAAGTAGGTTATAGGACAATCTTAACTTTGCAGTTCGATCCATATAAAATGTATTACACCAACCGCAAATAATAATATTATGTTTCTTTTAAGTGTTTCAACCTTTATATATATATTTTTTTTAAATTAAATTTTGGATTGTGTTTAACAATTTACGCAAATAATAAGTTTGTAATAGCAACTAACCAACTAGATGGTCTGACAGTATCAAAGAGGCAACAGGAGAAACTCATCAGAAAACAATTGAACTGGCGCAGATTAGCGAGAAATGGCAAAATATCATATCTACATATGGTCACGATCCTCATTAGTGAGGGAACGACGAAGAAGAAATAGGTTTTGATTCCCTTTTGAAAACGCAAAATATGCGAAAATATGCGACATAATGGGTCATATCTTGTGAGCTCGTTGACTTAGGTACAAGTTTGATTTTTTCACAACCAAAAGAGACCGTAGACTCGGGTATTTGATTGATATAAGTTTCAACTTGATACCTTTAAGCGTTTCTGAGAAAAAAGGGTCATTATAGACGGACAGACGGACAGACAGACGGTCGGACAGACAGACAGACGGACAACAAAGTGATACTATAAGGGTTCCTCTTTTCTTTTTAAGGTACGGAACCTTAAAAAATGCATTTAGTTAAAATATTGTATCACATAGCATGATTGCACTCGTATCGTGCAGTTGAGTTGTGCCTACCCAGCACATACCTTTTTAGGTCTTAGCTCATAATTTAATTATATTTAGTCCTCTGTAAGAGCTAGTAATAAACAGACGTGTTTCATATTTAATTGTTTCATTCAATAGAAGAGCCCATTACCATATAGGGCACAGAGTATCCCCGTATTTCTGACGCCTTTATAATATTAGTAGGATTGCAATTTAGCATTATTTCAGTCTAGTTCTAAAACTATGTATACCTACTTCGCAAGTTCCTTAGGGTAATATTGTTCCAGTATTTCGAGGTTGCGTATTGTTAACTACTCCTAAAAGTCTGTTTCCGGAAAGGTAGGTACCATTAGGGGGTCTTCAAGTCGCAAATGAATAGTTATCATCTAGGCAAGCGTGCTTTTTCTTGGGCCATATCGTCACTTAACATCAGGAAAGATAGTGGTTAATCGCTTGCCTACATAGCTTAAGAATAACATCGTTTAAAGAAGTAAAACAACCGACTTCAAATGCCACGCTATTAATTTTCAGTACCAACTTTAAGGTGTTCATCTCCATATCTCTGGAGATACTTATCAGATCTCGATGAAATTAACACCCATTGAGATATCTCCTTCCAAACAAAAAAAGAATCATCAAAATCGGTTCATAAACGACGAAGTTATCTGCAAACAAACATTAAAAAGGACGAATTAAGAAACATCCTCCTTTTATTTGAAGTCGGTTAAAAATAAAGCAAACATTACCTTCGCTGTATCTATAAGTGTAGGTGGTAGCAGAGACATTGGTAGATGTGACTTTATGAACCTAGGTGATGGTGCATTGACCATCAGCTGGGAACTTGGGGTGAAAAGGACGTCTAATATTTGACGCACATTTTCGCTGTCACCAGCTATTTCTATAGTTAGTTTCTTCGCTTCTTCGGTGAAAATACTTGCTCGTCTAAAAAAGTAAGTAACAAATTTATCTTTATCTTTATTGCCAAAAAACTAAATATTTACATAAAATAGTTTTGAAGCCCTGAAGTATTAATTATAATAATACTTCTGTGGTAACAAGCTATAATTATAGGGTGGGACCTAGTCGATACGTATAGCTATTGGCTGCAATGACCTGTCTCAAGATTGTCGCTGACTAGTGTAAGTGCCTTTTCACACGTACCGGTTTCCGGTAATTCACCACCGGGTAACCGGCGCCGGCTACCCGGTGGTGAAGTGTATGGGCATGGTACATAGCTTTCACATGTACCAGCGTAATTTATCCACCATGCCCATACACTTCACCACCGGGTAACCGGCGCCGGCTACCCGGCAACCGGTACGTGTGAAAATGCACTAACACCGCTCACACCCGGCAAAAAATGTTCAATATAATGTAAGCCTTATGAAGTTCATTGATGGGTGGGAGCGGAGTCGTGTTGGTAAGTGATAACCTTTAGAATAACAACACAAATAATCCAGTCAAAATAGACTAAATTATGATTCCAGTTTGCATTAATTCCCAACAAGCTGGATTTTTGTGCAGGCCTTGGATGCGTCATTACAAATGACATGTCAAAAGTCCCCATCGATCCCGCTTGTGCGTTGTTTTTTATTCGAGGTCAAAGGTCACGAATTTGCGTTTTTCGCGATTTTCAGAAAAACGGTAAGTTTTATCATAAAAGTACCATAGACAAAATTGTAGACCATAAAATTATCTATAAAAATTGTATCAATACTTTACTACGAGCCACCGTTTCTGAGATATAACGATTCAAAAAGTTATAAAAGTTGTTATCGTCATAATATGCATGAGTACGCCACGTCTATATGATGTATGATTTTCGCAACTACAATATAATATAGGTGTTATATATATAGATAGATAGATACACCTTCTTAAAACTAACTTACATAGTAAACTTAAGAATAATGTGTTACAATGGGCGTTCTTATCGCTAATAGCGATCTCTTCCAGACAACCTTAGGATGGAGAGGATAGAACATGTGACTAATGACGGGTGTCTAACGTCTCTCAACACTAATCACTTACATATATACCTATAAATAAACTTAACTATCTTATATAAATACCTAGTGGCTCAAATATTAAGCGTAAATTAATCTTATGCAGCTAGAACAGTATAATACTAAATGACCTTGAAAAAGAATAAATAAATAAATATAACAGGGGACTCCAGTTACAACGACAGATAATATTGCTTTAAATGATCCTTAAATATATTAATGGATTGAGATGCTCTAATGTCCTCAGGTAGAGAGTTCCACAGGCGAATAGCCTGTTCTGTGAAGGATTTATCGAAAAACACAGAACTGTGAGGTGGAAAACTGAGGGTATAGTTTTCTGATGACCTAAGAGAAAGAGTATTTGCGCTATGAAGGAAGTTGAAACGTTCTTTAAGATAACGTGGAGTATATGGATTAAAAAGAATATTGTAAAGAAGGGAGAGGATGTGAGTATTCCGGCGAAGACGAATAGGAAGCCACTTGAGCTGAGAGCGAAACTGAGATACGTGGTCGTATTTACGTAGGCCAAAAATGAATCTAATACAAAAGTTTTGGAGACGCTCAAGCTTATTTAGCTGATCCTCTCTAAGGTCTAGATAGCAGACGTCAGCATAATCAAGAATGGGATGTAAGAGAGACTGAGCGAGGGCAATTTTAGTGGTAATGGGAAGAAAATTACGAAGTCTTCTAAGCGAAGCCCCTGCTGCATACAGTTTACGGCTAGTGTTTTGAACTTGCAAGTCTCAACTAAGACATTGATCCATTACGAGTCCCAGATTCTTTACAGATATGCTGAACGGAATATCGATACCTTCGAAATTCACCTTTGGAAGCATTTGCCAATCCACTTTCGTTATAAGTCTAGAGCTACCGATGACCATGACCTGAGTTTTGGTGGGATTTACATTGAGTCCAAATACTTTACTCCATACAGATATACGTTGCAGATCAGCATTTGTGGCAGCAATAGCATCTGATAGTTTTTCGAGAGATGCTTGGGTGTAAACCTGAAGATCGTCTGCATATATATATATAGGAAGAAGAAAGATTATGAGAAATTGAATTAATAAAAATGGCAAAAAGTAAAGGAAAAAGAACGCCACCTTGAGGTACGCCAGCTGACGTGTCACACCACGATGAAAAAGTATCATCAAGGCGAACTCGCTGCCGGCGCCCGTACAGATAACTGTGAAGCCAATCGATTACCAATGGAGATACGTTAATGGAGCGCAATATCGCTAAAAGGATATCAAAATTAACACTGTTAAACGCGTTGCTGAAGTCCAACAATGTTAGTACCGTCAGATGTCGGTTTTCCATGCCGAGGCGGATGTCATCGGTGATTTTGACTAATGTACTGACGGTGCTGTGGCCTGGACGGAAACCGGATTGGAAAGGGTTAAGAAGGTTATTTAGGGAGAGGTATCTACTAATTTGATTGTAGACAAGACGCTCGAAAACCTTGGACAGGAATGGAAGAATGGAGATAGGTCGATATTCAGAGAGGGTTTTAGGATTGGGTTTTTTAGGTAAAGGAATTATCTGAGCGTCTTTCCAGGGGGAAGGGAAATCACCTTCAGTTAAGGAGTTGTTAAGGATAAAACAAAGGACAGGGAGGATAGTGTCAAGGATTGGTACTAACATGTTGCGGCTTATACCATCGCCACCAACAGCATTGGATGTTATAGATAGTACGCTTTTCTTAAGGTCACATGTTGATAATCGATCGAAGACAAAGGAAGGATAAAAGGGAATTGGTCGATTTGATAATTGGACTAAAGTATTATTTTTATCTGTGTCAGAAATACCAGATGAAGAAGCAAAGTGAAGGTTGAGTGAGTCAATATCTAGATGAAGTGGAACAGAATTTTGAGGGGGTTTACCAATTCCCAGTGACCTAAGAAACTGCCAGATTTTAGCAGGATCCTCATTATTAACCGTTTTGTGAACATGGCGACGAAAAACATCCCTACACACCACATTGCAGCGATTTCGAGCTTTCACAAATTTAGACTTATTACAGTTGTTAGGACGGCATTTAAATTTATATTTGGCTAGATTTTTTTTGTGCATCAGTTGCCGAATTTCATCATTGATCCAGGGTGCTGGCAGATGCTTTAATTTAATCGCTCGTAGAGGAGCGTGTTTGTCATACAGCTGGGTAACTGTTGAATTAAACAACAATACTTGTTCATCCACAGATTGAGCATCAAATACCGGAGACCAATCCAATGCTTGAGCATCGGTAATAAAAGCATCTTGATCTATACCACTAAAATTGCGCTGAAGAATAATGTTAGGCTTAGCTTTAGGGGGACGGATTTTGTACGAAAGAAAAATAAGGTCATGATGCGAGAAGGCATCGGCCGGGCACTGGCCGTGCTTTGCAACATGATGAGGAGAAGAAACTAACAGTAGATCAAGTAGTGAAGGAGTACAGTTTGGTAGATGATGAGTAGCGCCTAAAGGAAGAATATGCATATTACAGGATTTAATGACAGACTGAAAGGAAGAGGAACGGTTATCATTTTTGAGAAGACAAGTATTAAAGTCACCCATTATTATGGAGTGACTATAGAGAGGAAGGATGTCTTCTAAAATAATTTCGAAGGAATTAAAGAAATTAACGTGTAGGGAAGGGCTATAGTATACTCCAAGCAATATCTTAGAGTGCGACAATGGCACTTCTATAAAGAGGTGCTCGCCAGCGTTGGAGAGAGGCGGTTGAGATGAGGTACTGATTACGGAGTATGGAATGTGTGAGCGGAGGTAAATAGCAACCCCACCTCCAACACGACCAATTCGGTCGTTGCGGATCAGATTGAAACCAGGAAGGGAGAAGGAAGTGGTAGATAGACAGGGTTTGAGCCATGACTCGGAGACTAATATAGCATGAAGATTTTTGTTGTAGAAGGACGCCTGCATATCGGGAAAGTGGGCCGGAATACTTTGGGCATTGATATGAATCACATTAAAGTTCTTTGGTACATCAGAAAACTGAGAATCAATATGGTCTTCAAGGGTGGGAATACTAGCAAAACTGGAGTCATAATCACTGCTTTGAGAAGAACAAGATATATACAGATCGTTATCACTGCATTCAGATATTGACATAATATTTAGACGTAAGCAAATATGTACTTAGGTAAGTGACAAAATAATATAACTATTTTAAACTATTAATAATAATAATTACAACAAAAACTAATCACTTATTACTAAACTTTTGTTAGCAAATTTTACCTTAAATCTGCCAGTCTGTGTTTGCGTATTAATAATTTATGTATGTATTTCCAACGCATACATAATATAAAACAGTAAAACAAAAAACAGAAAATACAAAAAAATAAAAAAGTAATAATAATATAAAAATCACAACGTATGAATCTAATACAAAAATACACACATTCAAGAATACTCAAAGTTTACACATAATAAAAAAATAATGTTCATTACTGTGCTGTCTCCTGGTTCCCAACATCCACAACCGCGGCACAAAATCGCATCGACAAATTGGTAGTATGAAGTGGCTTAAATGTCGCAAAATTCAACTGTAAAATGTCAGTGTCAGATAACTATCACTGACACCGCAATGTCAAAAACATATAATATTTTACAAGAGAATCGTAGAAAAGCGCGGGAAACTCTCCAACTTGGCGGGCGTGTTTTAAATTTGTGAAATTGGAAATATTATTTTACCTTGTAAAGATTGGTCAGGAGAGTTGAAACTGTGAATCGTTTTAATTTTTATTGTATATAGTTTAATTAGTTGCTTGAATTATCTGTCGGTAAGCACTTTTTCTTTGTTTTTTTTTCTGAGATGGAGGAGCCCCCCGACCCCGGGGGCTCTGTTCCTCCTGTGGGTAATGATATCACTATTGAGACTACTATCGCATCTACTTCTTCATTAGTAATGCCAAATTCAACAGCACCTATGTCTGCATCAAATGAGTCTGGTATGGAGACCGATGGCTCCGTAGGATGGAATAGAGCCTTAAAACGATCTCGACCTAGCAAAATGTGCCAGCACTGTAATAAGCGTAGACGTAAACGTAATTCAGTGTCAGAACCAAAGGAAAATGACTGCGTTTGTAATACAACGGAAATAATTGCCGAGACACCTATGATAAAGAAACAATTGGACAAAAAACCAGCTTCAACTCCTGTTTCCACAAATGATAATACACATCCTCGTCCCTCACCAATCGGCAGGGAATTTTACGAATCCACAGATGTAGCACCATCCCTAGTTCACATTCAAAGGGAGTCTAATCCTGACGACAACACTGTTTTACATCCCATCGCGTTCGGTAAATTATTACAGAAGCAACAATTTACAAATATTGTAAATGGTAGTTTAAAACGCATAGGCAGAAACAAAATAGCTCTTGCTTTCACGCACTTTGATGCTGCAAACACATTCCTACGCCACGAAAGTTTGCCTAAAAATAAATTAAAAGCATTCATACCAACATTCAATTTGACGCGCATGGGCCTTATACGAGGTGTACCAGCTGAGTGGTCCCCGGAAGAGGTTACCGAAAATATCAATGTTCCCTTAGGATGTGGTAAAATCATTAAGATTAGACGTCTGAATTATAAGACAACTGTCAACGGGTCCCCAGTCTGGAAGCCATCTCAAACAGTAGTAATCACGTTTGATGGGCAGGTTCTGCCTAAGCGAATTTTCATGTGTTTCAATGCACTGCCGGTAGAACTTTACACTTATCCGACAATACAATGCTACAACTGCTGCCGTTTTGGCCATACTAAGATGCAGTGCAGGTCTAAACCTTGCTGCTTTAAGTGCGGTCAAGAACATACTGCGGGTAGTTGTAGCACTGAAGAGGATTGTTCTTCATGTTGCCTCTGTTCAGGCTCGCACTTTGCTACTAGCAAGTCTTGTCCTGAGCTCGATCGACAAAAGCGTATCAAGCAATCCATGGCCGAATGTTGCATTTCATACTCTGAGGCTTGCAAACTGCATCCTCAAGTATCTAAGTCTTACGCTGATGTCATTGCCACTAGTCGCACAACACCGGTGATCGGAAAAATGCCTCCACCGTCCTCTTCTAATATGACTTATAGAAAAACTGTTTTATTAAAACCGCGTTCAGCCCGTCAGCCCCCTAAAGGGTATGACCAAGCGGCTCACCAACAACTCATAAAAGACTATGATATGCCACCTCCTGCCAATGGTTGTGCGTTGAAAGCACAAAGTAGTACTGACACTGAACAGCAATCTTTGACAAACATTATTGTCGCTTTAATTAGCACATTATCTCAGACCAACCTATTGAAACCAGACAACGCTGCCCCCATAATTGAATTACTAAAAAAAATCATACAGATCCATAATGGATCTAAGCCCTCAAATGAACACGAACTGCTAGGCTATTCTGTAAGCTATCTCGACAGCGGAACCCGCGGTGAGATTCGAATTTCGTACTACGTAATTCAATCTTACCACGTTCGTAATACGGTTGAATATCGTAATACGAAATTCAAATCTCACCGTGGATTCCGATGTCGAGATAGCTTACAGAATAGCCTAGCTGTAGTCGCATTTCGGCGGTTCCACTGCATCGCACCAATTGTGTGATGATGCAGTGGAACTGCCGAAGTGCGATTAGTAAAAAACACGAAATCATTTACCTTGTAAATAAATTTAACCCTTCTATTATTGCCTTAGCAGAGACCTGGCTTAAACCAGGCTCTGTTTTCAAATTAAATGGTTACTCTTGCTATCGACAAGATAGGAGTGACGGATATGGCGGTGTAGCCATACTCTTTAAAAGTAATCTTTTCCATAAACCAATCTCTCTGCCACATCATGATGATTATAGTGCTTCTGCCGTATTAGTAAATGGCATTTGCCACGTTTCCTTATATATTCCGCGACCTTCATCAAATATATTAAATCATTTTGATTCTCTGCTATCATTGCTTCCTAAACCGTTTGTTATTTTAGGGGATTTCAATATTCAGCATCAGTTCTGGGGGAGTTCTGTTTCTAGTGGTTACGGTGAAGATTTGATAGATATTATAGACAAACATAACTTATGTTTACTAAACACCGGTGCCGCTACACGGCGTACTAACCCTGATGAAAATGTTAGTGCCATTGATTTAACAATTTGTACTCCAGATTTAGCAACGAAATTTACTTGGAGCACACTTTTGTCAACTTTTGGTAGTGACCATTTCCCAATCATTATTTCCGGTTTTAAGAAAACTCCACCAATGATCGTACAACAACCTCGTCTCAAATACAAAATAAACGATATGCATTGGGATAAATTTAAATCATGTGTAGAAAACAAATGCTTGAATCTGCCGTCCATTACCTCAAATAACAGTAGTCATTGCTCTGAAGCTTTATCAAAAGCAATCTTGTCAGCGGCAGATGACATTTTTTCACTGAAAAATGCAGCCATTGGTAAAATACCTTCTCCTCCATGGTGGGACAGTGAGTGTACTGGTGCCGCGAATAAACGGAAATTAGCTGAAATTGTATATAATGATGACATGACAAAAGACAATTTTAAAACCCTTATAGAAACAATAGAAGAATCTAAAAAGCTCTTTAAGAAAAAAAAGTTTTTAAGTTGGAGAAATTTCTGTTTGTCTATTTCTCCAAACACACACCCGTCTATTGTTTGGAACAACATTAGGCGCTTCAAGTCTGGAATGTCTAATACTAACCGCTGCATTCTCCCTCGATCATTGTGTGATTTGTATCTAAGTAAGCTTGCGCCCCCATACGTTGCTCCTTCCTTACAATCATTAATAATGACTACCCCATCTCATACAGAAAATCTTAATTTGGCCTTTTCTTTAGTGGAACTTAAAGGGGTTCTTTCGAACTTACGCGATTCAGCCCCAGGGGAAGATGGTATACCATATTCGTTCTTGCGCAATTTAGGAGATCAGACACTTATGTATTACCTTAATTTAATAAATTCTGCAATGATGTCTAACAATGTTCCAAATGCCTGGAAATCACAAATTATTTTGCCAATTTTAAAACCAGACAAATCACCGGCACTCATAGCATCATACCGACCTATAGCACTCTCTTCAGTCATAGCAAAAATTGCAGAGCACCTCATTAAAAATCGTTTAGAATGGTTTATAGAAAGTCATGCTATTCTGTCTGAATCACAATATGGTTTCCGTAAAGGAAGAAGCACTTTAGACAGCTTAAGCATTTTCGTAACAGATATTCGCATGGCATTCTCCCGTAAAGAATCTGTTGTTGCAGCTTTCCTCGATGTCAATTCTGCGTATGATAGCGTACTATTACCAATTTTGGCCGCTAAATTACAATCTGTAAATGTTCCATCAACACTTTCAAATTTTATTATAAACATGCTTTACGGTAGATCAGTTAAGTTAGACAACTACAATGAAATAAGATATGTTTGGAAAGGCCTTCCGCAAGGATCCATCATCAGCCCTTTGCTTTATAATATATACACATACGATCTTGATAGAACGATAGATAGCCCTGTAAAAGTCCTTCAATATGCCGATGACCTGCTCATTTATTGTGCTGATAGCTCCGTTGATAAAGCCAGTTTGCTCATTTCATCTGCTTTGAATAATTTGAAATTGTGGATGGATAATAACGGTCTTGAGCTTTCTGCTCTGAAAAGTAATGTAGTAGTATTTTCTAGACAGCGTAATCCCTTACATCCTGCTATCTCTTACAACGGGGATAATATTCCCGTTCGTAATGAAACAAAATTTTTAGGTATAGTACTTGACTCAAAATTGACATTCCTACCTCACTGTGAGTACCTTAGTGTCAGATGTGAAAGGCTTCTCAATCTCTTGCGATGCCTCTCGGGAGTTTGGTGGGGTGCGCATCCCTCTTCATTAAGGCTTGTCTACAATGCTTTGATAAGAAGTGTTATAGATTATGGCTCATTCTTGTTAGCCTTGTAGCTCTGCTGGACTGAAGAAGCTAGATGCCATCCAGGCCAAGGCTTTGAGGGTAATTTCGGGAGCTATGAAGTCGAGTCCTATAAATGCCTTACAGGTTGAATGTGGTGAACCACCACTTCAATTACGGCGACAATATCTTTCAGATAAATTTATTTATCGTTCGCTAAGATTATCTGATCATCCTTTGTTTTTGAAATTGCAACTGTTATCTGATGTCATTGTCTCAGGTGCTGACTACTGGACTCACAAATCTCGCCCTTGCTTGGTTTACAGTTGGATAAATTTCAATAATTTGACGGCTCCTACCCATCGCATCAACAAACTGTCTATATATCTTGTTGATTACGAATGTTTAATTATGTCGCCTAACATAGTTTATAATATCGACATTGATAGAAGTGATCCTAATGCAAACTCACATTTTAATTCCGTTGTTAATAACTATTGGGATGGATGGCATCAAATTTACACAGATGCATCGAAGCATAAACCTTCTGATTGTGTCGGTGTTGGAGTATACCATCCACAATTCAAGATTGTATAAAAAATTAAATTCCCACCCGAAACATCTGTCTTTACCGCTGAATGTTTTGGAATATTAAAAGCACTAGAATATATAATTTTGATGAAACTCCCTAAAACAATAATTTTTTGTGATTCTCTTAGTGCCCTACAGTCGCTTTCAAAATTTCCATTTAAATCACAAGTACATATTCCTATTATTATACAATCTAGGTATAAATTGTATCAGTGTACAATATTGGGTTTTACCGTGTCTTTTGCGTGTATACCAAGCCATTGTGGTATTAAAGGCAATGAGATTGCTGACCGCTTGGCAAATGAAGCAGTCGTGTGTGGAGATATTTTTCCATATAAAAACTATTATCATGATCTTATATCCTTAGCTAAAATTTCTCTCCAGGAATCTTGGAGTAGAGCCTGGTCTGAAAGCACTCGCCAAAAAGGCAAACATTATTTCAATATTCAAAAATCCATTTCACACAAACCATGGTTTACTATTCTTAAACTTGGTAAAAGAGCAACTTCTACTCTCATAAGAATGCGCTTGGGTCACGTCTGCACTCCGGCACATCTTGCTAGACTTAAAATTGTAAGTTCGCCATCTTGTGAATGCGGAGAAATTATTTCAGACCTTAATCACTTAATTCTATCATGCCCTCTATTTAATTCTGATATGTTGTTGACTCTAAGAAATCTTAAGATTCAATTTCCCACTAATATCAATTGCTTACTCACAGATTTTCAGCCAAATGTGTACAAAGCATTAGCTGAATACATAGATATAAATAATATAAAATTATAGTAAATTGTATGCTGCATGTAACTTGTAAATATTTTATAATGTATATAGTTTATTTTTACTTGTTCATAAATTATTTATCATTCTTCTCTCCTGATAGATAACTAATTATTTGTTTATCGTAATTGTTAAATTATTTTTTACATTGTTATTGTTTCCCTCGTTTTAAAGTCATTGAAATTCAACCAATCCATCTTGTAAAATGAAAACAACTCATGAAAAATGAACATGCAAGATCACTGCAAGATAGAAGCTAAAACTAAAACATGACTCTGGCAAATGCACAGAATGTGCGGCGCCAAAATCCCAGGATTGGGGAAAAAAAAAAAAAAAAAAAAAAAAGAGAATCGTTATTTATTTTATTTTAGTAAATGAAGGGAGATTGGAAATAAATATTAATTTATTTACATACCTACAACAACATAATAATAAAATAAGAGTGCCGGTATTGTATCGTACTAATCGTACTCAGAGACAAAAAGAAGAGAAACGAAAAACGTAATGGGGCAGCAATACAACACAATATGACACAAACAAATATGCAAAATGAAACCTTAATTATTTACTGACGGTGCGCCTCGTCCTGGGCGCTGCTTGGGTTTCTTTGACAGTAGTCTCTGACCTGGCCTGAGTCGCCAGCTCGGGACAATTGATTTTGTCAAGCTCGACAATGGAGCTAATGCGATGACGGACATCATCGATTCCCAACACGAAGACGAAACCATCACGCGTCCAGCATTTGGAGATACCAAACCTTTGGCGACCCGCCATAAACGCATCATGTCAGGCTTTTGTCAGAAACTCGGACACAGTGATGCCGGAGCCCTTCAAACTTGTCTTGGCGTTCCATATCTTGTTCTTCATTTCGGATTCCCGCACTTGAACAAGACAGGACGTGGTTTGTCAGATGAAAAAATGCGGCCCATGCGATGGCAGCGAGACACATCCTTAGCAGAGAACTCGGCCAGCTTCAGATTTTCAGCAACCGCTTTAACCACAACAGCTACTGTATCTTCGTCCTTTGCCTCAGGGATGCCACGGAGTAAAAGAATCTTTCGCCGGCTGCGCATCTCCATACTGTCCATCTGTTGTGCCAGCAGGGCAACCTGGTCTTGAAGACTGCGCAGCGCTGTCATCATGAAATCTCTGAATGCTGAAAACTCAGTGTTTAGGTTGGCAGTGTTCGCTGTTGGGGCAGCAGCCTGGAGCTCACCTTGATAGATGTCCATGCGCTGGGTAAACATCTTTTGCAATTGATCGATGGATTCTTGAATTGCATCCATTTTGAGGTTATTAAAGTGATAAATAAGTGAATGTGAATTTGGACAGTTGTACTTGTGCTAAAGAGAGGAAAACACTTTCTGGCAGGTATTTACATTAGTTCTTTAGTTTTTCGTAATAAATAGGCACTTATGTAGCAATTATTCAATTATAAATTAAATTTTTTGAGAGAGTAAAAAGCACCGGAACATGTTATTCCGGAGGTTGCGGGTTCAAGTCCCGTTGGTACGATGAAATTTTGGATTGTGTTTAACAATTTACAAAAATATTAAGTGTGTAACACTTCAAAGAAACATAATATTATATTATATTATATTATATTATATTATATTATATTATATTATATTATATTATATTATATTATATTATATTATATTATATTATATTATATTATATTATATTATATTATATTATATTATATTATATTATATTATATTATATTATATTATATTATATTATATTATATTATATTATATTATATTATATTATATTATATTATATTATATTATATTATATTATATTATATTATATTATATTATATTATATTATATTATATTATATTATATTATATTATATTATATTATATTATATTATATTATATTATATTATATTATATTATATTATATTATATTATATTATATTATATTATATTATATTATATTATATTATATTATATTATATTATATTATATTATATTATATTATATTATATTATATTATATTATATTATATTATATTATATTATATTATATTATATTATATTATATTATATTATATTATATTATATTATATTATATTATATTATATTATATTATATTATATTATATTATATTATATTATATTATATTATAATACATATAATCAACACAATTAAAAAAACTTATTGAACTAAAATATTAACTATGACTAATAATTCAAATAAAAACTACAAATAATTGAATATTTAATAAATTTAAATTAATAAATTGAATTTAGGTCGCTGTCTGCTGGTAGAGTACCCAAAAAGCTGGCGACATTACCTCTTTGAATCGCGAAACTAATGCGTTGCCCGAGGTAAGCGCCAGCTCTTTGTTCGTGGGAGACATCAATTAGGCGTCTAGACAGCCCCCTAACAAAACCGCGTGCTTGTTGACCCCACGGGCCCATGATTTCGACCCCAAACGGAAGAAAAGCATAGTTGTCACCGATGCTTATATATTTCCTCCGTTTGAGAGCCTCTGCTGCGTCTGCAGCTGCTCCTGCCGCCCGTGAGGTATTATGGAGATGGGAAACTGCCAATGTGTCGACGCACGTCGCATCCCACACTAGCGGCTCCCCGCGACACCAAGGAACCAACGTCATGCCGTCAGGCCTCTTACCATCGTAACGTGTGATACCGTTCGGCTCTAAAATAGCCGGCACGTTGATGGTGGCAAGAGCCCGACGGATGACGTCGTTCAGTGAGGCGTGTCGAGAAAGCCGTCCCGCACTGCGACGACATGAAAGACCGTGGTGACCCAGTCTATCCACCTGGTCACCGCAGCGACAGAGATGCGGTTCTGTTATGAGGATGCCCAGACGCAGTCCCACCGCTATACAAAAACTGTTGTTATCCATGAAAGTACCTATATTGGACGAAGGTAACGCCTGCAACCAATATCCAGATTCCCGTTCGCGCGTGGCAAGTAGACGAGCACGGTCCCTACTATCTATACAACTGTCCAATAGTTGTTTTTGTAATATTTTACATAAGGGCTCGTCCCATTGCCGCAGCGAACGGAGGCTCCTTGGGAAGGCTTTTCCTGGGCATGCCATGGACCAGATGTTTTTTGCTTCTTCCATTATATCAATCCATGTATTCGGTAGTGAACTGTTTAATATTTTCCCGAATAGACCGGTAATACTATGGACAGAAGATAAAAACGCCGGTAGCGACACACTAGAAATTTTGCGTAGGTATGCCTATGCCTCCAAACCGAATAGGTAAGGAAGCTTGACACCATGATTTGTCCGAAAGGGAACAATTTAGAATTTTTATTAGGATATTTTTGATTGCTTCATCTAAACTTGATAGTAAAGTCATGTGATTCCAAAACGGGCAACAGCGAAGTATATAAGTGAATTTTGGAACAAAAAGACAAAACTAATTATATGGAATGCTTTGTATCAATGAATTTTTGCTAGAGCTCCGAAGCATTTTCAAATTTTTGGCGCTGTTATTAATATACAGATAGTTATTACGACTTTAGTTACCTTTGAGAAAGGATTTTCTAAAATTCACCCCTGAAGGGGATGAAACGGGGGTTCTAAGTTTGTATGGAAAAACAAGATAAAATAGTATTTTCAGTAAAAAATAAGTAAATACGTGTTTTATGTTTTTTTAAATTCCACCCCTAAGAGGGTGAAATGGGGTAACAAAAGTGTGAAAATCAATATTGTTTCGGATTGCGCTGAAATTTGGCATGCAGATAGTTATAACGACGTTAGTTCCCTATGAGAAGGGATTTTCCAAAATTCACCCCTTGAAGGGGATGAAACGGGGGTACAAAGTGTGTATGGAAAAACAATATTAGATAGTCTTTTATATTCGAAATTTATCACAAGTACTTAAGTAAGTAAATACGTGTTTCAGGCTTTTTCGAAATTCCACCCCTAAAAGGGTGATGTGGGGTAACAAAGTCTGAAATCAATATTGTTTCGGATAGCGCTGAAATTTGGCATGCAGATAGTTATTTTGACTTAGGTATCCCCTAAGAAAGAATTTTTCAAAATTCACTCTTCAAGAGGATGAAGCGGAGGTTCAAAATTTGTATAATCATTTTATTCGACATTTCACACAAGTACTTCGTAAATAAATAAGTATGTACGAGTTTCAGACTTTTTCAAAATGCCAACCTAAGAGGATAAACTGGGGTAATAAAGTCCAAAAATCTATATTGTTTCGGATTGCGCTGAAATCTAGAATACAGATAGTTATTATGACGTAGGTATCTTCATCAATCGGAATCTCTCGGCTTTGAAGTCGATATGCAGAGTGCCTCGTACAAGTCGGTGATCACTTCCAGTATTGAACCTACTGATCACTGAGACGTCTCTGAATATGCGCCGTTTGTCCGTAATGATGAAGTCGATCTCATTTTTAGTCACAGTGTCGGGGCTTTGCCACGTCCACTTCCTTTGGGGCTGTTTCTTGAAGAACGAGTTCATCAAGAAAAGCCCCTCTTTCTCGAGAAAGTTGACAAGCATTTGCCCCCTGCGATTCCTACTGCCAAATCCGTGTGGTCCTATTGTCGATTCACTGCAGGTCTGTACTCCCACTTTGGCGTTAATGTCTCCCATGACAACGTTGTAGTGAGCCTTAGAGGTGGTATGTAAAGCTCTAGAGATGTCTTCATACATGCTCTCCACCTCTTCGTCCAAGTGTGCCGAGGTCGGTGCGTAAACCTGGATAACCTTGAGGCTGTACCTCTTGGTTAACCTAATTATGAGGTACGCTACCCTGGTCGACATACTGGAGATTTCTACGACGTTGTCACTGAGAACCTTGTTGACCAGAAACCCGACGCCGCCTTGGGATGGCTGGTCTCCTTCTCTGTAATACATAAGATGGCCCGATTCTAGAGTTATGGTGTCCTCTCCCTGTCTTCGGACTTCACATAACCCCAGAATGTGCCATCTTATGTGTCCCAGCTCCTCCTCCAGCTGCACCAGATGATCATCCAGCCATTACGACTATGACGGATTTAATTTCTTCAATCACACGTTGCGGATCTCTTAACCAAATTAAACATAAACCCAGCTTTAACCTGCAAAACATATCCACATTAGTACTTGTGCCTGCAAAAAGGAAGCAAGCGGAGCGAAATTGCAGCCCTTTTGATGATGACAGCTGCACTAAAGATATAAAATCACGTGGACCTGTAGAAGAGTTCAAATTAGAGCTTTAACCCACATAGAGGAAGTTTGGGAGTGGGATCTGTGGGTTAAAGCTGCACTGCAATGACGCCATTATTTTTAAAGAAAAATATATATTTTTACTTGCAATATTTAGAGATTACTTAATGTATTTCAGCAAAGTTATCTTAAATTTTATTCACACATAGCAACGACATATTTAAAGATCACAAAGCTAACTGTCAATAAATAAAAGAAAAAAAATAACCTTGAAAAAAATAATAAAATGTATCACATACCTTTTCCCATTTTGATTATATTTTAAAAGCGCTTCAAAATTACTCAAAAAAACGTCATCCACATGCACATATTGGAATGTAAACTTATACATGTTTACATGTAAACTTGGAAGCGTTTTTCACCGCTGACATATTACACCGCTGACATAGACACAACTAGTATTATAGTATTAAAACTTTACAAATAATTATATTTTAGTAATGGCGCTGATGGTTGATTATGTACTAAAATAAAAACGCTTCATTTATTTTTTTTTAAACACTCAAAATACTGAACTGATGGAATCTCATTAAGTACCTACATTCATTCGTAAACTTGTTCAAAAAATTAGCGGCATAAGAGTGTTAGTGTGGCGTTAATCATTCGTTGCAAAACTTGTTGAAAAAAGTAGCGGCATAAGAGTGTTAGTGTGGCGTTACTCATTCGTTGCAGCTCTTGAGGCACCTTTGCGGCACTGTTGTGCAGTTGATATGGAACTATGAGCTTCCTAAAATTGTGCCCAAAATAGCGCTAGAGTTGCTGCGTTAGGCCTGCAGAGCACGCTCCAGCGGTTAGGTCTTAACACCTTAAGGCATATTCGGATTGGCTCTAAAGCTTTTAAGCAGCAAATTTGTGTTACTTGGGGCCTATGTCCAACTATGGACAGAGATAGGCTGATGATGATGATCTTCAATGTAGCTTCAGTACAATGATAACAAACAACTACGACTTGGAATTTCGCTTTTCCTTACATTTTGTCACCGGTCAATGAACTTTTACTATGGAATATGAAGCTGATTTTATGCCATTGTTTTGATGTAAAGTTGTTTGTTATAGAACTAATGGAGCAATCCTTAAGAGGGTGTTCATTAATTACAAGTTAACTTAAATAAACGCGTACTAGCTTTGCTTACATACATGTCCCAATAAACTATACTGGCTTTCCTTGTGCAAAATTTCATACAAATCGGTCGAGCCGTTGGACCGTGAAGAAGTCCTAAACAAATATACGAACTGACTACCGCATTTACAATATTGCTGTTGATATTTTAAGTAAAATGTGACTGTTTAGTAAATATGTACTTTTTTACCGACCGAAAAGGAAGGTACTCAGTTCTCCAATTAAAAAGTCGGAATCTTTTAAATTATTCATTATGTACAGAAAGAATATATATTTAGGGTTGTGGTCAAAATTGTAGGTATTATGCATCAAAACATCGCGGCAGGCCCTTTTCGGCCCCCTCCGCACTGAAAAACATGCGCTCAGTGCGGCAGTGGGTCTATTTCAGCCCGCCACCCGCCGTGACCGCCGTCGACCCACTGCCGCACAGAGGGCGCATTTCGACCAGCCATCGCATCAAATGTAAGTTTATTATTTATTGGCCGCAGCTAACGTGTTAAATTATACCACTAAAAAACTACGCTGATCTGGTCAGAAAAAATATTCTGTGGTTCTGTTCTGTGAGATCGGTTTCGTTTGGGCAACTGAAGAAACAATGATGTGATGTCTACTTGTATTATTATTTATTCTGTGGTGATGTTTACTTACTCTATAAAGGTATATCTCTGTGTGAGTGGAACAGCGGCCGCTTTCTCATAGTCTAAGTTATTGGCGACCAACCACAATAGTTCTTGCGTCCACGTTGTGCCTGTAAATCATGAAAGTACGAGTAGGTGTTTTTATAAGCCAATAGACTACCGTGTGAACTGTGATTTGACCATTATCTCACTGACAGATCAAGGTTATCATTATTCTTATAACATTTTAGTTTTAGTTTTATAATATTTTAGTTGTAAAATGCAATGATGTTGATGTCTTATATACATTTTAAGTATACTAAATCTGCTAAGGTCACAGAAAAAATAATAGTACAAGGTCCTTACAAAGTTTTTTATACATACATTAATGGATCAAATGTAATCCGAGTAAAATTAATATTGAATCTTACGTACTCTTATGAATATAATTAAAATAGTTTAAAAACTTAAACAACCGACTTCCATGCCCCGCGATTTGCGTTCACTGCCCGTGAGTCAATTTCAGTAGCAAATTACGTTTATCGTCATATCTCTGGAGATACTTATCAGATCTCGATGAAATTACAATGGGACCACCTTGGAAATGTTCCCTACCGATTAAAAAAAGAATAATTCGAATCGGTTCGACGGAGTAATCGCGTAACATGCATACAAAAAAAAACATACAGACGAATTGAGAAACTCATTTTTGTAAGTCTGTTGAAAATACGTATGAATTCTCATTGCTAAATTTAAAATGCCCTGCCTTGCCGTCCGCCGATGGGCACTGGCCTTACAACGTCGAGTGCTACACGCCTTCACGGGTGTACACTTGTAAAGTGTCCAATTTCTCACCTGATCGTTGGTAGCTTACGACAAAATGGTCTCCCTCCTTCAACTTCATGTTGTAAACATCTGCTGCTTGTTTTTGGTACTCCTTATTGAAAATATATCCCTTAGGACCTATCCGCACCAGCTCTGGTGGGGTGCCTGAAAATTACCTAAAACTAGTCAGACTGAAAGCCTGTGGACTGCCTATAGCAAATTACCTTTTAAACTGTAAACTTATGGTAAGTTTGTAACCCCTACGTTGTTTTCAAGGGCTGTGGTCAATAAGTAAAAATAAACTGGCCAAGTGCAAGTCGGACTCGCACCCGTTTCTTTACTCATGTTATTTACGTTACATCATGCTCGCACTAGCACAGGTTATACAATAGTTACTACGTAACAGATATTTCACTCCCTTACAAAAACACAATACCAACGCTGATTTCAGACAATACAAGCAAAAATGTGTCTAAGGCGCTCGACCTAGCGTTGTTATTACTTAGTTCAGTGCGCAATGTACCGACGCGCGCCCGATACGATGTGTATAAGAAGGGTTGACTCAATGTATTTATTTATTTCAGTAATCATACAGCGATTTATCTATTTTCCAAGTTACTATCTAATACGTTTCATAATTCCGGGCGCGCACTAGCGGCCAGGTCGTGCGCACACCTGACCGCAGGCCGCAGGTGCGCGCGGCGGTTCGTGTCGCTTTCATACTAATGTGTGTATCTCGCTGGTCGCTAGTGCGCGCCTGGTTTTAGATCAAGCAAATAACGCAGAAAACACCAGTAAGTTGAAATAACCTTAACCAAGGTTGTAAGTTAGCTATCCTTTACGCCTACAGGCCGTCCAATATTATGTATCAATTACACCAAAATTCCCCTGAAAATCTTAAGTTAAGTCCACATCTTTACTGAGGGTATGACTTGAACTGCACTAAGACTTTTGTTTGACTTGAAAGTTACTTTAACTCAACTTTACGCGATGAATCTATGAAAACTTGACATATTGTAATACTTGACACTGGCTAAATACACTAACCGTGTAGAGTCATCATAAAAATAAATAAAACATTAAATTAAAAAATCAAAAAACCCGACTGCGCAAAAAGTGAAGTATTAAAAAACGAACTGAAAAGAAAAAAACAAGTAAGTCTAGTAGTTTAGACTTCTGTTTAGGGATATCAAAAAACTATACCATTTAAATTCTTTCTCGGTCGATACACTCATAAAATAAATTATACATTGTTATATGGAATATAGAGACTTTAACAGTTCGGACATATTAATGGCTTAACGAATGGGGATTAATGTGTCCCGACTGTTAAAGTCTCTATATTCCATATAACAATGTATAATTTATTTTATGAGTGTATCGACCGAGAAAGAATTTAAATGGTATAGTTTTTTGATATCCCTAAACAGAAGTCTAAACTACTAGACTTACTTGTTTTTTTCTTTTCAGTTCGTTTTTAACACTTCACTTTTTGCGCAGTCGGGTTTTTTGATTTTTTAATTTAATGTTTTATTTTACACTTTTTAGTTAAGTAAAGGACGGCAAATTCCGTAATCTGAACAAAAAACCGAAATGCGTGAAATAGATAGGGTATTGCTTTTTAAGCTTACTTACTTTACAGTTGTACTATTAAACGACTATACCAAAAGGAAGAGGTTGTTTGTTACCTCAAAACTCAATCAATTCTTAACCGATTTGGAAAATTCTTTTTTTGTTTGAGTTATTATAATTTTCGTTTGGTCTCATTGTAATTTTATTGAGATCTGATAAGTAACTTCAGAGATAAGCACCGCAAACTTGTTACTGAAAGTGACTAACGCGGCATGTAAAATCGTTTTTTTTTTTCGATTTGTACGATCATAAATTATTTGTTATAAATATATTTTGAATCTCCATTTTAAGACCTTTAATTCGATACCTCAATCGATAGGTTTTGAAAAAAAAAATTTAATTGAACCCCTAATTTTGGCGTCTGAAATCCGCCATTTTGAATTTTTCAATTTTTTATGTTTTCGTTGACACTCGCGCTAGCATGGCAAATCTATTGACGTGCCAATTATCAAAATCGGCCCACGCGTTTGGTCTCTAGTGTGCTACAAAGGAACAAACATACATACATACATATATAGACTGATAAACACATTACCTCTCCTTTGCGTCGCGCAGTCGGGTAAAAAGTATAAATTGGTAGCGACAACTTTAACAGCTGGCATCCCTAAACAGGCACGTAAAGTCAAAATTTGACAGCTTTATGACAGAGTCACGCACACACAGAGCAAAATTTGGGCCGTTTTTTGAGTAACTTTGAAATTTCATGTTTCATCTGGACGAGTTTATAATCAAAGTACGTAGTATTATTATCTTTTCTATGACATTAGTATGAAATCGCCACGAAGCACGCGCACCTGCAGCGAACCGCGGCCCTGCCCGCTGTGACCTGGCCGCTAGTGCGCTACTGCTCTTAAGCCGGCGCCAGACATAGCTCAAACATTTGGGCCCTTATTTGAACACACATTTGAGCACATGTGAAGCACGGGTATTTGAGTATTTGTTCAAAGTTTGCTCAAAGTTTGAACAAAGTTTGGCACTTTGCCATTTGGTGTCGGTTTTTGAGCGCACATCAAAGCGTTCAAAGTTCGAAACTGCAAAAAGTGTTGTTTGCAAAGTATGTGTGGCAGGTACCGCAAATAAGTGCTCAAATATGTGACAAAGTATGTGACAAAGTCTTTGTCAAACATTTGTTTGTGTCTGGCGCTAGATAATAATTAATCAATACAAAATAGACTACAGTATCTATTTAAAAATAACTTACCTACAAAAAGATGCTTTACAATGTCCAATTCTTCTTGACTGATATCTTTAAATGTCAAAACATCGCAGTGGTCTGCCATCGTAAATATTTTTCTGTATTTTCTATTTGCTCACTATTTCAAATTGTATTAAATTGTGTAATAAACCGATGTATTAAAACCAGCACAAACTTATTTTGATTCAAATGCATTCAGTGCATTTCATAGGAACGTTTTTTTTTAGCAATGTTATCAATTAGGTTCAAATGCTGTTATATTATATTTAAGTATGGCATTATTCGGTAGATGCTATTCACTCAATAATCACAAGACGTGTGAAGCAATAATAGTTTTCTGTTTCTTCTTAAACAGTCTGCTAATGTTAAATAAGAAACAGAATATACAATAACAATAGGTACATTAGTATCGGCCATGGATTCAAATCGCGAGTCTTACTTGCACGTGTCGTGTTGAAATGAGGATAGGTGAACACTGAACACGGTTTGTTCACGGTACCTAATATAATAATAATATTACCGTGGTTTGGTTGATCGTATTACCAGGGCCCTTATTCAGTATGACTAATGAGATAACTTGCCAAAAACGTGATGTTGTAGCGTGCTCTAAACGTAAACGTGTTCCTCAAACGCGCCACAGCACATTATTGAAAAATGGTATTCTGTATGCCAAACAATATGTTTTTTTTTTTTTTTTTTTTTTAGTTTTATAATGGCTCCACACGATTAGTGTATTTAGCCAGTGTCAAGTATTGAAATTCTTTAAGTTTTTATGAATTTAAGTCGTAGAGATGGGTCAAAGTCATATTTCAGGTCAGTTTTCAAGTAAAAGTCTAGTCGAAGTCATACCTTCAGTAAAGATATGGTGTTTACTAAAGATTTTCAGTGGCATTTTAGTGAGAACGCAAATAGCATGTTTTTCAACATTGTGCTGTTTCCCTACACTCGCACTCATTCACCGGCACTTAATGGTTAATAATCCACATTTATTACACATTAACTCGCGGAAGAACACAAGTTTTAGGAAAAAATACAATGAGACCACACACACTTTTCCACGTTCCCGCCAAAAAACAAACAATATGTTTCTATGTCGTTTTCGATTCCACGCCATTCGTTCATAAACCTTACTGCCGGTTCCATCGGTAATTTTGCGGTTTCATACATTGCTTTATTTTTTTGTCTTATCTTTATATTAGGTCGATTTACCAGCCAATAAAACTTCATAAGCAATTCTGTAGCTTAATTTAAAAACTAAAAAACATTAAATAAATTATAAATATTTTTTTATTGAAAACAATCAATGGATCCTCTTATAAATGCACTAGAGTCTGGCCAACGAAAGCTGTCCAAGAAAAAAGGCGGGAATTTTAAAAAATCAAGAGCTGTTAACCCTGGCTATACACTGCATAAACGGAGTTGATACTATTTGTTTTTCAGCAAGTACATTTTTTTCGAGTTGTAAAAATTATGAATGGTTCAAGTTCGTTTTGACAGTCATAAATTATTGCCATATCAAAACTTCTGAAAATAATACGTGGACAGCTTTCGTTGGCCAGACTCTAGTTTAAAAATGCCAATAAAAACTTCATTCTCAAAATGCCAATTATTGTCAATCATTGCATTGTCATTTTATCAATAACTACATGCGCCCAACAACTTCACCTGCGTTGAAAAGAAATCTACCATGTATCGGGATAAAAAGTATCCAAGGAGTTATCATCATAGTATTGTATATAAACTATGTATTTACCAAACTTTACCCAAATCCGTTCAACCGTTTTTGCGTAAATATTAGTAGGATTGTTAAATAAGTTGTACATACTTACAATCACTCTTTTTTCCGGTTGGGGTAGGCAGAGAAGAAAAGGAAAGAAGTACCTAGGTACTTCTTTACTTTTCTTACTATTTAATATGAGTTTTACCTACTCACATAATTTAGACTATTTTTCTAAATAGTTGACCCTACCCTTAGTCCATCTTATTGCAAATGTAATGTTGGTCATCCTTGTATAACTTGTTCAACAAACAGACGCCAATAATGAAAATTGTAAATGTTTTTATGTATATATCATGGTGCACCGCACATGCGTAGTTTTACGCGCGCTTTTTGTTTAAATTCCACAATGTCACTTGCTGTCAATTTTACTTCAAAAAATCAAGACGCGCGCGTTACATGCCATCTTACCCAACTCTAAACGCGCTCACTACCGCGTTTGCCAAACATGATATTGGCATAGAGAATACCTTTGATGCGAATAACGTGGAGATATTGTAACGCGGCACGTTAAGACTTTAAAATGGTCATGCTGAATTAGGCCCCTGCTTTGAAAATATCTTGTCGTTGCCTTTCAGATTTTTTAGGGTTCCGTACCTCAAAAGGAATAATTGAGATATTTTAAATACTAAAACTTAACTTTTATCATACTCGTGTAACTTGTAGCCCGCCCGGCTTCGCGGGTGAAATTGATACATAATATTGGACGGCCCGGCGGTTGGCGTAATAAAAACCTTGACTTCTAAACCGACGGTCGCTGGTTATAATCCTAGCTATAAACCAATTAATTTTCTCAAGTTTTTATGTGCATTCATGTAACATGGGTGTTCGTACATAGTAGTAGGAATAGGGTAGTGGGATCATTAAATCGATGTTCTGCCTCACTTGCTACCAAAAAGTAGCTTACCACCATCAAG
This sequence comes from Cabera pusaria, assembly GCA_954871355.1. Lineage (NCBI taxonomy): Eukaryota > Metazoa > Arthropoda > Insecta > Lepidoptera > Geometridae > Cabera > Cabera pusaria. The sequence continues at coordinate 6,830,620 of OX940892.1, forward strand.
GAAAAAATCTTTCGCCATAACCTTACGATGTTCCGAAATGCAAATTTCAATTTGTATATACGGTCAAATGAATGGACCGATTTAGCTAAAATTTTACACCGGAATAGGCAATACTTAAATAAATTTACAACATTTTAACAGAAATAAGTATCATAAAAATAAAATATTTACTAGAACTAAAATTAAGATACAAAACCACAGGTGGTAGTGGAAAATCTGTCGCCATAACTTTACGGTGTTCCAGCAGTACCTACAGGACCTACACATCCCTTAAGAGTGAGATTATTCTAGGCCTAGCGCGGCCACCGTCTTCTATCACATCATCGCTTACCACCAGGCGAGATAGTGGTCAAAAAACAAACTATGTACAACTAAAAACAGAATTTAGGTCGCTGTCTGCTGGTAGAGTAGGTAGGTGGGTACCTATGGGGTATGAGGGTGATTTGGATACCCCTTGAGGTGTTCTACCTCCGGACTTCAGCTTGACACTACTTTCTGGGACAACCGTATATATGTAGAATTATGTAGAAATAACTTAAAACTATAAAAAAATAAAAGAGTTTACGTAAATTTCGATTCGTTTTTATCACAAATAACAGAATACTCTATTGGTGGCACTTCACATGGCTATTTGTATTTGTGTATTTGGCATATTTGGCAAACAATTACCATGTGTGGACAGTTTATTTGACAAAGTATTCGCCTTATTTGCCTATTTGACAAATAAGGCCAATACCAAATACGCGTTACCGTGCGCTTGTCGGTTTCTCGAGGCACATCAAAGCAGTCAAATAGGCAAATACGCAATAAGCCGTCCACACAATGGCCATATTCAGAAGCGCACGTGCCGTGCACCTGTACGGACGTGCAGTATCTTTGTTTGCGTCTGTGTTGTGTTGTGAGCGAAAACGGAACAACAGCTTTTGAAAATGAATTGGGACAATGAAACAGTGATAAAATTTCTGGAATTATACCAAATGAACTCGTGCATATGGGACCCCCAGAATGACTCCCATAAAAATAGACAGCGTGTCAATGACGCATGGAATAATATTAAAGAAAATTTGGGGGTTCCTTGCACTGTAAAAGATTTAAAAAAGAAAAAGGAGTCGTTAATGTCGGCCTACAGAAATTACAAGACTAAAATAAATAAATCGGAAAGATCAGGATCAAGTTCAAGTGAAATTTACCAACCGACTTGGTTTGCATTTTCATGCATGGATGGTTTTTTGGGATCAGTTTACACATCCAACCCAACTAAAAGTACCGAGGTTTGTACCTATTGAAACAATATTTATAGTTTATAATGTTTATTCATTTAATTACAATATAATTTTATAAGTAGGTACAGGTAGGTAGGTTCTTTAATCATCGATAAAAGTAATTAGCATACTCATTTCTGATGTCTACTGGATTTCTCGGAGATCTTCTAGGAATATTAGGAACAGTACGCAGAGCTGGATTGGTAGGTACATCAGCCCTCCATGACCCCTGAACTATTAGATTGTCTCCATCATATACGTCAAATGTCCCAGGTGGATTATATCTATGTGAGGGACGTCCACTTTTTTTAAAAAGTTGTGCAATACTATACATGCCATAACAACTTGTATTGCTGATTCTGGTTGTAGAAGCATGGGTTTACGTAGCACTCTAAATACAGAGGACAGGACTCCAAAGACATTTTCGACTACAAAACGGGCTGATGACAGCTTCTTGTTGAAAATTCTTTCTTTAGTGCCTTCTTGATGTGCGCCTGGATGTGGTTTCATTAAATTATTGTGTAGGGCAAATGCTCCATCGCCCAAAAACACATATGGTAGGTCAATAGTTCCATTTTGTAGAGGGCTCGGTGAAGGTAATCTCAACAGATTATTGCTCATTTTATGCCAAAGCAATGAATGTTTTAGCACACCGCCATCGCTTATCCTCCCTTGGCATCCTACGTCAGCAAACATGAAGCAGTAGTTAATATTAACTAGGGCTAATAAAACTATGCTAAAAGATTTTTTATAGTTGTAGTATTCTGAGCCACTGTTAATTGGTGCTTGTAAGACTACATGTTTTCCATCTATTGCACCAACACAATGAGGAAAACGCTGGTGGAAGCCACTTTCTACGGCTAGCCAGTCTTCTTCTACTGCTGGCAACTGTAAAAAACAAATGGGTTAATATACATAGACATAATACATGACGCATTATAATAAAGATAATATAGTTATATCCCTGGGGATATAAATTATATTCCATGACATAATATAGGGATGTGATTCATTACTATCATACAGTCGCAATTTAGTAATATGTCTATCTGACTAAACTAATCTAGCTTTAAATACATAGTTATAAAAATCTTCCATCATATTTTTTTTATTTTATACTTAATATGAATTTAATTTGTGTTTGTTTCAGGATAAAGAAACCATTGAAAATACAGATGCAACTAACACAATTGTATTAACTGATGAACTTAATGAACCAAAGCCAACCATATCAAATCAAGAATTGTCGTCCATGACCCCAACACCACCAGTTAGAAGGAGACAGAAAAATCCACCAGAGTTGATGGAAGCTAAACAACATCCATATGTTGCTCCATAGCAAGCATTTAATTTCATGAAACAGGTTTCCCAGCAACATGATCACCCAAAAAATGAAGATGATGAATGCACCATCTTTGGGCAACTTATAGCAAGGAAGATACGAAAACTATCTGAAGAGCGTAGAGATGTCATAATGGTAAAAATAAACCAGCTATTTGTGAATGAACATAAGCTGATTTCCCCCAGACGCCCATATTCTTCAACAACAACTTATTCACCATCGATATACCAAGAAGTGTATTCTTCTCAATCGGAGACTCAAACAGCCCCAATAGAAGAATTTCACAACACTGATTTTCCTTCTTATAACACAAGAGAGTATAATCCAAACCCTACTAATGGCGAGTCTGCTGAAACATCATCACCAGTAGAAAAAGCCAGCACTTCAGTTGAAGAATCTTCACATTCTACAAGGCCGTACAGTACAAGGCAGTTTATAATTCCCAACACTATTTATAACGGTCCAGCTGATTCATTGAAAGATTTTGTAATATTTAAACCGAAATAGTTATTTTAATTTCATCTATAATTTTAACATTATTTCTATATCTTTCATTAATAAAAGTTGATTGAAATTAAACATTTGTTTACCTTAACTTCCTCTTTTAGATTCTGGTATAGAGCAGTGCACACTTCCATAACAATTTTTGATATGATTTGGCTTGATATTTTAAAGGTAAGATGAAGGCTTTTGTAACTATCTCCTGAAGCTAAGAATTTCAAAGTAACTGCCAGTCTCACTTTTGAAGGAATAGAATCTCTCCACTTTGTGTTCTTTTTATAGATTAGAGGTCCAAGTTTTTGCAATAGAAATTCAAAATCTGTAATTGACATTCGGCAGCAATTATTAAATTCGTTTGAGGGCTCTGTTAACATTTCTTGAAAAAAAATCTCCATTGATTCCCTGGAATAAGAAATATATGTAGGTATTTTATTAGTTTAATAATTTGAGATAATTACAATTAGAATCAGTATAATGTTATTAACGTTGTTATTAAATTACTAACCGGGTTCGATTTTTATGCATAGTCAGCATCCACCAGCGCCTTGCTCTCCATGGTCTTTTCAATACTTTGTACTTTTTGACGCATAGCATGTAATAGTAACATGCATTTAAATAATAAAATCCCGCTGCAAGTGGTAGCACGTCCATATTGTTGGTAAACACCTTGCGTCTGCTGCCAAATGTTTGTGTTTGTTATTTGAGTGCCATGTGTGGGTGGTCGTATTTGCTTCTTTTTGCATGTTCGTCTGAACGTCATATATTTTGCCAAATACAACAAACACCCAATAGCGAATACAAATAGCCATGTGAAGTGCCACCATATTACATTGATCGATCTTTATTACAAATAACTTAAAATGTGTCGCATATAGGCATGGAAGTTATAGCTACTTTTATTTGACTATCACTGCGTGAAGTTATTTTTTTTATCACTGTTGTATCACGCGTGAAAAATCACAACCGTTATATTTTGTTAGTGACGATAATTGTCACAGTGGTGCATTATTTTTCCGCCTGTTACATGTTGCACTCGCAGTGATATTGAATTGATTTTATATTTTGCTATTGAATTGATTGACGCGATACTAATTAGCTAAGCAAGAACCAAAGGTATGTTTTAATAATCAAACAGTGAACACGTGAGACAAGGCGCGGCGCGCAGCGACAAGTAAAGATTACAAGTGAGTGAAGTCGAAGTGATATCCTTCCTGTCTCACGACTTCACGAGCCACGATGTAATTTCACTGCCATTATAAATTTCAAGTACCCATTTAATCAAAACCTTATCGTATTTAAAATAAGACTCATTTTCTTCAAGTTTTTGTAACGCAGCGTTATTTACCGAAGCAAGTGAAAAATAACTTCAGGAAATTTAAAGCTAAACGTGTTGAGAATAAGATCCAATTTAACTTAAACAAATTCTCTCTTCTAGCCGGTGGCACGTGTCGCTCACATGTTGTTGCTAGTGTCTATTTCGCACGATGTGATTCGGCGAATTATAATGTAGCTTGACCCGCGTAATAAAAAAACGCTCACGTTATATGTAACAGAAAGTTTTGATGCACATAACTGGTGTGGCACGTGAATTTTGTTTTCACGAGTGATTTAACTAGTGATGCGTGATATTAGTAGGAGATCTTAGGTCCGCCACCTAGGATTTTTAAGACAAAGCAAACCGCTTGGAACAGGTGTTCCTGGAGTTGATCTGAGCTGATTTAGCCCGGTTGCCACGAAGTTCCCCCAGCAGGGCAGGGGAGGGGGTAGAAAGGTGCGTCCGGCGCGCCTTACTCTAAGCTTCATATCTGCGTACATATAGCAACTATATCAAGTTTGGTATCGTATTCTTATAATTCGAGGACGAGGAATTCACTTTTGTAACTAAAATTTCACACACTCATACAAAAAAATTGAGAAATTCTAAAATAAAAAAAATCTTTACGAGTTTTTTTTCGAAAATCCTCTCCAGAATCAATACTATGGAGATTTGCTTCAGAAAAAAAACTCGTAAATAGCCCAGTTACCCTACTATATAGAATAAATAACTTTTTAAACATTTTTGTCTTATAGCTGGTTTAAAAAAAATATTTTGTGTCACGTGGCGGACCGCGCCGAAGTAGGTATCGCGTAGGTAAGGCGCAGTCAGATTTAGTTTAGGGACGTATTCACCTAAAAACTATATATTCTACATACACAAGTAGGTTTAGAAAGTAAATATTTAAATATAATAAAATAAATAAACATGAAAGCACGATATAACTGAATACGGGATTATACTAAACTATAGGTAGAATGAGTGTCACTGTCTACCTACTGGATAATTGCACGATAAATCAATTTTTATTTAGATATTGTGATACATTATAGGTATTTTGTGATAGGTATCTATTAATGTATATATATATATATAAATACATTAAAATATAATAAATGTTCGTGTAGTGTACATAGGTAAAAAATAATAATAATAGACATCAAGCAGCACACATTCATAGCCATAATAAATTAATGTACCATCTTTTTATAGTTTTTCATCTCTTCATCAACAAATCATATTTTTATTTAATTTAATATTGAAAAGGGCCTCTTGACGTTGGCTTCGGCTCCGTCAATGCCTTCAAAAGGACCGGGTGATTTGCAGCCCGTGATGTATTATTGAATAAAGAGTATAATAATAATTTTGACACCGCTCAGGCGAGACGTCTTTTAGAAACATTTTCTTTTATGATTAAACCTTACTTAGGCCTTACTTTTATTTATGAATTTTGCTATTTCAATTCTATTATTCTATATATTATATTATTCTTTTTAAATACAATAAGCAATAAACACACATCAAGGAAATAGTGGCCGACAGGCTCGGCTTCGACGTCTGCCCCAGCGGATGCCGCGCTAGACGCAGACGATTGTACGAATACTAACGTAAGTACCCAGACTAATGAGCATTTGAGGAGGGCTTTGGAAGACGCGATTTTGGAGTATCGCACTACTCCTGAGTCTAGGCCGCGACTACCACGTTTGCCAATGAATATACGTAACCTAGCGTTAATAGGAGCCCTAAACGTTTTGCTAGTCCCATATATGCAGACTAGCAAAACATTAGTTGATACACACTCGATTCTTTACTGCGCGGCTATAGCGGCGTGTCGCGTTGTTCGCGTCAAGTTTCCGGATACTGACCGAATACCGTGACACCCAGCTATCCCTGCGTGGCAAGAACGAATCGTCGAGTGTCGCATCAATATGTTTAGGACTCTCATTGCGAAGTTGATCTGCTTCAGAAAGGGTAATAATCGCCCCCGAGTCATGCGTTTCGTGAACCAGGCCTTTGTTGGGACCGGGATTAGACCCCGGGACTACATGACTTGTGTCACGGAACGTATTGACTTTCTGAAGCAGAAAGTTTATGCATAGGCAAACCGTATTCCTCGCTATAGAGCGCGTGTAGATCGCTATTATCAAAATCGCCTCTTACAAAGTGACCAAAGGAAGGTATACCGAGGTTGGGAAGGAACCAATCAACGATGAAGATGTGAATGAGAAGCAGTGTCCGGATGCTACTACCATGAATAACTTCTGGCATAGTATCTGGTCGGTGCCCGTCGAATACACGGAGGGCGATTGGATGAGCGTCGTTGAGCTTGCCAATGCATACACTTTCTGCTTCAGAAAGTCAATGCGTTCCGGGGTCTAAGCCCGGTCCCAGCAAAGGCCTGGTTCACGAAACGCATGTCTCGGGGGCGATTATTACCCCCTCTAAAGCAGATCAACTTCGCAATGAAAGTCCTAAACATATTGATGCGACACTCGATTCGTTCTTGCCACGCAGGGATAGCGGAGCGTCGCGGTTTTCGGTCAGTATCCGGGAACTTGACGCAAACAACGCGACACGCCGCTATAGCCACGCAGTAAAGAATTGAGTGTTTATCAACTAATGTTTCGCTAGTCTGCATATATGGGACTAGCAAAACGTTTAGGGCTCCCATTAACGCCAGGTTACGTTTATTCATTGACAAACGTGGTAGTCGCGGCCTAGACTCAGGAGTAGTGCGATACTCCAAAATCGCGTCTTCCAAAGCTCTCCTCAAATGCTCATTAGTCTGGGTACTTACGTTAGTATTCGTACAATCGTCTGCGTCTAGCGCGGCATCCGCTGGGGCAGACGTCGAAGCCGAGCCTGTCGGCCCCTGCGTCGACGACACACTGGGCGGGTCCCGCGCAATAGCAGAAGTAGCACGAATAATAGGTAACGCCTCCAGACGCAGCTAATCAAGCGCAGAGTCGTCCAACAGCTTGAGCCACTGGATGGCCCGCATCTGATCTGATAGTCGTTGCGCGGTAACGGCGACGGCTGGTTCAAGTGTCTGAAACAGAGGTAGTATCCTATCGCGGTACGCGGTCAGGTTAGTTCCTCCCTCTGTAGCCCCGTATTAGGCGCGCATGCAGTTCTCATTTAAAGACTGGGTCCATCGCATGCGACGCGCTACACCACCGGTAGCGAGGGCCGGACGCGGAGCAGAATGCCCCACAGGCCCCAAGCGTGCCGGTATTATTATTATTATTCACGTTATTAATTTTCTTTCTTAGTTTTAGGTTTATTTACAATAAAGATATCCAAACAACAATAGAAAAAAATCATTACAAATAAACAATATTATAAAAAAACCTAAACCTGTCCCGTTAAGTTTACTATGGCGCTACCGTACCTATTTGAATATTTAAATAAAAGAGGTAGGGTAAAAGGCAAGACAGGCAGGCTCGGCTTCGACGTCTGCCCCAGCGGATGCCGCGCTAGACGCAGACGATTGTACGAATACTAACGTAAGTACCCAGACTAATGAGCATTTGAGGAGGGCTTTGGAAGACGCGATTTTGGAGTATCGCACTACTCCTGAGTCTAGGCCGCGACTACTACGTTTGTCAATGAATAAACGTAACCTGGCGTTAATGGGAGCCCTAAACGTTTTGCTAGTCCCATATATGCAGACTAGCGAAACATTAGTTGATAAACACTCAATTCTTTACTGCGTGGCTATAGCGGCGTGTCGCGTTGTTCGCGTCAAGTTCCCGGATACTGACCGAATACCGCGACGCTCCGCTATGCCTGCGTGTCAAGAACGAATCGAGTGTCGCATCAATATGTTTAGGGCTTGCATTGCGAAGTTGATCTGCTTTAGAGGGGGTAATAATCGCCCCCGAGTCATGCGTTTCGTGAAACAGGCCTTTGTTGGGACCGGGATTAGACCCCGGGACTACATGACTTGTGTCACGGAACGCATTGACTTTCTGAAGCAGAAAGTGTATGCATTACCAAACCGTATTCGTCGCTATAGAGCGCGTGTGGATCGCTATTATCAAAATTGCCGCTTCCAAAGTGACCAAAGGAAGGTATACCGAGGTTGGGAAGGAACCAATCAACGTGTGATTGAGGAGCAGTGTCCGGATGCTACTACCATGAATAACTTCTGGCGTAGTATCTGGTCGGTGCCCGTCGAACACACGGAGGGTGATTGGATGAGCGTCATTGAGCGCGCGTGTGAGCCTATCGAATCCATGGGGGCTATTAGTATTAGCCCCGAAGACGTTAGTTGTGCGATCCGTTCGGCCACACTTACGATTTACGATTACACAACTTTTGGATAAAGTGGATTCGATGCTCACATGACTGCTTAGCGGCGCAATTCCAACAAGCCCTAGAGGTTGGTTCCTTGCCAACATTCATGAAAACCGGTGTCACCTTCCTGCTCTACAAGTCCGGTAGTACCACGGAACCAAAGAACTATAGACCTATCAAGAACTATAGACCTATCACATGCTTGCCAACGCTGTACAAGCTTCTTACATCTATTCTGAGGTTTTAAATTAATTTGCACATTGCTGCGCACAATATTTTGGCTCCCTCTCAGAATGGATGTAAGGTTGGGTCCCGTGGTACTAAGGAGCTCCTCCTCATTGACACGACCATTTGCCAACAAGTCTGGCGGAATAAAGGGGCTCTCTCTACTGCCTGGATTAACTATAAGAAGGCCTATGATTCAGTGCCTCATTTCTGGTTGGAGAGGATCTTGGAGTTGTATAAACTTGACACAACTTTGAGATCTTTTCTAGGTTCATGTATGAGGCAGTGAACCACAGTTCTTCGTCAACCAGGTGGTGGAGACAGCCCCTCTGGTCCGCAGGGATTTATAAGGATTGAGCGAGGCATCTTCCAGGGTGATAGTTTGAGTCCGTTGTGGTTTTGTCTGGCTCTGAATCCACTCAGCACTTTGCTAAAGGATTCAGGGCTTGGCTATCGGCTTAGAAGAGAGGGTGAAGTCATTTTACACTTGCTGTACATGGATGACCTCAAACTTTTTGCACCGAAGCGCCATGAATTGATGGAGTTATTGAAAGTCACTGAAACTTTCAGTGCTGCCATCAACATGGAGTTCGGTGTAGATAAGTGCACGGTTATGCACGTGCAGCGGTGGAAAGTTGTGAATTCAATGAATTTACAACTTTCTGACACAATGACTTTCAGATCTCTCTCCGAAGCCTACACCTATAAATACCTTGGTATGTCCGAGTCGTTGGGTATCGAGAGTAGGGGGATAAAACAGTCAGTGAAGGAACGCTTCTTTAGTCGCCTGACAAAGGTACTCAACAGTCTTTTGTCAAAGGGTCAACAAGGTGCGTGCTTTCAACGGCTGGGTTATGCCCCTACTTATATAAACCTTTGGCATACTAAGGTGGACTCAGACTGAACTAGACGCCCAGGAAAGAAAGGTTCGACAGCAACTGACGTCACATCGCATGCTTCACCCGCGCTCGTCTGTTATGAGACTGTATATCCCACGGAAATGGGGCGGTCGAGGCTTTCTAAATGCCAAGACTCTCCATAACCGTGAGGTGTGCAGTCTCCAGGAATATTTCCTTAACAACGAGTGTGAGATGCATCGCGATGTGGTGGCAGTTGACAAGACCTTCACGCCTCTCTCCTTAGGTCAAAAGAACTGGCGCAAGCCTCAGGTGCTGAGCACCGAAGACCGTAAGGACGTATGGAAGAGCAAGGAGCTGCACGGTATGTTCTTCCGAACCTTAATAGGGCCTGATGTGGACCTGCTCGCATCGGTGAACTGGCTACGATACGGGGACCTCTTTGGGGAAACCGAAGGTTTTGTTTGTGCAATTGCTGACGAGGTTATCAAGACGAACAACTACCGGAAATATATCATGAAGGACGTTACGGTCGACACTTGTCGGGCCGCCGTCCCGAAGAGTAACTCAGGCATATTATTTCCGTTTGTTCTCATCTTGCTAACTACGAGTACTTGCACAGACATAACCTCGTAGCCAGGAGCATCCACCAGCAACTTGCTCTTCAATACGGCCTTGTCGAGTCCGAGGTGCCGTATTATAAGTATGCACCTGCGCCAGTTCTTGAAAATGGTCATGCTGTGCTCTATTGGGACCGATCGGTTATCACGGACAGAACTATTGTCGCCAATAAACCTGATATCGTGATAGTCGACCGGTCACAGCGGCGGGCAGTGTTAGTTGACATCACCATCCCGCATGACGAGAACCTCGTGAAGGCTGAAAAGGACAAGATCAGCAAGTACCTTGACTTGTCTTACGAGGTTACCGCCAATTGGGATGTTGATTCGACTAACATTGTCCCAATAGTCGTTTCTGCGAACGGCCTAATAGCGAAGAGTCTCGACCAACATCTCAAAGGACTATCGCTAGACGGCTGGATCAAGGGCCAGATACAGAAGGCGGTACTTCTTGACACGGCACGCATAGTCAGGAGGTTCCTCTCTCTGCAGCCCTAACCACCGGTAGCTTGGGCCCTGCCCCGCTGCTGGCGGCACTCTAGGTTTAGGTTTTTTTAAATATTGTTTATTTGTAATGATTTTTTTCTATTGTTGTTTGGATCTTTATTGTAAAAAAACCTACACTTAAGAAAATAAATAAATAACATGAATAATAATAATACCCGCAGGGGCGGCTTTGTGGCGAGCCGACGGTGAGTGGCGACACCGCGTACCCCTATCCCGTGAGGGCTAAATGAGACCCTCTGACCCCCGGCTTGCCTTGACTGGCCGGCCGGTGGTGGGAAACGCAAGAGCTAAGACCTAAACTCCAGGGTGGAAGTGTTAAAGGCATAAAGCCGCTAGTAGCGTTTAGTGAAAGTGCAGCACACCTCTCAACACCCTTAGCTATCCACACCAATGTTGCCCCTCGGCGCCAATATAACGGTCCGCCTTTATGGGGGGGCCTATATTATTATATACCATTCAGTATATAGCAAGTCACCACCCGCCTAAATATTTTGTAATAAGGCATAATTGGCGGGTGCCGTACCTCATCCCATAGTCCAGATCACTGACCATTAAGAATTCATAACAATAGCCTATATTTTGTACCAACTTTCCATAGATTATCATATTCTCCCATCCATTTACAATTATTTATAATTAAGTTAAAAATTGTAAAGGGCCTCTTGACGTTGGCTTCGGCACCGTCAATGCCTTTCAAAGGTCCAGGCGTATTACGACCCGAGAGATTACATCGAATAAAGGAATAATAATAATAATAATGTTTATTCACCAAAAAAATAATAACATAATCTAGGTTACATTGAGTAATAAATGCGTGATATGAACCGGCAGTATAATTATATTATACTGAAGGTGTGTATACACTTTTTGATAAACATAACTAACTATAAATAACTTTAAATAACATTACTTATTACTTATTTAAAATATTCATACATTTTAATCTAATATTATGTTTCTTTGAAGTGTCTCACACTTTATATTTCTTGTAAATTGTTAAACAAAATCCAAAATTTCATCATACCGACGGGACTCGAACCCGCACCCCCGGATTACACGTCCAGGTGCTCTGCCAATTAAGCCACGGTTCGATACATCGATACGACGAAATTAGTGGATTGCATTTGTTAAACCAATTATGCATTGGTGGCGCCATCTATGACTACTTATTACGTAAGTTAATCATTCGGAAGAAATCATTACAGTTTTCAAATCCGACGAGAGATGTTGCACTGCGTAAATCAAATATTATGTTTCTTTGAAGTGTCTCACACTTTATATTTTTTGTAAATTGTTAAACACAATCCAAAATTTCATCGTACCGACGGGACTCTAACCCGCACCCCCCGGATTACACGTCCAGGTGCTCTGCCAATTAAGCCACGGTTCGATACATCGATACGCCGAAATTAGTGGATTGCATTTGTTAAATGCAATTTGCAATTTTTGCAATTTGTAACCCGGGGGGAGCGGGTTCGAGTCCCGTCGGTACGATGAAATTTTGGATTGCGTTTAACAATTTACATTTTAATCTAATAGTTGCTTAAAAAAAAATGCTTCGTGTCGCGCAGCCGACTTGAATAGTAAGAGCGGTATCCGGCTTTTAGGATTTCTAAGTTATCGACGGCCCAACCGAATAAAGCGGTATTATGAATGAATCTTCTATAATGAATCTTGCAAAATCCATAACATCCTAAGCTTACGTGACAGACGGACACTCTTAGATATGATGTTTCTTTATAAAAACTGTGTTGGAATGATAAACAGTACTGAGCTTCTAGAAAACTATCTGAGACTGCAGGTCCCAGCAGTTCGCAAAAGAAGCACAAGAAGTAGTCCTTTTTTCGACCTCCCGCGCTCGCACACTAATTATTGTCAAAACTCAATTATTTACAGAACACAAAAAACGTTTAATGAACAGTTTAGCTCAATCGACCTATTCAATAATAATATACAACAATTTAAAAATCTTGTGACTAATATATTAACAGATAAATAGGTTACACACACGCACACAAACACCCTACACGCACACACACACACACACACACACTCACACACACACACACACACACACACGCATAAACATAGTAAATTTATATAAATATACATGTATCTATATATAATACCTCTGCTCTCTATTTGAAATAAATTATATAAAGTAAATCCGTTATTAGATGTAAGTAATAGTATATAAGCCAATCTATGTTTTATAAGATCTGTGGATTTTGTAATAAAGAAAATAAAATAAAAAATAAAATGGAAATCGTAATTTTACAGGAGAGCCAAAAAACAGAAAAATTTGTTTCACCAGTCGTACAAACAAGCAATTTTAACAAATGTGGTATCTTTAGACGTAAAAAAAATAAACTGGCCAAGTGCAAGTCGGACTCGCACTCGTAGGGTTCCGTAACACCGTTAAGTATTCCATAACTATGAGTTTTCGCAAATACAAAATTAACTTTGTTTTTCATAGTGTTTGTATTAAAAACAAAGTTATCTTTGCGGTCGCTATATCTCTAAAACTGCTGACTGTATCTCGTTCAAACTAATTTTCGTTGTTAGTTTTTATTGAGATCTACAGCATATATTATTTTTAGATTTTTCACTCCCATACTTTAAAAGTTAGAGGGGGGGGGGATACACATTTTACCACTATAGACGCTTCTATCTTTCAAATGATTGACTTTGAGTAAAAATGAATTTAGAAACCTCAATGTCATTTTTGAAGACCTATCCATAGACACCCCACACGTATAGGTTTGAAGTAAAAAAATTTTTTTTTTTCATTTCCATTTATGGGATGCCCCTTAAACTTTTATATTTTCTATTTTTGTATAAAAATCAGAAAGCGGTTCACAGAATACATATACCTACCAAGTTTCAATTCTGTAGTTCTAACAGTTTCGGAATAAAATGGCCGTGACATACGGACGGACAGACAGACAGACATGACGAATCTATAAGGGTTCCGTTTTTGCCATTCGGCTACGGAACCCTAAAAAATGTGCTTCTAAATAAAACAACTCGCTATCGTGACAAACTCCCAGATTCTAGATTAAGAAAGAAAAACTATATTACAAGTTTATTCGCTTAGGACCGTATTTCGTTTTTTTCTGCATAATTGTTTACGTCTTTGTTCGTCTCAAAACGTCCACATAGATTTTTTGTAACAAATACATACCTACCTTTTTAAAGGATTTTTTACGTGTAAAGGCTCTGCGTACTAAACCATTACGCCATTATTCACCTACAGATTATATAGCATACTTTCAGTAAATTTGTGTTACCTGCCTTTTAAAAAATTAAAATGACCACCATATCAAATGCAAAGAACTCATGTAACTTTTTGATTATTTATTATAAATCAGTAAAACAAAGTGTTTAGAAGTTTAAACTTGTATTTACTTAATCATTAATCAACAATTTACTAATATTTTATAAAAAAACACGACATATCTATCATGAGTTAGCAGGAAAAAAAATATTTTGCATAAAATTTTCTCAATTTAGTATTATTTAGGTTATTCATGATTGTTACACCCTAGAGCAACAAAAATACTTTCATAGAATAAATACTTTTTAGACAAATATTCCACAACTTTATTACCTACTATAAACTACGTATATGTATGCCATTAACAAAATACACCATGGTAAACAACCTTCTACTCTCTGAGTATGGGCTATCTGCCAAGCCGTATAAGTAGGCAATTCTTAATCAAATAGGAACTAATTGTTTATTATAATATATTGTAATTATAATAAGCTAAAAGAGCTTGTAAATATCTATATTCAATTTTATTTAAATACTTACCTAGTTACAACATCCGGTCAATTCATTTTTGTCAATGCCATTTAATACCAATAATAATGGCCTACCTATTCGTATAATCACTGTAAATAACATAGATTTGTCAATTAGATAAACAATCACACTATGGATAGACATTAGTTTTTGTTAGTACCTAGCTAAGTTTAATTTATAGTAAGTAAGCTTCGTTGGTAGGTACTAACGTGAATCATTGGAATTCCCGATCATATTCAGCATTTGCCTACAACGTATTTTTGCAAGTTATTTTCATTAGAAGACGCAATAATTATCGCCACACATACACCACCTTGTTTCTTATCTAGTAAAAATTACAACTCCTGAAGTCACTTCGTCATAACAACGGTTTTTGAACAAAAAGATCACTAAGCTCGTAAGTCATGACCTCTGGAACTCCAACACAAGCTCTATTAAAAAAGCGATCAAGTGAAACTGGGGGTCAAAAGCCTTGGTCCCAAAGCTGGGCCAAAGCTATCTGACGAAGTTGAGCACATCTAACGGGAGTGTCGTCACATCTAAGCCGGAGATTTTCATGGAAGTTAAAGACTTCTACGGTCACTTCAACACCTCACAAGCGTCCCGTCAACCCCATATTGAGGATTCTAGAGCCACTCTAACCCCCCATTATACCGAAGATTTGCCAGATACCAGCCGAGACGAAAATGTTTTGGGTATCAGACAGCTTAAAACGGAAAAGCCCTCGGAGAGGATGGAATTACAACGAAGCTCTTAAAAGCTGGTAGAAATTCTACGCTACAACAGCTTCAGCGTATTTTCAATTCTGTCCTCTATTTGGGAAGAAATCCGATGAGTAGTAAGAGTGTGGTCATTATGTTCTTTGAAAATGGAGACAAAACTCTCTGAGAGAACTAGCAATCCATTTCACTCTTGAATCACATCTATAAGCTGTTTTCGAGTCATCACAAATCGTCTCGCGCGTAGACTCGATGAGTTTCAGCCCTCTGAACATGCTGGCTTTAAAGGAGGATACGGCACCATAGACCACACACAGATTGCGGCAGGTTATACAGAAGCCTGAGGAGTATATCCAGTCACTGTGTCTAGCGTTTTTGGACTATGTCTACTAAAGCCTTTGACTCCATTGAAACCTGGTCTGTTCTGGAGTCACTGCAACGGTGCCAAGTTGATTGGCAATACGTCCAAGAGTTGAGAGGTCTGTATGACACCGCAACTATGACCGTCCAAGTACAAGATCAGTAGACTCAACATATCCCTTTACATCGAAGTGTGAGACAAGGGGACGTTATCTCCCCTTAATTGTTCACAAACGCTCTAGAGGATATGTTCAAGAAACAGAACTGGAAAGGACGGGGGGGCATAAAATAATATCAACGGCAAAAACCTCCCACACCTGAGATTTGCGGACGATGCAAGTCTTGCAATACATGCTGACTGCCGTTGCTGATTCTTCTGCACGCATCGGTCTCCGGATGAACTTGGATAAGACAAACATCAGGTTCAATGAACATAATATTGTTCCGGAACCGATTGCCTTTAATGGAGAACCATTCGAAACTGTTCAAGAATACGTCTACCTAGGGCCTAGGACAAATCTTGCAATTGGGTGGAAACAATTTCGAGATGGAAGCCTGCAGAAGAATACAGCTGGGATGGGCAGCATTTAGAAAACTACGTCGGTCTTTTCATCTCCAATACCACAAAGCCTAATGACGGAAGTCTTTAATGAGTACCTCCTACCTGTAATTACATTTGGAGCCGAGTCGTAGACACTGATGGTGCGACTGATCCACCAAATCAAAGTCGCTTAGCAAGCTATGGAAAGGGCTATACTCGGAGTATCTCTGAAAGATCAAATTTGAAACGAAGTCATCCGACAGTGAAATAAAGTTATCAACTTAGCTCAAAGGATTAGCAAACTGAAGTGGCAGTGGGCTGGTCACATCTGTCGTTAAACCGATGAACGTTGGGATAATAGTGTCCTAGAATGGACACCACGGCTTCAGTAAACCAAAGGTAGGACGCCCTCTAGATAGGTGGAGCCATGATATACGGATGCTGGCTAGCAGCGGTTGGAAACAAGGAGACGAATTACGCTCTGAAAGCATTCTCAATAATGATTTACAAATCAAAATACCTTACATTCTGGAAATTCGCAGCCTAATGTTTACGATTACTAGTGTGGCGTAGGTATTGTGCGGATGGCACGACGGCGGTCGGTGAGAATCAAACGAGACGATAACAATGTACGAGGTATAATTTTGAATAAAAATGATTAACAATTAGAAACCAAAAAATAAAAACTTAGTAGGTAAACAACACGTAATGGATTAGATAGATAGTTAGAACGCGGGCGTTCGCGGGTAATGCACCGGGCCGTCTGCCTTGCTGTAGGCAGATCGGTGTGTTACAGTTTCGAACACAGTTTGTACGCGCCACTCTGCATAACCGGCTTTGTGGGAAATATATTAGTGATAAGCGCTAGCGATGAGCGGAGCGGATTAATGTAATAACAAGATATAATTATTTATGTTACTAATTAATATTGCATTGCCAGTTGTGCAGAGCGTCGTGACAAGGTACGCCACATATTCCCCCCGCCCAGACCGTGACTACGGTCGATAGAAGTCCGGAAACTTGACTGTTCTGCCGCTTCGCGTCTTTCGTACCGGCAGTGTTGCAGTCGAACTTGAGTCAGGTAGCTTCGGAAGTTCGGGAGGCGCAGCAGTCGATTGTGGTTGTTTGACGGCAATAGAAGTTGATGGTGAGGTACTTTCTTTGACCATATATGCCAGTTTGAGCCTACCCACAGTGACGTTGACTTTCTTGCCTTTTACGTCAATGGTGTAGAACTTAGGCTGTCTCTTGATGACCAGGTAGGGTCCAGCATATGGTTGTTCTAGCGGTCTCCGCACATGATCTTGACGAAGAAATACATGAGAACAGTGCTGCAGGTCACGTGGGATGTAAAATGGTGAAGTATTATGCCAAGTCGTCGGTGTTGGTGTCAACCTCTGTATATGAGCTCGAAGACGAGTTGCATACTGCGTGATGTCATCAGTGCTGAAATCGTCTTTAGGTGACAGGAACTGACCAGGTAAACGTAGAGGTTCGCCGTAGACCAATTCTGCAGCTGAAGCTTGAAGGTCTTCCTTCCATGCGCTGCGCATGCCAAGTAGCACCAGGGGAAGAGCTTCGGTCCACTGCGAAGTAGTATGGCACATTTTAGCTGCCTTGAGTTGGCGGTGGAGACGCTCGACGATGCCATTAGCCGCCGGGTGGTACGCTGTAGTGCAGAAGTGACGTGCGCCAACCAGAGAAGTGAGAGACTTAAAGAGGTGGCTCACGAATTGGGTGCCGCGATCAGTGGTGATACGAGCAGGACATCCAAATCTGGCGATCCATCCGGATACGAGGGCGGCAGCGTAGGTCTCCGCGGTGATGTCTTTGAGCGGAATTGCCTCAGGCCATCTGGTATATCTATCTATGACAGTGAGGCAATACCTGAAATCAGATGAAAATGGTAACGGTCCTATAATATCCAGGTGGATATGGGAAAACCTGGAGGAAGGGGTAAGGAAAGAGGAGAGGGGAGACTTGATATGGCGGGAAATCTTAGATTTCTGGCATGACAAGCATTGCCTAACCCACTCTCTACAATCTTTACGGATCCCAGGACACACAAATCTTTGTGCAACCAGTCGCACTGTAGCAGAACCTCCAGGATGGTGCAGCTGGTGAAGAACGTCGAAAACTTGCTTGCGGAGTTGCAGTGTGACGAATGGGCGAGGTTGTCCAAGCGAAGTATCACAGTAGACTGGAAATTTGCTGTCGATTGCTTCCATCTTTTTCAGTCGCAAGCTGGAACCACGAAGAAGTAAGTCTTGCAGTTCTGGATCAGACTCCTGAAATTGTGCAAGAGCTTCGTAATCGATAGCTGTAGTGATCTCGTCCACACGAGATAAGGCGTCAGCGACGATATTCTTCTTTCCAGGTAGATATCGTAGGTCCGTGGTGAATTGAGCGATGAAGTCTAAGTGACGATATTGTCTTGGAGAACACTTTTCTCTGTTTAAAGAAAAGGCAGATGTCAACGGTTTATGATACGTGTACACTGTGAAGGTCCTGGCTTCTACCATATGCCTGAAATATTTGATAGCTTCATACACAGCAAGCAATTCTCTGTCATAGGGACTGTACTTAGCCTGGGCACTGGAGAGCTTGTGCGAATAGAAGGCTAATGGCTGCCAGTCTGAACCTATGCGCTGCTGAAGAACGGCTCCAATAGCCGCGTCAGATGCGTCAGTTACAATGGCCAAATCTGCTGAAGGGTCCGGGTGAGCGAGCAAGGTTGCTTGAGACAGAGAAGATTTGCAGTCTTCGAAGGCACGCTCGAGCTCAGGAGTCTTCTCAATAGGGTGAGTACTTTTAGTTTTAGGTCCGGATACAACAGCGTTCAATGGCACTTGAAGCTGAGCTGCGTTAGGGATGAAGCGACGATAGAAATTGATCATCCCTAAAAATCGGCGAAGTTCTTTAACGTTCTTAGGAAAAGAGTAGTTCTGGATAGCTTCAGCTTTTGTATCCAATGGTCGGGTACCAGCAATAGAAACGCGATATCCTAAGAAGTCCACTTCAGACTTGCCTAAGACGCACTTTGAAGTATTTATTAGTACTCCATACTGTTTTAGCCGATCAAACAGTTGACGTAGATGATCTTTATGTTCTTCTACCGAAGAAGAGAATATTAAGATGTCATCAATATACCCGTAGCAGAAATTGAGGCCGAGAAGAACTTCGTCTATAAATCTTTGGAACGTTTGAGCTGCGTTTCTCAATCCAAATGTCATAAACTCAAACTCAAACAATCCGAAAGGCGTTGTTAGCGCAGTTTTGGGTACGTCATCTGGATTAACTCTGATCTGATGGTATGCTTTGATCAGATCGACCGTCGAGAAAATACTGCATCCAGAAAGTTGGTGGGAGAAGTCCTGGATGTGACGAATGGGGTACCTGTCGGGGATAGTCCGGGCGTTGAGTGCGCGATAGTCGCCACAGGGTCTCCATTCGTCGTCCTTCTTCCTTACCAGATGAAGAGCAGACGACCAGGGACTTTCAGATCTCCTAGCTATGCCACTTGCCAGCATAGACTCGAACTCCTTCTTTGCCGCTTGCAAACGGACTGGGTCAAGACGTCGAGGTTTCGCAGAAACTGGAGGGCCTGGAGTTGTCCTGATATGATGAAGCGTAGAATGCTTTGGAGTTGACGGCACTCCAGCAGGTCTCGTGATCTCAGGAAACTCTCGCAGTATGTCATGAAAGTCCGACTCACCTGTGACAACCTTAATAGATCCGATATCGTCAGGTGAACTGGTGGATACTGCTTCAACGGAAAGGGAAGTGATACCGTCAATGAGGCGATGATTTCTGCAGTCAACCAGCAAGCCATAATATTTCAGAAAGTTTATTCCTATTATGGGTCGTGAAACATCAGCAATCGTGAAACTCTACTGGAAGGCACGGCGTAGTCCTAGGTTCAGTTGCAGCTGAGTGAACCCGTAGGTATGAATCACGGAGTTGTTTGCGGCTGTAAGGACAAACTTTGACTTGGTACAGGGCGTCCGCATAGCTGACCGAGGGAACACACACAAGTCGGAACCAGTGTCTACCAAGAACTGCAGTTTGGAGCTGTGATCGGTCACAAATAGACGGCCTGATGATGAGGGGCAATCGTTGGCCGCTACTTGCGACTGCCCGGAAAGTTTCCCGAAGCGTAATTGCAGGGCTGCTTGCACTTCCGTGCTTCGTCACCATAAGTGAAGTGGTAAAAGCAATGTGGGTGATTTGGTGGCGGTTGACGGGGTCGCGAGCGTGAGCGAGAACGGCTTCGAAATTTGTTCGTAAATCGCGATCGACTTCCGCCAGCCACTTGTTCGGCTAGCTTAGCCACTTGTCGAGTCAGCTCACATACCTGTCTGGCAAGGTCGTCGTAGGGTTGAACGTTCGCGTGCGCCGATGTCGAGGCGCTTGCTACTTGAGGATGGAAGTATGTGGGAGAAATGTCATGCACCCTATCAGCTATATCAGCCAACTTTTCTAGAGGCAGATCCATTTGGGACGCTATTACCGTCTGGATCCCGGGAGGTAGACGGCTTGACCAGACGGTGGCCAGAAACTCATCTGGCCCTGCAGGTCCTGCTAAACCCTGCAGGTGCCGCAGAAACTGCGATGGCTTTCGGTCGCCAAGCTCCTCGTGCATTAAAAGTTTTTGAACGTTCTTTTGCTGAGACACTGATAAGCGTCTAATAAGTTCCGATTTTAGTTTTTGATACTTATCAGTAGCCGGTGGGTTGGTGATAATATCCTTCACCTCCGCAGCAAATTGATGATCCAGCTGAGCTACTAGGTAACAAAACTTTGTCTCGTCAGTAGTAATTTTCGAAAGGGTAAATTGGCTTTCTTCCTGGGCAAACCAGAGCGCAGGCTCCTCTGGCCAAAATGGTGGCACTCGCACTGCAACTCGCAGAACCTCAGGTATCTCCTGCCGCAGCATACTATCGTCTCTAGCTTCGTCGTTCGGCATCTCGTTATAAAACGCTCACAAAAAAAAATAAATCGCTTACGCTTATGAAAACGACACACCCCAAGTTCGGAAACTTCGAGAACTCGATCAGGCTTCTTCTGGTTGTTACAACTCGGTGATAGGAGTTTCGGTCTTGATTGTGTTATCCAACAGGTCTTCTGGTCTTCTTTTCTGATCTCAGATCAGAAGGTTGATTGTGGCGTAGGTATTGTGCGGATGGCACGACGGCGGTCGGTGAGAATCAAACGAGACGATAACAATGTACGAGGTATAATTTTGAATAAAAATGATTAACAATTAGAAACCAAAAAATAAAAACTTAGTAGGTAAACAACACGTAATGGATTAGATAGATAGTTAGAACGCGGGCGTTCGCGGGTAATGCACCGGGCCGTCTGCCTTGCTGTAGGCAGATCGGTGTGTTACAGTTTCGAACACAGTTTGTACGCGCCACTCTGCATAACCGGCTTTGTGGGAAATATATTAGTGATAAGCGCTAGCGATGAGCGGAGCGGATTAATGTAATAACAAGATATAATTATTTATGTTACTAATTAATATTGCATTGCCAGTTGTGCAGAGCGTCGTGACAAGGTACGCCACACTAGTTTTATCTATTATTAATATCACAATACGTAAAAGTAAATCATTCACATTTACTTTTAAACTATATTGCAATAAGAACTTACGGCTAACTAATTCGTATTAGTGTTAACATTCTAGTGAAGATGTTGTTCTTGCGAGAATAAAAGACTATTAACACAATACCATCAAAGCACTGATCGTATTCAGACGAATAATAGCGTAAAATATTCTTACTTGTTTGTTCTGGTAACTGACAGCTATCTGGTTGAACGTAAGATGTTAAAGTGGCGTGTGTTCGCCTATTTTTCTAATGCCAAATTTCGATGGAACAAAGACGTCTCTAGCTATAACTCTGCAATTTTTGGTTATAAATTTGTGAAAAAAATATATGTCATGCGTCTGGGTGCGTAGAAGCGTATTATGCAATAAAAAGTTTTTGGCGTATCATTACCGCTTTATTCTGTTGGAGCGTCGTTATGTTTAAGTTCTAATAAGTTTTTCTTCTTCTGTTTGTAGATAACATGGATAAATTATTCTGGACGTGATTAATTACTGTTTTGGAATAAATTAAATGAAAAATATAAATAAAAAAATAAATATTGGGAAAAATTTCGCTAGTAGAGTTTATTTTTAAATAGTAAGTATAGTAAGTTGAAAGATGTTTAACATAAAGTGCGGTTTAAAATAAGGTATTTATTGTTTGCTATTGCCACTACATGCTCAAAGGTCTGTACATTTTAGTTTTCCTTTAATACATTCGCACCTCCCTGCGAATTTTGTTGCAGCGGCAACGAATAAGCTCTAAACAAGTAGTAGCTGCCGCAGGTAGGCTTCTCCATCTCCCAAATCTCCCAATAGCCATTTTGTTTGGACTAGCCCCAGTCAGCAAAGCATGACACTGCCATCGGCAGCCAGTGCAGACAATCTCTTTGGTAAACTGCACGGAGAAATTGTAAATGGAGCGCATCTTTCGTTGGAGGCAGGTTTTTAAGCTGGTGATCTTTTTTTGTAAAAGTACTTTTCGTCACTAATTTACACTCAACCCTATTATGCCTGATTTGAAATCAGTAACAAAATCCATAATGTTAAAATGTCTAGGGTCCAATTCACAGCTCGTAATTCAAATCTATTCAGAAGCTAGACATTTTAGTAAGGTTCTTACATGTCATATAGTACAATACGTACTGCGTTGACATATTTATATTATTTACAAATAAGCGAGGTAACATAAATAATAGTTGAAATTACAAACATTACCTAAAGAAGCTGTAGTAGCATGGCACTGGGCACAAGAGGAACTGGTGATTTCTTCGTGTGCCAATATGTACCCATAACCCCTGGAATTCTGGCAATTGTGATTCACATACAACTACGAGATATATGTACTACTAGCAGCCCGCCCCGGCTTTGCACGGGTAGAACATATATGCCTACAAAATTTGCATCAGTTTGTTGCAGCGAATATAAAATATGAACATATTTAACAATCATCGTCATATTTCATCCAATTTACACAAAACCTTAACGAATTATGCACCTAAACCTTCCTCATAAACACTCTGGCTATTGGTGAAAACCGCATGATAATCCGTTCAGTAGCTATTGAGATTATTGCGAACAGACAGACAGACGCAGTGATATTGGACGGCCCTTTTGGCGTAAAGGATAGTTACCCTGATTCTGACCCGACGGTCGTTGGTTCTAATCCTAGCTATATACCTACCAATTAAAGTTTTATGTGCATTCTTGGTTTATGAGTTTTCGTACAGTGGTAGTGGGATCATTAAATCTACCAAAAAGTAACTTACCACCAAGGAGAACATCTGCCGCCGTAACCTTACGGCGTTCCCCGACGCAAAATGTAGGGGTAATATACGTTTAACGTGTGTATCTGTGTGTGTGTCTGTCTGTAGCATCTTAGCACCTAACCGGATGAACCGATTTTGTTTTTATTATTGATAGTTTTTTTTTTGTTTGATAGATGTCTTCATCGAGAGTTTTCTTAGCTTTGATTCATGAAAATTCGTTCAATCGTTATAAAACTATGAGCTTTTTTCTAGTTAATTGCGCTATGAAATCAACTTTCATAGGTCTGATCAATTCGAAAATCTTCTTCTTCAACGATATTGTAAGAACATGGAAGCATTGACCTGATGCTGGTACATCTCCTGGACTCTACAGAATACTCAAATCCTCACCAACTTACAGCTCAGATTTTAAATGTCGTGTTTAGAGTCATTGGAATGCTTTTAATGAAAAGATTATACATAGATCAGTCGGGGTGGTTTAAAATATTATATATATATATATATATATATATATAGATGAATATTATTTTATACAATAGATCATATTATTATACTATATTGACTTCAAATTGATTGTGATCGGTGGGGATCTACAGCATAGCTAAGCTTATAATAATATTTTCATAGTAACTATGACCTAATCTGTGGTTCCACTGCAAATATTTTAATAATTTTGCGATGCGTGTATGTGAAATTCGTGATATCTTCTAGAGTTTTCATTTGAATTATATACTGTAAAGGACAATTTTAATCTATAATATGTGGCCAAGCTGATTAACGTAATTATTTGGATAAAGATTAATACTATATACTTGAAAATAACCTTGGAAGTTATGTAATATTTTTTAACAAACATTTTAAGATTAAAATGGTTACTGTGAGTCAACCTTAAGAGATAGACATATGCTGTCACGGACTTTTTTGTAGGTCTTATTAAGTTGTACAACTCCTGCAAAGAAAATATTCTTCTATCTATTTTCAATTAAGCAGCGTTCGTAAGAAACGTGTTTTTTCGACTGTTTTTAGGGTTCCGTAGCCAAATGGCAAAAAACGGAACCCTTATAGATTCGCCATGTCTGTCTGTCTGTCTGTCTGTCTGTCTGTCTGTCCGTCCGTATGTCACAGCTATTTTATTCAGAAACTATTAGGACTACAGAATTGAAACTTGGTAGGTAGATGTATTCTTTGAACCACTTTCCGATTCTTATATAAAAATAAAAAATATAAAAGTTTAAGGGGGGGCATCACATACATGGAACTGGAACAAAAAAAAATTTTTACGTCAAACCTATACGTGTGGGGTATCTATGGATAGGTCTTTAAAAATGACATTGAGGTTTTAAAATCATTTTTTCTCAAAGTCAATCGTTTCAAAGATAGGCGCGTCTAAAGTGGTAAAATGTGTGTCCCCCCCCCCCCCCCCCTCTAACTTCTAAAGTAAGTAAGACTTCTAAAGTAAGTAAGTAAGGGAGTGAAAAATCTAGAAAAAATATATTCTGTAGATCTCAATAAAAACTTTCAACGAAAATTGGTTTGAACGAGATACAGTCAGCAGTTGTTGAGATACAGCGACCGCAAGTATAACTTTGTTTTTCATACAAACACTATGAAAAACAAAGTTATTTTTGTAGTTGCAAAAAATCAAAGTTATAGAATACTCTACTGTGTTACGGAACCCTACGAGTGCGAGTCCGACTTGCACTTGGCCAGTTTTTTACCGACTTAGGTTGCAAATTAGGTCTCCACGAATGTACCTTTGATTTAAACGGAATAATATATAGCCTATTTTCATTCCGAAAGTCCATTCTATGTATTAGTGAAAGAATTTTTTAAATCGGTTCAGTAGTTTTTGAGCCAAATCATTACAAACATACAAAAATACAAAAATCCAAAAATCAAAAATACAAAAATACAAATGTTCTCTCTTTATAATATTAGTATAGATATGTATGTACTATATGTTTCATGCCTAGTCGCAGACAACTAGCTTAATTAGCCGTTCAATCAACAGCCTAGCCTCTTTACTAAATAGCGCCATTCACTAGCGGCCTGAATGATATTCAGCCATTTGAAGGTCTTCTGTACCTTCATTTAAACGCCATGGCGTCGGTTCTGGTGGCGTGCGGCCGCTGCCGCGGCTCTCTTCTACTTACTACTATCGTAGCTACTACTATTCTACTATCGTAGGCGCACGTCACACGGTGGTCAATTTTCTCTAGTGTGTTGCGTTAGTGTCAGACTAAGCCAGTTTATTAAATTTTGTAACAAACGCTACGGGTGAATATCATTCAGGCTGCTAATTGAAAGTAAAGAGGCTAGGCTGTTGATTGAACGGCTTATTAAGCTAGTTGGCTGCGACATATATACATATGTTCTTTCGATAGCTGGTTCCTCAAGCCTGCATGCTAGGGAATCTCAAGTCCGAGTCCCGCAGGTTGTCTGCGATCCATCGCGCCGCATCGCGTTCCATCTCTTCGTCGAAGTAATCTCGCCAGCCGCCAGTTTTACCTGGATACAGACATGTAAGCTCATTTAGAAGTGAGGAAATAAGATTAGGGCTTAATTATAACATGCAAAAACGATATACTAAGGGAAATCTCATTGGAAAATGATGGAAAATACCTCGAACCTACCGGAAACGACTGTGGTAGATATCACTGCATATTTTAAAAGTCTTAAAGGTTAGCATCTTTTTTTAAATATAATTGGTTAGTATAGTAGATACTCTGTTTGGTAACCATACGGCCAAGTCTTTAGAAGTTCTTGGGACTCGGCTGTGTAGCCTAGGCGAGAGAACCGACCCCTACCATCTAGATATGGTGAGCTCAAATACAGAAATCACGCAACAGATTAACGTGGCTTCTTGAGGTCAGAATAATGACGAGGGCAAGACTATGGTGGTGTATACATCTCGTGGCCATATCTTAGAATTGATAACGTCATGATATGGTCTGGCCAGATCACGATCTGTATTATGAATTCATTTGTCTAAAACTCAAAAAATTTTACTGGCCAAGTGTTCTAATGGTTTAGTGACATTGGTCACGAAACCAAAGAAACCACGAAACGAAAGGTCTTGGGTTCAATTCTTACACGGGGAAATTCTTTGTGTGACAACAGAAAATTAAGCATGTAATTGTGTTCTTGATATGTATATTTGAAAAGTCCCCCGCAACACAGGTTTCGTACATTCCGCTTTATCACAACATTTTTGAATTCACACAAATGGATGAGATTCTTGAATCGGTTGACACATTTTTATGTTTGTTACCTCAGAACTCCGTTATCTATCAATCGATTTGAACAATTTTATTGGTGAGGGTATTATTTCAGTTTGTATCCATTGTAATTTTATCGAGGTCTGATAAGCAATTCCAGAGATATGGAGATCACATCTCAAACTTAGTACTGAAAATGACTAGCGCGGTATTTGATGTCGGTTTTCATTTGGTTTTTAACCGACTTCACAAAAAAGGAGGAGGTTCTCAATTCGTCTGTATGTTTTTTTTTTTTTTTTTATTTTTTTTTTTTTTTTTTTTTTGTGTGTATGTTACGCGATTTCTCCGTCAATAGTGAACGGATCCAAATGATTCTTTTTTTAATAGGTAGGATACGTTTCCGAGGTGGTCCCATTTTAATTTTATCGAGATCTGATAAGTATCTCCAGAGATATGGAGATAAATACCTCAAACATAGGAGAATGTACTGGTTTTAGTAGAAAAGTCCCAAGAAGATTATACACAATAGAGGTTGCTATTGGATATACTTTTGAAGACTAAAAAATATGACCTTAAATAATGTTTTTACATCTTTCTTCTCGTTGATTTTGGTTTTTGACAGATATTCTTACAGTAACTGTGAGCGAGATAGAAATAAAGGTGGGGATAATATATTATTTTTTTTTAATATCTTATAGTCTAGCGTTTCACCACTATCTCACCTGTTGCTAAGTGATGATGCGGTCGAAGATAGAGAAGTGGACTAGAATGGGAACTGGCTCTCAAGGATAGCTGCCTGAATACATAAGATGTTTGGAGACAGATTTTCTAAGTTGAGGGTGGTAGCTGGCCAGGCGGACATTAGATATGTCCTACCACCATGCGGGGGTTGTTGGTTTCTTAACGATGTTTTCCTTCACCGGAGGGCAACTGTGAGAAGCGCACATATATTTTTCGATCGCAAAATTCATTGGTGCACGGCTGTTTGAACTCGGTACCACGGCATCAAAGCCGACTGTTCTCCCAATTACGCCACCGGGCCCTCAATAAATAATTATATATTAATAATTATAATAAATAATTATATACAAATATAAATAATTTGTCTTCACAGGAATGTTCTACTGGGCAAAGTCTTGTTAGGGTGCAAACTTTTTTAAACATACCTAAGATTTTTTGACATGACATGACGTTTGCCGAAGATGGCGGCCATTTCAGTCCCGCGACACTGCGTACATTATTAAATAACTCAGAATTATGAACGTACTTTGTACCAACAAACACTGCAAAAAAAAATTATAAGCATAATACCACAGATTATATAACAGTTACTACGTAAATAATACTTTCCGTTGTTAGGTTGGCTACACAGTGCTTTCATAATTCGGGTTTCAACAATATAGGGATTTGCCTCTTATAACGTAGTAGAGTGATTCAGTACTCTGTTGGCCATATGGCGGCAAGTAATGTTAATAATCGCAAATAATACTTTTTTACATTCATTTTGGAATACAACTAGTCCGTGTTATAAAAGTATTTGGAATTATTGTAATAAAATAGACAATTAATTATCGTGTGTGTCAGATGCTTTAATTGCACAGGGCCATTTTGGACATTGTCCTTTGATACCTTGATGACATCATTATTACTAGTGAATATTTTCACTATAGCGCGGCATTTAAAGTCAATTTTTTTAGGGTTCCGAACCCAAAGGGTACCAAATGAACACTTTCTGAGACTTTGTTGTCCGTTCGTCCGTCCGTCCGTCCGTCCGTCCGTGTGTCTATACATATGTGCGCACTTTACAGATCTGTATCTTCTTAACCGTTATAGATACATACTTGAAATTTTCAAAAAACGCCAAATGTAATAGATGCATGTAATTTAATTAAAACTTGTTATGCACTAAAAAGGGTAAAATAAGTTATTTTTCAAAAAAATAAAACCGACTTCATAATCACAAACAGGCACTCAAAAAGCGAAAAATAAATTACTTAAAATTATTATAAGCGCTACCCACTTATCTATTTGAAGTCGGTGCCAGCCAAGTCTATTGGATAGTAGATAGATACTATGTATGTAGTAGTAGTAAGTAGGTACATGTAGGTTAGTAAGTAGGTAGATACATGTAGGTATTATCTATCTACTACCTATTAGACTTGGCTGGCACCGACTTCAAATAGATAAGTGGGTAGCGCTTATAATAATTTTAAGTAATTTATTTTTCGCTTTTTGAGTGCCTGTTTGTGATTATGAAGTCGGTTTTATTTTTTTGAAAAATAACTTATTTATGAACGATTTTTAATTATTAATTAATTTATGGTCGTGTCCTTGATAATCGTTGAAAGATAGCAGTGCAGTGGCAGTGTTGTGGTAAGCAGACAGTCGCAGGTGCCTAGACAGCTGCTGTAGCTCTGAGATATAAAAAAAATATTGATAGCTTATCCGGGTAGGTACTTGTATATTTGTTACTATAATTTTTTCTGTGGTCAGGGTTAGTATAATACATTTTGGAAACTACTAACCTTTTCTAATAAATGTTTCTTCATTATCCAATAGCCCGAGTTCTCTCATAACTTCAAAGTTGATAGATTTATTGTTCTTGAAGTTTTCAATGCTGAGGTGGTCACAGAGTTTATCCATTTGGTCAGGCGTTAGTTTCTTGCCTAAAAAATCAGCCACGCGCCGGATGGAGCCAGGTAGATCCTGAATGAAAACAAATGTATCGATTTCAAATGTTCATACTTCTCGAAGAGCTCTCGACTAATTCTATTATAACCACCGGGGTTGATGAGTGAGAGAGAGAGAAAGACGAGTACTTGAGTGGAGACCCCGTTAGGCCAACGTTGTATTAGACGTCCCGTGGCCATGTTGACTGACGATCTGCGGCAAGTAGCTGACTATAGCTGGATGTAGATGGATGCAAACAGCTGAATACTGAGCTCAATGGCGTGAAATAGGAAAAGCATGTGTCCAGGGAACAATTAGAGGCTGATGATGACGGATGTAAGGGAGCACAATTTCATCTTAGTGCTCCTAGCCAACCTCACCTGCCCGCGGCGCGTCCTGCCGAATAGCGAACGAGGCTCTGGCGACCGATTAATGGCGGTATAACCATTTGAGACAACGTAGCTAAATGCCACAGGACAGTGATGGGCAGCAGCGTCACTGGTGCGAGAGCTACGTTCTGCGGTCACCCAACCCGCCTGCCCAGGGTGAGGTGATTACGGGCATTACTATCTATGGGAAGCACACCAACAAAAGAACGGCCCCCAGTTCCCGGTCGCCCCGCTATTCCTGGCCAAGGCGGCGGTCATGGCAACGGCGGAGTAGGGGGTGCTAAGAATACCCGGGCTACGGCAGGCCGCCAACACCGACTGACTCTGGCTACATACAACGGACGGACACACGCTACGGCTCGACGAAAATCTGGCACAACTTGAAGAGGAGCTGAGGAACATAAGATGGCACATTCTGGGGTTATGTGAAGTCCGAAGAGAGGGAGAGGATACCGTAACCTTGGAATCCGGTCATCTTATGTACTTCAGAGAGGGAAACCGACCATCCCAAGGCGGTGTCGGGTTCTTGGTACACAAGGTCCTCTCTGACAACGTCCTAGAAATCTCCAGTGTGTCGACAAGGGTAGCGTATCTTGCGATAAAACTCACCGAGAGGTATAGCCTCAAGGTCATCCAAGTATACGCACCGACTTCGGCACATTCAGATGATGAAGTGGAGGAATTGTACGAGGACATTTCCAAGGCCTTGTACGAGTACACCACCCAAAAGGCCCACTTCAACGTTGTCATGGGGGATCTCAACGCTAAAGTGGGAGTACAGACAAGCGGCGAATCGGTAGTAGGACCACACGGATTTGGAAACAGGAATCATAGGGAACAAATGCTCGTCAACTTCCTGGAGACAGAGGGGCTTTTTTTGATGAATTCTTTCTTTCAGAAAAACCCCCGGCGGAAGTGGACGTGGCAAAGCCCCGACGCTATGACCAAAAATGAGATTGATTTCATTATGACGGACAAGAAACGTATATTTAGAGATGTCTCAGTGATCGCTAGGTTCAACACCGGAAGTGATCACAGACTGGTCCGAGGCACTCTAGATATCGATTGCAAGCTTGAACGAGTCCGCCTAATGAAATGTACGCTCCGGCCTAATATGCTCCAATCCGTGGTTGGTTCTGAAACGTTCCAGTTAAAACTGGAGAACCGATTTGCTGCCTTGGAAACCACAATTGACGTTGATGTGGACCAGGATCTCGACCAAGTGGTGGGAATCCTCAGGGAGGAGGGGACGAAATGTTGCGAGACGCGAGGTGCTGGTAAGAAGTCTAAGCTTTCAGAAGAATCTCTGCAGCTAATGCAGCGGCGACGAGAAAACCCCGCAGTCACTTCATCAGAACAACGGGCTTTGAACAAAAA
Source organism: Cabera pusaria (assembly GCA_954871355.1). Lineage (NCBI taxonomy): Eukaryota > Metazoa > Arthropoda > Insecta > Lepidoptera > Geometridae > Cabera > Cabera pusaria. Next base: position 6,861,989 of record OX940892.1, read on the forward strand.
AATCTCTAAGATGGTAAGACGTGACCTCCGGAGCTCCAACACACGCTCTATCAAAGAAGCGATCGAGCGAAACCGGGGGTCAATAGTTTTTGTTCAACAGCTGGGTCGAAGCCATCTGACGAAGTTGATCACATCTAACGGGAGTGTCGTCGCTTCTAAGCCGGAGATTCTTAGGGAGGTTCAAGACTTCTACGGCCAACTATACACCTCGCAAGCGTCCCGTCCCCAACCCCAGTCCGAGGATCCTAGAGCCACTCTTACCCGCCATTATACCGAGGATCTGCCAGAGGTCAGACTGGACTAAATTTTGATGACTCTCAAACAGCTTAAAAATGGAAAAGCCCCCGGAGAGGATGGAATTACAACCGAGCTCTTAAAAGCTGGTGGAACTCCAACGTTTGTACAGCTGCAGCGTATATTTAATTCCGTCCTCTTTTCGGGGAGAACTCCAAACGGGTGGAGCAAGAGTGTGGTCGTTATGTTCTTTAAAAAAGGAGACAAGACCCTCTTAAAAAACTATCGACCCATTTCGCTCTTGAGTCACGTCTATAAGCTGTTTTCAAGAGTCATCACAAATCGTCTCGCGCGTAGACTAGACGAGTTTCAGCCCCTTGTACAGGCTGGGTTTCGAGGAGGATATGGCACCATAGACCACATACACACAGTGCGGCAGGTTATACAGAAGACTGAAAAGTATAATCAGCCCCTGTGCCTTGCGTTTTCGGACTATGAGAAAGCTTTGACTCTGTAGAAACCTGGTCTGTTCTGGAGTCTCTGCAACGGTGCCAAGTTGATTGGCGATACGTCCAAGTACTGAGAGGCCTGTATGACGCCGCAACTATGACCGTCCAAGTACAAAATCAGCAGACTGAACATATTTTTTTACATAGAGGAGTGAGACAAGGGCACGTTATTTCTCCCAAATTGTTCACCAACACTCTTGAGGATATGTTCAAGACGCTCGATTGGAAAGTACGGGGCATAAAATATAAATGGCAAGCACCTCTCTCACTTGAGGTTTGCGGACGATATCGTCATCATGGCTGAAACCGTGTAGGACTTACAATACATGCTGACCCTTGATGACGAACTTGGATTAGACCATGTTCAACGAACATGTTACTCCGGAACCGATTGCCCTAAACGGAGTTCCTCTCGAAGTTATAATAATAGAGAATATGTATGGAATATGTAGTATAGAATATTTCTACCTTGGACAAAACTTGCAATTGGGTAGAAACAACTTCGAAAAGGAAGCTCGCAGAAGAATACAGCTGGGATGGGCAGCATTTGGAAAACTTCGTCGAGTCTTTACATCGCCCATACCGCAAAGCCTGAAGACGAAAGTCTTTAACGAGTGCGTCCTACCTGTTATTACCTTCGGAGCCGAGACGTGGACGCTGACGGTGCGACTGGTTCACCAATTCAAAGTTGCTCAACAAGCTGTGGAGAGGGCTATGCTTGGAGTCTCTTTAAAGGATCGAATTCAAAATGAAGTCATCCGTCAGAGAACCAAAGTTATCGACATAGCTCATAGGATCAGCAAGCTGAAGTGACAGTGGGCTGGTCACATCTGTCATAGAACCGATAACCGTTGGGGTAGACGTGTTCTAGAGTGGAGCCCACGGCTCGGTTAACGTAGTGTAAGGCGCCCTCCAGCTAGGTGGAGCGATAATATACGCAAGTTGGCTGGCAGCGGTTGAAAACAGAGAGCTGAAGATCGAGCTCAGTGGCGTGCCATAGGTGAGGCCTATGTCCAACAGTGGACGGAGATACGCTGATGATGATGATGATGATGACGGTAAAATGATTTCCGTTTCATTTAAAGTAGAAAGTGTTGCAAGAGTATGTATATACTGACAGTCGTATTCATGAAGATCTTGAACGCATAGCGGTGGATTTGACACAAATAATTTCTATAATGTATTGGTTTGACTTCTCTATGCGTTCCCGAGCACGTAAGACCTATAGTGTTTTTTGTAAATACGGGAGTTAGTCTGTACACTATGTTGTACACTATTATAGTACAATTGTTTTAAGGTATTAAAAAGTTTTACGAAAGAATCAAACCAAAGAGCGTCGAACTGACCTTAGTGAGATCTTCATAGAAGAGGAACAGCATGTTGGGATGATTCCTCAACGCCCAAGCTTCTTTCACATGCTCGAAGTATGGCGTCAGAGTAACTGGAACACACTGAGCATTAAAATGTTGTTAAACTGCAACCACTTGACCACTGTCTTCAGATAGTTTACGATACGGTCAAAGATGGAATTTTATTTGTCTAGGTAATGGAACAGTCGTCTTTACTCAAATCAGGTGTACTTACACAGATTTTTTATGAAGGCGTTCCACATATCTTTGAAGGAAGCTTTAAATCTCAAAACTTTAAACAGATTAGAATGGTGGTAGCTTGATACAGCGACATCTCTAGGGTCTCTGGCCACGTACACTACCTACGAATAGAGAAAATTAATCTTATATAGAAAACAATGATATTATGTGAAAAGCGATGGTGAAACAACCCATATGGTCGTAGCTATGTGCAAGTTCCAGCCAAGTCTCTCGTCGCTTTTTTGGCCGAAGAATTCTGGCCGAGAGGTGTCAAGTTTCGCCGCTTTAGTGGTCGATTACCTAACACCAAAGATAAACGTGGCAAGTCGCTTTAAAATACCGCTGTAACGCGGGGTTCGGTACTCTAAGGCCCCCCGCGCACTAGGCAGCCTGGCTGCGCAGCCAGGCTGCGGCAGCCAAAATATTTGCGCAGCCAGTTATAACAGCCAATCAACGACTAGTCTAGATCCTTCCGTCTTTTTTCTTTGTATTTTGTAATTCTCTGTATCGAAAGTCATCTTATCAAAGTTCGGAACGCACGAACGGAACGTCTAGCTGCTACAACTAGTGCGCGGAGACTGACCGCAGCCACATACATTCGCCTACACACGTTCTGGCTGCGCGCAGCAAGCTGGCTGCCGTACAAACAGGCGCGTTTCATTGGCTGCCGCAGCCGAGATTTCGTGGCTGCCTAGTGCGCGGGCTCCCATACAACGTCATATGTTTGACTGGCTGCCGCAGCCTGGGCTGCGCAGCCAGGCTGCCTAGTGCGCGGGGGGCCTAATTCATCCTTACGATATCCGCGTGGCAACAGTCACATCACGCGACGCGCTTGCGCTACGCGCATGCGCAATCCACTCTGCCCTCCCCACACAGCGGGAGTATTACGCCATCGCAGCGACAGTGATCGGCGCGCGGGCCGTTAGCCTTTTGCACATTATAAGATATTTTCTTGTGTCTTGTGTCTGATGAGACATGAGAAATTCAGTCGCCTTCATTGTTATATGAGTCCATACATACCTATTACACATATATGATATTTTTTGGGTTCCGTAGCCGAATGGCAAAAAAAGGAACCCTTATAGATTTGTCATGTCTGTCTGTCTGTCTGTCTGTCCGTCCGTATGTCACAGCCATTTTATTCCGAAACTGTTAAAACTACAGAATTGAAACTTGGTAAGTAGATGTATTCTGTGAACCGCTTTCCGATTTTTATACAAAAATAAAAAATTTAAAGTTTAAGGGGGGGCATCCCATACATGAAACTGAAACAAAATAAAAAAAAAATCTTCAAACCTATACCATGTCGGGGTGTCTATGGATAGGTCTTCAAAAATGACATTGAGGTTCGTAAAATCATTTTTTCTTAAAGTCAATCATATGAAAGATAGGCGCGTCTAAAGTAGTAAAATGTGTGTCCCCCCCCTCTAACTTTTAAAGTATGGGAGCGAAAAATCTAAAAAAAATATATACTGTAGATTTCAATAAAAACTAACAATGAAAATTGGTTTGAACGAGATACAGTCCGCAGGTTAAGAGATATGGCGACCGCAAAGATAACATTGTTTTTCATACAAACACTATAAAAATAATTTTGTAGTTGCGAAAAATCATAGTTATGGAATACTTAACTGTGTTACGGAACCCTACGAGTGCGAGTCCGACTCGCACTTGGCCAATTTATTTTATTTCATATGTCTGGTAAGACACGCCGATTTGTCGGCTCGATGTCGTGCCTACACAAAACGTCGTAAGGGGACAGCGTGAACTTTTTTTCCTGTTTGTCCACTTAAGGGGACAGATTGAGGGGACATACAGGAATAAACCGTCTTGTCTAGACATTACAATAGTGTGACCATATGTGGCACGTGGGGAAATACTTTCTCAAAATGGCGTATTTTAACGAAATAATGACGATTTCAAATGTACTAGCAGCTCGTCAGAAGTAGTCTTGGACATACGGAAGTAATTAAAAAAAATTCGTTCGTCTTTAAGTAGTTCTGGTACCAACTTCGTATATGACCCATCATTGATTCTTGTCATATATAATGGATGTATCCAATGACGCCTACAAATACGGCGTTTTCTTCTATGGTACAAGTATACAATCAATAATAGACGCTGTCGTCACATTGTAAGATATTTTCTTGTCTATGCCAGACAAGAAATTTGGTACATAATATACTAAGACCATATCAGTAGTTATGTCTTTCGAAAAGGAAAATCGACAACGTCCGCCTGTTTTGATTTAGTGCATAATACAATTAATAATATTGACATTGGTAATGTAGTTAAAGTTGTATATTTTGACATGTCCAAAGCATTTGACTTTGTGTCGCATAAACTATTATTAGGAAAACTTGATAAGTATGGTATTTGGGGACCGGCACAAAAATAGCTACAAGAATATTTAATTGATAGGTATCAGTCTTTTGAGGTATGCAATATAAATGAAAATAATGAAGTTCAAGCTTATAGCTAAAAATACCAATTAAACGAATTTGGTGTGCCACAAGGTAGTGTACTCGGAGCGTTGTTGTTTTTGCTTTATATAAACAACCTCTCTAATATTACCTTGAATTCGTGTGTTTTGTTTGCCGATGATTTATCCATAATGATTACTTGTAATAACAAATATGACATCAATAATTACTCAACTGACTTTAACAACACTATAAAATCTATTATTCCATGGCTTGAAATGAAATTTCATACAATTCAGAAATTATAGTAGATAACACAGAGAACTTGACATACAAGTTGACGGAAATAAAATAGCCGTAAAAGACGAGACAACCTTTTTGGGAATAACACATCGAAAAGGTTTGTAACAAACTAAATAAATTTGTTTATGTTCTTTACAAATTAAATTAAATATCAAACTGTCTTGGCAGCATACCATGGATACATAAGCCCGGTGTTAAATTATGGTATTATCTTGTGGGGTAACTCAACCCATATGGAACCCTCACGAGGACAAATAGAGCCATATGGTTGAAAAACTACAGAATAAGTTTACGCGTTTTCTGTACCTGAAAGAGTACGGGGTTTACCCTTTTTATCCTCTGATGTACCCGAGCCTTTTCGTGATAGGCATGGTCGGGTACAGCAGGCTGGCGGTGAGGCGGGACTGTGCACGCACGTATTCCGCGTGCTGCGCGTTCACCTGCACCACCCGGAGGTGCTGGCCGAGCTGAGGCTGCAGGTGCCAGTGTTAGGCGCGCGTCGACGACTATACATCTTAGAGATGCCTTCGAGTAGGACTAACCTACGAAGGAATGCTCCTCTGTCGCGCGCTATACGATTGATCAATATCATATCCATTAAAATTGATATATTTAACTGTAGCCTGCCGAAGTTCGTGGAAGCAGCTCAGTTGTGCATTGAGCATCTATAATTATTTGAAATACCTAGTTAAATTGTGTTATTATATTTTTAATTTATTGTATTTTTTTAAGTGCCCATAACATCGGTTTGGCGTATACTGTAAGGATGTTTTTATGTGGAAATAAATGAAATGAAAAAATAAAAAATGTCCATAAAGCCTTTTTGGCGCAAAAAAGGTGTATTAGAGCAATAGCTGGCATACCACTGTGGGAGTCTTGCAAGCCTCTGTTCAAAAAGTATCGTATACTTACTTTGCCTTGTATATACATTCTGGAAGCAGCCATATTTACAAAGAGACATCCTGATATATTTGTCACAGCTAAGGAAAAATATCCTAGAAACACTAGGAATCCAGATAAAATAGTTCTACCGCGGGCTCCAAGGACAGCATTATTTTCAAAAAGCTGTCTCTGCATTTACAATTCTGTTCCTACAGAGACAAAACATCTTCCAATGACACGATTTTGTCAAAATCTTAAGTGTTGGTTACAAGAAAAATGTTTCTATACGGTAGCAGAGTTATTAAAATAATTTATAATCCTACAATAATTGACATCTTTATAAATCTACTAGAAATGTCCCGCGGCTTCGCCCGCGTTAAACACTTCTTTTATTTACTTAAAACGTTTCTTTTGTAAAAACGATTGTATCATTAAAGACATCAAATAAGAATTAGCCAAATCGGTTCGCCCGTTTTCATGTTATCCTATGAAATAAACTCACCAAGTGCAAGTCGAACTCGCACTCGTAGGGTTCCGTAACACAGTATAGTATTCTATAACTATGATATTTCGCAACTACAAAATTAACTTTGTTTTTCATAGGGTTTGTGTGAAAAACAAAGTTATCTTTGCCATATCTCTAAACCGGCGGACTGTATCTCGTTCAAACCAATTTTCGTTGTTAGTTTTTATTGAGATCTATAACATATATTTTTTTTAGATTTTTCACTCCTATACTTTAAAAATTAGAGGGGGGGACACACATTTTACCACTTTAGACGCGCCTATCTTTCAAATGACTGACTTTGACAAAACATGATTTTAGGAACCTCAATGTCATTTTTAATGACCTATCCATAGACATCCCACACGTATAGGTTTAAAGAAAAAAATTTTTTTTGTTTCAGTTCCATGTATGGGATACATACACTCCTTACACTTTTATATTTTTTATTTTTTATTTTTGTATAAAAATCGGAAAGCGGTTCACAGAATACATCTATCTACTAGAAAAAAACGCCGGGCTATGATTTGATTACAGGAGAAGTACTACAAAATCTACCTCGAAAAGCGTTAGTCAAACTTACTACACTCATAAATGCATCATTAAGACTTCAGTGCGTACCCAACTTGTGGAAAATAGCTGAGGTGATTATGATCCAAAAGCCAGGTAAGCCACCCCAAGACGCAACATCATACCGACCAATTTCTTTGCTACCAATAACATTAAAGATTTTTTTTTTTTTTTTATACGTTATAGGCTAGCGTTTGACCACTATCTCACCTGTTGGTAAGTGATGATGCGGTCGAAGATGGTAAGCACGCTAGGCCTAGAATGGGAACTGGCTCTCAAGGATAGCTGCCGGAACACATTAGATGTTTGGTGACAGATTTTCTAACTTGAGGGTGGTAGCTGGCCAGGCGGACACTAGATAGTGTCCTACCACCATGCGAAATAATAATAAAATGCGATATTCGAGAAACTGCTTTTAAAAAGGTTGAAACCTATCATAGAAGTTAGAAATCTCATTCCTGACTACCAGTTTGGATTTAGGGAAAAACACTCCACTATAGACCAGGTTCATCGAATCACCAACATCATTGAAAACGCACTAGAAGAAAAGAATGTTTGCACCAGAGTCTTCTTAGATTTAGCGCAAGCATTTGACAAAGTTTGGCATAAGGGGCTCATACACAAATTGAGAAGTATGCTTCCGAAACAGTTCGCAGATATTTTTGAGTCTTACTTAACACAAAGGATGTTTAGAATAAGACAAGATGACTCGTTCTCAGACTTAATGCAAATAAAGGCTGGAGTACCACAGGGCAGTGTTCTAGGTCCGGTCCTGTACCTATTATATACCTGTGATATCCCTGAATTAGAAAATAACACCATTGCAACTTTCGCGGATGACACAGCCATTATGGCTACAGGGGTCACCCATGAAGAAGCAGTCGCAAAGGTCCAGACAGCAATCAACACCATAGTTGATTGGACAAAGAAATGGCGAATAAAGCTTAATGAAACTAAATCTGTCCACATAGATTTTACAAATAAAAGACCTAACTACCATCAGGTATTCATAAATAATCAAGCAATACCATACGACTATAAAGCAAAATATCTGGGTATGACTTTAGACGCAAAGCTGAGCTGGAAGCTACACGTCAAAAAGAAAAGAGAAGAATTGGAGCTCCGCTACAAGAATATGCACTGGCTGTTCGGAAGACATTCTTCCCTGTCTGTGAATAATACATTATTATTGTATAAACATGTCCTAAAGCCAATATGGACTTATGCTATCCAGCTATGGGGCTGCTCCAAACAAACCAACACACAGATAATACAAAGATTCCAAAATAAAGTACTCAGGAGTATTGTACGGGCACCGTGGTACATCAGAAATGACGATCTTCACCGGGACCTAAAAGTGGAGCACGTCGCTAAAACAATCAAACGGTTTGCTGAAGTTCACGATCGCAGACTTCACATGTGAATGTCGAGGCCATCCAGCTCCTCGACAACACGGACATAGTGAGAAGACTAAAAAGGGACAAACCCTTCGAGTTACTTTAGTGATACTTTATCAAGTGAACAAAGTGTAGTGATAGTGAACGCGAACGCTATAAAAAGAACACAAGAACAAAATGTCTTCCCCTTAATAGAGACATTAAGAAAAGTGTTAATGGACACATTCTTAGTAATATTCTAATAGTAAATTTAGTCAAAATCAAATTACTCATTAGCCTTGTTGTTATAAGGCTAGATTGTAATAGTAGTGAGATGTCTGCATCAAGTAGATAAATCATTATAAAAAAAAAATAGTCTAAAAGTCTTAAAAGAATTAAAAGATGATTTTCAGACTTCGTAACCATTTCACCTTCTTAGTGGTAACAAAGTCTGAAAATCAATATTGTTTCGGATTTTGCTGAAATTCAGCATGCCTAATAACTACCTAGTTATTATGACGTAGGTATCCGCTACGAATATTTTTCCAAAATTCACCCCTTAAGGGGATGAACCGGGGGTTTAAAGTTTGTATGGAGAAACAAGATTAGATGGTCTACTTTATGCAAACCTTCACACATATACTTCTGTAAACAAATAAGTAAATAGGTATTTCAGGCCTTTTGAAATTCTACCCCTGAAAGGGTGAAATGGGGGTAATAAAGTCAAAAAAATGAATCCTTATTTCCCTTGGTTACTTACGCCATAACTTGAAAACGGGTGGAACGATTTGGATTATTCTTTTTCGAAGTGTTTTCATGATAGAAAGGTTTTAACTGTAAACTGAATTTTTTTTTAAAGTAAATTAACGAGTTTTTAACGCGGGCGAAGCCGCGGGCACAAGCTAGTTAGTACATAAATCAATGACTCATAGCACAAAAATATATTGCTATAGTGTGCTGAACGTGCTCTTAAAAGGTTTTAGAAGATTCAACCGTAAATAAAGTAAAATTAATTATTTACTCAAGACTAGACCGGTGTTTGTTTGGTTACGACCGGCAAGTGGCAGGCACTGATATTGGAGTTATTAAGACGAGTAATTTTTGCTTAATAGTCGTATATAAATTTAATAAAAACCGTCCAAGTCGAGTTGGGCTCGCTCACCGAGGCTTCCGTACCAACGTTGGTTGTTACCAATTAAGCTAGACCTCTAAATTGTATGAGCGCTCATATAACTTAGAGGTCTATCTTAATTGGCGTAAACTCTGTATGTTTGGGGACACCCTTTAATTTTCAACATTTTTTTTTTTTAATTTTTCCTTTATTTGTGCTGTAAGGCCTTGCTTCTTGCAAAATTTCATGATTCTAGGTCAACGGGAAGTACCCTATAGGTTTTCGACCCAAAACCTATAGGGTACTTCCGGTTGACCTAGAATTGTCAATTCTGATTAAAAGCAAGGTCTTACAGCAGGAAAAAGCTTAAAGGAAAAATTCCGGAAAATAAAAATAGATGAAATTTAAGGTAAATATGGGTACTTTTTCGTGAAAATCTAAATATGGGTACTTTTTCGTGAAAATCTAAATTTGCCCATATCTTTTTATCGTGTTCACTCAAGACCTTGATTTTTATACACCTAATAAGTACTATAGATTTCGGTATCTGGTATAAATTTCAACTTGCTAGGTCCACCCGTTCCTGAGAAAATTGGTGGTGACACACGGACAGACAGGCAGACAGACAGACGGACAGACGGAAAGACAGACAGACGGACAAGAAAGTGATATTATAAGGGTTTCTTTTTCACCTTTTGAGGTACGGAACCCTAAAAAACGAAAAGAAAGAAATTCATCAAGATGTTACTGACATATTTAATGGCACCTCTAGGCGCTTTGCTTGCATGTTTTTATAAACAAGTAACAAAGTCGATGAAATAATAAGTAATTACCTTAGCTGTATCTAAAAGTGTAGGTGGTAGCAGAGACATTGGTAGATGTGACTTTATGTACCTAGGTGATGGGACATCGGCGACAAGCTTGGAACCCGGAGTGGCCAGGAATTCTAATATTTGCTGCACATTTTCGCTGTCACCAGCTACTTCTATAGCAAGTTTCTTTGCTTCTTCACTAAAGAAACCAGCTAGTCTGTAAAAATAAGGGAGAAGCTGTAGTGTAGCAATATGTACTCTGTAATAATTACTTACTTCGTGTATATAATGATTACTTAATGTATGGATTACACTAGGCTATTTGTATTTGTCTCAGCTCCGTAAGTAGTAACTCAGCGAGCTATGGATAGGGCTGGGAGTCTCTCTGAAAAATTGAATTTGAATTGAAGTCATCCGTCAAAGAACCAAAGTTATCGATACAGCTCAAAGGATAAACAAGATACAGTGGCATTGGACTAGTCACATCTGTCGTAAAAACGTAAACATAACCATTGGTGTAGACGTGTTCAAGAGTTGAGACCACGGCTCGATAAACTTAGTGTACGACGTAGATGATATACGCAAGCTGGTTGGTAGGGGATAGAAACAAAGACCTGACCGAGCTCAGTGGCGTGCCATGTGTAAGGCATAATGTCCAGCAGTAGTCAGAGATAGGCTGATGATGTTGATCTTAAGAGTAGCTTCAATACATGTAACGTAACGCAGCGCCTACCTCTCGCTACGGGTAATGAGGGAAACTAGACAAGGTAAACTTCAGAAGACGGGTTATAACAGTTATATTCCTATAGATTCTACAATACTCCACGATACTTAACTTAAATAAAACTAAGTGTTCGTCACTGCACTTCGGGTCCATTGCATTGTATCCTTTCCTGGTATGAAGCATCAAAGTCTTTGGTCAATAAACTTGGAGTAAGTCATGTTGAGCATAGATATCCTGGTCTCAATAGAAGTCAGGATATCACAGTGTCGTGATAACTGGTTGTATCTGCGTTCTGACTCCCGTCTTGGCAGCTGAGCTTTGACGTTCTTCAGAGCATGTGCATGCCTCCGCTCTATCATCAGAAACCCTCGGTTCAGCATCTTCATGCATATCTCATTGAAGGCTCTGGATACCATTCTGTTTTTAGCGATTTCATCGTAAGAGAGATACGATAGAATATTTTCTACCATAACCACTGGAAGACCCATCAATTTCATTTTCTCTTGCTGCTTACAGAATCTTGCTGCATTAAACAACTATTCACATGCACTTACGGAAAGAAATAATCAAGTTTACTAAACAAAAAGAAATTATTGTGTTCGCGACGATTCTCTCCTCCATTCTCCCCTTTTTCATTTTTGACTTCGTTCCGTCATAAAGAAACATAAATCTTTTAATACAAAAGAGTATATGTATGATATGAAAATGAAATAGGTGGTTTACGAAATGCCACATACATCATAACAAACAACTTTTGTACTAACTACGATTTTTGAAAATTTGCAGCTTTTCCATACATTTTGTCATTGGTAAATTAACTTGTACTATGTAACAGCAGTTTTTTGTGGTTGTTTTGATGTAAAGTATTTTGAAATCAGGTGTTCGGAAGCTTGAGATGACCCATGTTGATCAATTACAAGATATCCTGTAAAAGGCTTACTTGATTACATAAATGAATTGTTTGTGTCGTTGTAGGATATATAATAGGTAATAATTATTTAATAATAAATAAATTTTAATTCAGATTTGTAAATAAAATGTGACTTTAGAATATGCTTTTGCCAATAAGTAACTATGTTGATCTTATTAAAAAAATATACTTTTCCATTATTCTGATGGAATCGCGGATCGGGATCGTTTAGGCAACTGAGCGGGCAAAGCTAGAAACAATGCGACAAAATGTGATGTATAGGTACTTACTCCATAAAGGTATATCTCTGTGTGAGTGGGACAGCCGCCGCTTTCTCATAGTCAAAGTTATTGGCGACCAACCACAATAGTTCTTGCGTCCACGTTGTGCCTGTAAATCATTTTTCAATAACATAAGTTACTGTTGGATAGTCGTAGGATTCTCCAATGGCTAGCAAGTACCACCGATTTACATGACTAAGGCCATCCTTTAGTCATGTGGGGTCGGTTCAATAGGTATATGCAAGAGCAGAGGGATGACTTTGCTCACAAAAGCTCTCTTGCGACAGACAGACAGAGAGTGGCCGGCTGCGTAAGGCATGAATAGATTTTGATGAAACTTTACAATAATATAGCTTACACATCAGAATAACAGATAGGCTATTATTTATAAAGATATAGAGTGAATTATCGAAAATATAACGAGAAGTGTCAAGTATGTAGGAAACCAATCAGTCATCTGCGAGCTATTCTGGCGTGCGCTGCAAAAGCCGTTGGAGTTACACGTATATAATGTACTAGCTGGTGCCCGCAGCTTCGCCCGCGTTAAAAATTTTATTAATATTTTTTAAACTTCTTTCGTAGAATCATCAAATCATGAAAACACTTTAAAAATAGAATAAGCCAAATCGGTCCACCCGTTTTCAAGTTATGGCGTAAGTAACCAAAAGAAATATGGATTCATCTTTATAAAACCCAAAAAACTATAATTATTTTCAAAAATCTAATACATAACAATCTTTGTCCTGACATACTGACTGACTGACAGACAACGCACAGCCAAAACCGCTGGTCGTACGGACTTGAAATTTGGAGGGTATATTTGTCTTAGTACGTAAAGATGTATTATGAAAAGATTTTTCAAAGTTCACCCCTTTAGGGGATGAAATGGGGGTTCAAAGTTTTTATGGAGAAACAAGATTACATAGTATTTTCTATTCGAAACTGCACACAAGTGCTTCAATAAATAAATGAGTAAATACATGTTTCAGGCGTTTTTGAAATTCCACCCCTAAGAGGGTGAAACGGGGTAACAAAGTTTGAAAATTGGTCGTCCCATTGCCGCAGCGAACGGAGGCTCCTTGGGAAGGCTTTTCCTGGGCATGCCATGGACCAGATGTTTTTTGCTTCTTCCATTATATCAATCCATGTATTCGGTAGTGAACTGTTTAATATTTTCCCGAATAGACCGGTAATACTATGGACAGAAGATAAAAACGCCGGTAGCGACACACTAGAAATTTTGCGTAGGTATGCCTATGCCTCCAAACCGAATAGGTAAGGAAGCTTGACACCATGATTTGTCCGAAAGGGAACAATTTAGAATTTTTATTAGGATATTTTTGATTGCTTCATCTAAACTTGATAGTAAAGTCATGTGATTCCAAAACGGGCAACAGCGAAGTATATAAGTGAATTTTGGAACAAAAAGACAAAACTAATTATATGGAATGCTTTGTATCAATGAATTTTTGCTAGAGCTCCGAAGCATTTTCAAATTTTTGGCGCTGTTATTAATATACAGATAGTTATTACGACTTTAGTTACCTTTGAGAAAGGATTTTCTAAAATTCACCCCTGAAGGGGATGAAACGGGGGTTCTAAGTTTGTATGGAAAAACAAGATAAAATAGTATTTTCAGTAAAAAATAAGTAAATACGTGTTTTATGTTTTTTTAAATTCCACCCCTAAGAGGGTGAAATGGGGTAACAAAAGTGTGAAAATCAATATTGTTTCGGATTGCGCTGAAATTTGGCATGCAGACAGTTATTACGACGTTAGTTCACTCTGTGAAATGATTTTCTAAAATTCACCCCTTAAGGGGATGAAACAGGGGTTCAAAGTTTGTATGAAGAAACAAGATTAGATAGTATTTTCTATTCGAAACTTCACACAAGTGCTTCAGTAAATAAATAAGTAAATATATGTTTCAGGCTTTTTTGAAATTCCACCCCTAAGAGGGTGAAATAGGGTAACAAAATCTGACAATCGGTATTGGTTCGGATTGCGCTGAAATTTGGCATGCAGACAGTTATTACGACGTTAGTTCCCTCTGAGAAATGATTTTCTAAAATTCACCCCTTAAGGGGATAAAACAGGGGTTCAAAGTTTGTAAGGAGACACGAGATTAGATAGTTTTTAGGGTTCAAAGGGTACCAACGGAACCCTATTACTGAGACTCCGCTGTCCGTCTGTCTGTCTGTCTGTCTGTCTGTCCGTCTGTCACCAGGCTGTATCTCATGAACCGTGATAGTTAGACGGTTGAAATTTTCACAGATGATGTATTTCTGTTGCCGCTATAACAACAAATACTAAGAACAGAACAAAGATAAAAATTAAAGGGTTTAAAACAAAAAAACGTGTTTATTACGATACGATACGATACGAAATTAATTCACCTCGACGCAGCTAGATGGCAGCACAGGAAAAATTAGCACGCGCAAGCGTTTCATTTGTTAAATTTGTGGGCCTCGGTCGATTTTTTTACTGAGTTAAGGTTTATTTAGTAACTCATGCATTACATGTATTACACATGCAGTGTACAGTATTGAATAATATATCCACAATTTTAGTACTTAAAGAGCTTCAATTAGTTAGAATCAGTAGAAAGTTAGTCGTACGAACACTCGGTCTTCCAGATATTTAATTATGTTAATTACCTTTGTTTGTGTTAATACTTACTTATTAAATACTTAGTTGGTGTTAGAAGTTCGTGGCGTTTGGACTTCGGAAATTCGGAACCCTCCGTGTGCGGGACAAAAGTCTGACTCGCACTTGGCCAGTTTTATTTCTATTCGAAATTTCACACAAGTTCTTCAGTAAATAAATAAGTAAATACGTGTTTTAGACTTTTTCGAAATGCCACCCCTAAAAGGGTGAAGTGGGGTAACAAAGTCTGAAATCAATATTCTTTCGGATTGATTCGGATTGCTGAAATTGGCATGCAGATAGTTATTTTGACGTAGGTATCCGCTAAGAAAGGATTTTTCAAAATTCACTCTTTAAAGGGATGAAACGGGGGTTCAAAGTTTGTATGGAGAAACAATATTTGATTGTTTCTTCTATTCGAAACTTCACACAAGTGCTTCAGTAAATAAATAAGAAAATACGTGTTTTAGACTTTTTCGAAATGCCACCCCTAAGTGGGGTAACAAAGTCTGAAATCAATATTTTTACGGGTTCCGCTGAAATTTGGCATGCAGACAGTTATTACGACGTGAGTTCCTTCTGAGAAATGACCCTGAATGAAAATTACCCTTAAGGGGATGAAACTGGGTTCAAAGTTTGTATGGAGAAATAATATTAGATTGTTTTTTCTATTCGAAACTTCACACAAGTGCTTCAGTAAATAAATAAGAAAATACCTGGTTTAGACTTTTTCGAAATGCCACCCCTAAAAGGGTGAAGTGGGGTAACAAAATCTGAAATCAATATTGTTTCGGATTCCGCTAAAATTTGGCATGCAGATAGTTATTTTGATGTAGGTATCCGCTAAGAAAAGATTTTTCAAAATTCACTCGTTAAAGGGATGAAACGGGGATTCATAGTTTGTATGGAGAAACAATATTAGATTATTTTTTCTATTCGAAACTTCACACAAGTGCTTCAATAAATAAATAAGAAAATACGTGATTTAGACTTTTTCGAAATGCCACCCCTAAAAAGGTGAAGTGGGGTAACAAAATCTGAAATCAATATTGTTTCGGATTCCGCTGAAATTTGGCATGCAGTTAGTTATTTTGACGTAGGTATCCGCTAACAAAGGATTTTTCAAAATTCACTCTTTAAAGGGATAAAACGGGGGTTCTCTTTGGTGTGGAATATCAAAAAAGTCTAAAACACGTGCTTCCAAATTTATTTACAGGTATTTGTGTAAAGTTTTGAATAAAAATACAATAAATCTTGTTTCTCCATACAAACTTTGAAACCCCGTTTCATCCCCTTAAGGGGTGGATTTGGAAAATTCTTAACAGACACCTACGTCTTAATACGCGAAATTTCAGCGCAATCTGAAACAATATTGACTTTCGGACTTTGATAGCCCGTTTTACCCTCTTAGTGGTGGCATTTCAACAAAGCCTGGAATATGCGTTTACTTATTTGTTTAGAGAAGTACTTCTGTGAAGTTTCGAATTAAATAGACTATCTAATCTTGTTTCTCCATACGAACTTTGAGGCCCCGTTTCATCCCCTTAAAGGGTGAATTTTGGAAAACCCTTTCTTAGCGAATACTTCCATCATAATACCTATCTGCATGCTTAATTTCAGAGCAATCCGAACAATATTAATTTTCTGACTTTGTTACCCCGTTTCACCCTCATAGGGGTGGAATTTCAAAAAATCCTAAAACAGATATTTACTTATTTATTTACAGAAGTACATATGTAAAGTTTTGAATAAAATAGATTATCTAATCTTATTTCTTCATACAAACTTTGAACCCCCGGTTCATCCCTTTAAGGGATGAATTTTGAAATATCCTTTCTTAGCGGAAACCCACGTCATAATAACTATGTGCATGCCAAATTTCAGCGCAATCCGTTAAGTAGTTTGAGCTGTGCGTTGATAGATCAGTCAGTCAGTCAGTCAGTCAGTTAGTCGGTCAGTCGGTCGGTCGGTCAGTCTGTCAGTCAGTCAGTCAGTCAGTCAGTCAGTCAGTCAGTCAGTAACGTATGCCTTTGTACTGTACGCCTTTTAACCGACTTCAAAAAAAGGAGGAGGTTTCTCAATTCGACCGTATATATATATTTTTTTTTATTTTTTTTTTATGTTTGTTCGCGGATAACTTCGTCGTTTATGAACCGATTTCGATTATTCTTTTTTTGTTCGAAAGGAGATATCCCAAGTGTGGTACCATGGTAATTTTATCGAGGTATGATAAGTATCTCCAGAGATATTGAGATAAACATCTCAAAATTGGTACTGAAAATGAATAGCGCGGCATTGAAGTCGGTTGTTTTTTAGTTTTTAAACGATATTATATATTTACAGAAGAAGATAAAGATATATAGTGGAAATGTTTATCTTAAATAGTCCTACAAATAGCCCGCAACATCAAAATAATGAACCATAAATACATTAAAAATGGATAATTTATGTCTAACGCACAAATTGATCCGTATATCAAAATAAATACTTTTATCGCATTTGGTATTTGGGTTTAGGGTTTAGTATATCCGCGAAATAGTGAAATATCTAAAAAAAAAAATATGCAAAACATATGTAGATCTCAATAAACTCTTTCAACGAAAATTGGTTTGAACGAGATAGAGATAGATACCTAGTTTTTGAGATATAGCACGTTTTCAAAACCGCAAATATAACTTTGTTTTTCATAAACATACAAACACTATGAAAACAAAGTTATTTTTTGGTGGTGAAACATTACAGTTATAAAATACTCTACTGTGTTACGGAACCCTACGAGTAAGAGTCTGACTTGCACTTGGCCAGTTTATTAATTTGTTTATCTCCTTCCCGAATAACAAAATAATATCAAAACATTGAAAAATTAAATACTCTCTATCATCATTATCACAATTTTCCATCACCGTGCGGTTGAAACCGTGGGGCGCAGCTAGTCCAGAGATATAGCGATACACATCTCAAACTTGGTACTGTAAATGACTAGCGCGGCACGGCAGAACGTTTTTGTCCGGTCTGCCGCTTGCTACGAGCTAAGAGACAGCTCTAACTGTTTTGCCCTTATATCCACTAAGTGGACAGTCAGGAATTGAAATCGGTTTTTTAGGGTTCCGAACCCAAAGGGTACCAACGGAACCCTATTACTGAGACTCCGCTGTCCGTCTGTCTGTCTGTCTGTCTGTCTGTCTGTCCGTCTGTCACCAGGCTGTATCTCATGAACCGTGATAGTTAGACCGTTGAAATTTTCACAGATGATGTATTTCTGTTGCCGCTATAACAACAAATAGTAAGAACAGAACAAAGTTAAAAATTAAAGAAAAGTTTAAAACAAAGTTTTTTACGATAGCGCAGCGCCACCTATCTAGTTGCTAAGTTGGTGCTATCTTCTTTACCTTAATCTGAATCTCGGGAGCAGCTCCAACGATTAAATGAAATTTAGTATACCTACAGGGGATTTCGGGGGCGATAAATCGATCTAGCTAGGAGTCATTTTCAGAAAATGTTGTTTTATTCGTGTTTTCAATAATTAACTTTATTGATAATCAACTTAAAATATGACTCTTCCCGACATCTGTTGGCGAGTAGAAGTACTGTGTCGGTAAAGCAATTAAGGCCCATTTAGACTGGGAGAGTTTTTCGTACGTTTCCTTACGAGAAACCATACGCTACTATCACAAGCAATAATCGCCATAACACAATCGTATCAAAATGTTTACATACAGGCAAGAACTAAAATCTCGCCTACGATTATGTCATACGAGATTCGCATATGACTTATCGCTAGGCGATAATTGCCTATGTTTGTTTACACAACAAAAGTATAGTAAGAAGATTCTTGCTTATGAGAGTCTCGACTTGTATAAACACGATCTCGTATGACATTTTTCAAGTTCATACGAGTATCGTACAAATCGGGTTGAACCGTTTTGAGTGCGAGAATCGAAATACGAGAAAATTCTGTTTAGACCGACACTATCAATATTCTATTGCGAGTCACTTGTCGCCAGAGTGGAAGAGCGAGAAGTGTGAATGTTTAGACATATCATCTTTTTTATATTCCTTCGATAATCGTATCTTCGAGACGAGAAACTCTCCCCGTCTAAATGGGACTTTAGTTGCTCTCAATTAAAAGAAATAGTTTTATTATTCGTCAATAGATGTCGGGAAGAGTCATATTTGTCTGTTTAAGTGGCAAAAAATACCGAGCAAAGCTCGGTCAATCAGATATTTAATATTATTAATTACTACAATTACTATTACTACTATTACTATTACTACTATATAATACTATTCTACCTTTGTGTTAACGTTTACTTAGTTGGTGTTAGAAGTTCGTTAGAAATTCGATAGATGGCGTTCGGAACCCTCCGTGTGCAGGACAAAAGTCTGACTCGCACTTGGCCAGTTTTATTTAAATCAAAATAAATTATTGGATGTGATAACTTATACGGCCTTACTAATAAAGTTTTTTTCACTCTGTATACACGTTGTATACCACAAAAGCTGACCAATAAAAATATTTTTGACGTAAGCGTTGGATAATGTTGGTATACAGATGTGCCATTATCAAAGGAGGCTAATCATTTCTTAAACAGCCTGGGACCCTAGTTTAGCGAGTGTGTAAAGGATTAAAATGGCGGATTTCTCTATTATCAGCTGATCGAAATCATGTCTAGACATAGTAACTATTATTGAATCTGTATCTAGTATTCTGTGAATAAACGTTTTGATTCTTCAAACTTCAAAAAGTATGTTGTTATTTGAGGATCGTTTCCGATCGATCGTATCGATTCGTGATCGATCGTATGTGTTAGATTTGTTCTCATTGAAATGGATATACATAAATTATTTCGACATATTTGACCATTGGGAGATAGAGGAGGCAAATAAAAAAATCGAAAACATTATGAAGACCGTGCAGATCCATTCTTTTGAACAATTCAGATTTTCCATTTGAAATACAAATTACAGGTTTACGAAAAGCTATGTGGAACAAACTAAACGCAGTGATTACATTCTCTTTGGAAATTGACAATTTATTCAAACATGGCTACAATCATGTTTATATTGTAGCCATGGAGACCGCTAGTCTCCATGGATACAATGTCAACAGCGTAGACAGAGGACAACAGTCAATTTGAGTGTTTCGTTCTAAAATTTAGTTTAAGTCTTTCACTCCTACTAAAAGAAAATATTTTCCATTATATCAACAAATTTCAACAAAAAGTTCTAAAAACAACGTACTTAGATTAATATTGCATTCCTAAAACAAAATTTCATGACTAATATTAATAATTAGTAAACTTTATGAAAAAATAATTTACGGAACTATATAAGACGAAAACAGTTTCGAAACGAATTTACTAATAGTTGCCAGATGAAAAATAAAAAAGTGTTAAACGTCTATGTAGATACCCACCGCCTATTCAACGTTTATTAGTCAAACAATGGATTGACGCGTGTTTAGCGCTCATTCTCTGTGCAACTGTACAACCGTTTAACAGATGTACAGGCAAATTTTTATTAGTAAGGCCGATAGTGTCTAGTTTTTCACCTGATCGTTGGTAGCTTAAGACAAAATGGTCTCCCTCTTTCAACTCCATATTGTAAACATCATTTGCTTGTTTTTCGTACTCCTTAGTGAAGATATATCCCTTAGGACCTATCCGCACCAGCTGCGGTGGGGTGCCTGAAAATTACCAAATACCTAAGTTGTAATATTTTTGACTGAAAACCCATATAGTGCATACCCATAAACTATATGCCCATAAACCACTTCTATTAAGGTACGACCACACCGCGTCCGTAGGACTAGTAGTATCTTTTCTGTGCCGCGGCGTCCTGAGTCCGCGTGCGCGGGCGCGATCTGATTTTCAATCATTTTCTGATCGCCATAGATTGCGTTTGGTTTGAACCAGTCGGTACAAATACTACTGCACTATCTGATCGCACCCGCGCACGCGGACGTAGGACGCCGCAGTGTGGCCGTACATTTTAATAGAAGTGGTTTGGTCTGAGTTCGGTCTTGAGCTCTTTAGATTCCGCTGTCTCTGTAACTGTATCTCGCAATACCTAGTTGTATAAATTTATGTCTTCCACTGAATTCCACTGATAAGTGGCAGAATATTTATGACAATCAATAAAAACAGAAGACATAGTTTTTAACTAGTTACCTGCCACCCTAGGAGGGATGGAAGACGAAGATATTTCCTTGCTTATGGGCGTCCCACACTAACTACGTACTCGTGTATCCTATCTATACATATTCATATATTGTTATAGAAAATACGTATTACATTTAAACGGCAATAGCCTAATTGGCTAAGGCGTCGGCCTGGCGGTCAAGACATCGTGAGTTCGATCTCCACCCTTTGCACTATTGACGTGAACTTACTCCAGACACAAGCACATTTATTTAGCTTAGGTGGAGGGGTTACAAGACTATTAATTTATGTGCAACCCACATTGATAATACCTAAGCTTTAAAAAAATTAAAATAATAATGTATGCATTTGTCTGTTGCAAGTTTATTATGTAAACACTTTTCATTCAACTTCTAAAACTAATTGATGCAATGATTGAATTTGGATTTGATTGTTTTAGTTTTTAGTGTTTTGTAAAAATGCCTAAGAAACTATAAAAAGTACCTAATAATCGAGGTATTCAATTCCAATTTGATCTCTACAAAATGAATGCTTGTATATTTTTGATAATACATAAATTTATAATTTTAAACCACCCCCGACTGATTAGTATAGGTATGCATAATTTATGCGTTGAGCCTTTTTAGTGAACCTAACCACGACATCTTAGACGGTTGAGTATTCTGCAGATTCAATGAGATGTCTTGCATTACGGATAATAGACTAGTAGATCTTGCATTATCAAGTTTACCATATTCTTGCAATATAATTGAAGTAACAGGATACTGCATTTAAAATTAAACAAAACACTACGCTAAACAGACGGTAGTAGATATGGTAGTAGAGTGGCGGGTAAGTAGTGCGCAGACGCGCCATTTTGATTGTTTCGACGTCCGTTGCTATCGTAGTCTCATCAACCAAAAAAGAGCTGATAGTATTGAAACGGCTGAACGTATATTCATGGAACAAAGCTAAGATCACTTTTGATAAAGACACCTATTAAACAAAAAAAAAACTAAATGAAAATCGATGCATCCGTTTCGGCGCTGCGAAGCCACAGACAGACACACAGATACGCAAGTCAAACTTATAACACCCCTTCTTTTTGCGTCGGGGGTTAACAATAACTTACCTTCATAAAGGGTCTTAACAAAATCAAATTCTTCTTGACTGATTTCTCTGAATGTCAAAACATCACGCTGATCTGCCATCATGAATATTTTCTTGTATTTTCTACACACGATTTCTAAGAGTAACCGATTGATTATAAGAACAACTTATTTTGAATGCAAATATCAAGTGCTCGTGCAAAGGTTAAGCGTTTTAAAGGCACTTTTCTTTTTAAAGGTAAATATTATCGGTTAAGTCGAAATGAGATTAAATTTATCGCTATCAATAGGAAGATAGGTAATATCACTCAATATCAATAATCTCAAGACTTTAGGTGGGGTAAACATCTTAATCTCTTTACTGACAGAAATATCACACCTCAAATATTTCAATTTTAATAATACCTACTTTTATTATTCAAATTATTATATATATTATTTATATATATTTATTCTAATCCTAACTTCGTAATCCTAATCCTAACTAATATTATAAATGCGCAAGGAACTCTGTCTGTCTGTCTGTCTGTCTGTCTCTCCGTCTGTCTGTCTATCTGTCTGTCTGTCTGTCTCACTTTCACGCCAAAATCACTAAACTGATTTAAATGAAATTTGGTACACAGATTGTTTAGAGCCTGAGAACGGACATAGGCTACTATTTGATGCGAAACAAGGGTTGTAAAGGGTTGAAAGGGGGGATGAAATGTTGTATGGAAGTATCGTCATTTTTAAAGCGAGAAGCTCGAAGACTTATTTTTTAGGCAGCTGATTTGATATAAATAAATATGACATTCAAATTTTGTAAAAGTTGTACCCTCAAGGGTGTAAAATAACAATGGAAGGGAGGCGGAGTGGGGAGGGGGGATTAGCGCGGCGTGGTAAGGTGCGGTGTAGTTGGGATACGCATGTGACTTATTTGTAAAATAATTAGCCTAATTAATTAAAAATGCAACCCAAAGACACTATTCCACGCGGACGAAGTCGCGGGCACAGCTAGCAAATTTATATCTCGTATATATATTTTTTATGCTCAATAGGCATGTAATTGACCACTATCTCACCCACAGAACAGAATTATATCTGTGTTCTGTGATCTCACCTGATGTTAAGTGACGATGTGGTCCGACATGTAGCACGCTTGCCTAGAAGATACCTATTCACTTGCAACTTGAAGACAATTTACAACCACCTCCGACTTATCTATGTATAATCTGTTCATTGAGACCATTCCAATGAGCTGTAATTCGACATCTCTGATGTAAGTTCGTAGGGAGTTCAGTATTCTGCAGATTCAGTGTACAAATTTTTAATGGCGCCTCTAATTCCAGCAGAGTTGGCTGAATATTTCCCGGGACTTAGTGCAGAGTCCTGAACCTCGGACTCCGACATCTGCACTGTCTTCCTGGGCCGGCATCCATCGTCCTTCCTCTTCTACTTTATCCACGTTAAATTACTTTTCTACTTTTTGAATGATTTTTAGTACATTTCCTTGTATAGACACAGTATAGACTGACTTCCCGATTTTTCCGCTGTCATTCTTTCAATATTTCAAATTTCGAAATCATTCTCCAATAATAGAAACAAATTATCAGAATATATAAATAAAACTGGCCAAGTGCGAGTCAGACTTTTGTCCCGCACACGGAGGGTCCCGAACGCCATCTAACGTTAACACAAAGGTTAGTAATTAATATTATTGATAAGGGAAACAATCGTTCATAGATGGCGCTATAGTAAAAAACACGTTTTTTGTATGGGGACCCCCTTTCATTTTTAACTTTGTTCTGTTAGTATTTGTTGTTATAGCGGCAACAGAAATACATCATCTGTGAAAATTTCAACCGTTCATGAGATTCATCCTGGCGACAGACGGACTGACAGATTAAAGTAAGAGGACACTAAATGTCGAATTGATCACACCAATTCAAATTGATCTCATAGCGTCATCGACTTGAAAAAAACTGGCAAGTCCGAGTCGCACTCGCACACATACGGTTCCGATTGAACAAAATTTGCCGGAAAAATAACTTTTTTGTATAGAGACCCCCTTTAATTTTAAATTATTATTTGATATTATTGCAGCCATTGTACATAGTTTTTAACCGACTTCACAAAAAAGGAGGATGTTCTCAATTCGTCTGTATGTTTTTTTTTTGTATGTTACGCGATTACTCCGTCAATTGTAAACGGATTCAAATGATTCTTTTTTTAATAAGTAGGGTACGTTTCCGAGATGGTCCCATTTTAATTTTATCGAGATCTGATTAGTATCTTCAGAGATATGGAGATAAATATCTCAAACATAAGAGAATTTACTGGTTTTAGAAGAAGAGTCCCAAGAAGATTATACACAATGGAGATTGCTATTGCATATACTTTTGAAGACTAAAAAATATTACCTTGAATAATGTTTTTACATTTTTCTTCACGTTGACTTTGGTTTTTCACCCTCGACGCAAAACGAAGGAGTGTTATAAGTTTGACGTGTGTACCTATCTGTGTGTCTGTCATCGTGGCATCGTAGCGCCCAAACGGATGAACCGATTTTGATTTAGTTTGTTTTGTTTGATAGATGTCTTCGTCGAAAGTGTTCTTAGCTTTATTTCATGAAAATCTGTTCAGCCGTTGAAATATTATCAGCTCTTTTTTGGTTAAAAAACTACGATAGCACCTTTCGTAAGCTCGTAGTCCTTTGACCGCGGACGTCAAAAAATCAAAATGGCGCTGTCACAGTATCTTGTTACTTCAATGATATTGCAAAAATATGGTAAGCTTGATCGAATTCTGAGACATCTCCTTGGAATGGTCTCAATGTATAAAGTTATACATATGCTTTGATTATAAACTCGGATTGCATATACAAATCAGTCGGGGGTGGTTTTAATTTTTTCAATTTAAGTATTATTGATAGTAATCAAAATCGGTCCACCCATTTGGGCGCTACGAATGCTACGATGCAACAGGCACACAGGGGATTAAAAAAAAATCTGTTTATTTCATCAAATTATACCTATATAATTTGATGGTTTATTTTAACACTTTTAATAGCTTTACATACAAACAATGTATAAAAATCTAAACATATAAGTATATATATATAATATTTGATGTTCCAGGCACAGAATAATAAATAGTACATTTTATTAAATGGTACATTGGTAGGGTACATTTACGAGGTAGTCCCATTGTAATGCCATCGAGATCTGATAAGTATCTCCAGAGATATGATGATAAAAATTTCAAACTTGCTACTGAAATTGACTCGCGGGGCATGGAAGTCGGTTGTTTTAGTTGTTAATCTTAATTAAAGATAAGATATAGATATTTATTAGAAATTATAACTCAGATTTAGGTATATTAGATAATTATGTTATACAATATTTATTTTTATAATTGTATTATCAGATAAGATTTCATTTTTAGGGTTCCGTACCCAAAGGGTAAAACGGGACCCTATTATAAGACTCCGCTGTCCGTCTGTCTGTCTGTCTGTCTGTCTGTCTATCTGTCTGTCTGTCTGTCTGTCTGTCTGTCTGTCTGTCTGTCCGTCTGTCACCAGGCTTTATCTCATGAACCGTGATAGTTAGACACTTGACATTTTCACAGATGATGTATTTGTGTTGCCGCTATAACAACAATTACTAAAAACAGAATAATGTTAAAAATAATAGAGGATACATACAAGAAACGTGTCTCTTTTTCGGCATTTCACGCCATCTATGAACGCTTAGTTAGGTAAACGTCCCATAGATAGCGTTATATTGAAATGTCGATTCCTAACACCTTTGTTAGACGTTAGATGGCGTTATAAGAAATAAAATGTTTAGTAATTATTATTTTTTGCAGGCGAAAAATGATAGTGGTATTTTTTGCTCGATCTTATAAAATACTGTAGTGTGGTACGGAACCCTACGAGTGCGAATCCGACTTGCATTTGGCCAGTTTATTTAACTATATATTTCACTAGCAGCCCGCCCCGGCTTCGGCTTATACGGGTGAAATTGTTACATAATATTGGACGGCCTGTAAGCGTAAAGGATAGTTACCTTGACTTCTACCCCGACGGTCGCTGGTCATAATCCTAGCTATATACCAATTGATTTTCTCAAGATTCTATGTGCATTCATGAATCATGGGTGTTCGTACATAGGTAGTGCGATCATTAAATCGATGTTCTGTCTTACTTGCTCCCAAAAAGTAGCTTACCACCATCAAAGAAAAAATTTGCCGCCATAACCTTACGGTGTTCCGGCAGCACAGCTCTCGGGAGTCATTCCATTCTAGGCCTAGCGTGTTCGCCATCCTCGACCACATAATTATCAATACCAATATGATAAATGCGAAAGTCAGTTCGTATATTTGTTTGTTTGTTTGGGACTTCTTCACGATCAAACGGCTGGACTGATTTATTTTGCACAGGAAAAAACAGTAACTACATTATGGATATGAACATAGGATACTTTTTGCGAAGCCGCAGGTCTCAGCTAGTTTTATAAGATAGATCAAACTATATTGACATCTAATTGATTTATATCGGTTGGGATATGGTTGGGATTTATAATCCATCATCCTAGCTGCAAATATATATATATATATATATATTTAGTGATTTATCTACGTAGAGTATATATCTCACTGCTATTACAATCTAGCCTTATAACTAGGCTAATAAGTAATTTGATTTAAACTTAATTTACTATTAAAATATTACTAAGAATGTGTCCATTAACACTTTTCCTAATTCTCTATTTAGGGGAAGACACTTTGTTATTGTGTTCTTTTAAACAGCGTTCACTATCACTACACTTATGCTCACTTAGTAAAATATCACTGAAGTAACTCGACAGGTTTTACCCTTTTTATTCTTCTCACTATGTCTGTGTTGACGAGGAGCTGGATAGCCTCGACGTTCACATGATGGTGAAGTCTACGATCGTGAGCTTCAGCATACTGTTTTATTGTTTTAGCGACGTGTTCCACTTTTAGGTCCCGATGGAGGTCGTCATTTCTAATGTACCAGGGTGCCTTTACAATGCTCTTGAGCACTTTATTTTGAAATCTTTGTATAATCTGTACGTTGCTCTGTTTGGTGCATCCCCATAGCTGGATAACATAAGTCCATATTGGCTTAAGGACTTGTTTATATAATAGCATTTTGTTATGCACTGACAGAGATTAATATTTTCCAAACAGCCAGTGCATATTCTTGTAGCGAAGCTCTAATTCTTCACGTTTCTTTTTGACATGCAGCTTCCAGCTTAGCTTTGCGTCTAATGTCATCCCTAGATATTTTGCTTTGCTATCGTAAGGTATTGGTTGATTATTTATGAACACTGGATGGTAGTTTGGTCTCTTATTTGTGAAATCTACGTGTACAGATTTACTTTTGTTGAGCTTTATTCGCCAT
Organism: Cabera pusaria; assembly: GCA_954871355.1. Classification (NCBI taxonomy): domain Eukaryota; kingdom Metazoa; phylum Arthropoda; class Insecta; order Lepidoptera; family Geometridae; genus Cabera; species Cabera pusaria. The sequence continues at coordinate 6,889,520 of OX940892.1, forward strand.
TGCTTTGTCCATGCAACTATGGAGTTGACTGCTGTCTGAACTTTTTCTACTGCTTCCTCTTGGGTGACACCTGTAGCCATAATGGCTGTGTCATCCGCGAAGGTTGCGATAGTGTTATTTTCTAAATGAGGAATATCACAGGTGTATAATACGTACAGGACCGGACCTAAAACACTGCCCTGTGGTACTCCAACCTTTATCTGCTTTAGTTCTGAGTATGAGTCATCTTGTCTTATCCTGAACATCCTTTGTGTTAAGTAAGATTCAAGAATATCTGCAAACTGTTTTGGAAGCATATTTGTCAGTTTGTGTATGAGGCCCTTATGCCAAACTTTGTCGAACGCTTGAGCTACATCCAAGAAGACGGTAGTGCAAACTTTCTTTTCTTCCAGAGCATTTTCTATGATGTTGGTGATTCTATGAACCTGGTCTATGGTGGAGTGATTTTCCCTAAATCCGAACTGGTAGTCAGGAATAAGGTTTCTTTCTTCTATAATGGGTTTCAGCCTTTTCAGGAGCAGTTTCTCGACTTAACTTAACTTCGATATTATTGGTAGCAGAGATATTGGTCTGTATGATGTTGCAGCTTGTGGTGGTTTACCAGGCTTCTGGATCATTATAACCTCAGCTATTTTCCACAAGTCGGGCACGTATTGAAGTCTGAATGACGCATTTATGAGTGTTGTTAATTTGAATTATTTTTCGTGGCGAATAATTTTGAATTTGTGATATCTCCTAAAGTATTCATTTAAATTATATACTGTAAAGGACAATTATAATCTATAATATGTGACCAAGGTAAATAACGTAACGGTAAATATCATTTTTTGGATAAGGATATATACTATATATTAGAAAATTGCCTTGGAAGTTATGTAATATTTTTGATTAAAAAATTAAACATAAAAATTGTTACTGTGAGTTAACCTTCAGAGAAAGACATATGCTATTGCAGACTTTTTGTAGGTCTTATTAAGTTGTACAACTTTCAACAGATACTATTCTTCCATCTGTTTTCAATTGAGCAGCGTTCGTAAAAAACGTGGTTTCTCGACCGTTTTATTGTCGACTTAGGTTGCAAAATAGGTCTCCGCGAATGTATCTATGATTTAAACGGAATAATATATAGCCTATTGTAATTCTCAAAGTCCATTCTATATATTAGTGCAAGAATTTTTAAAATCGGTCTAGTAGTTTTTGAGCCAAATCAATACAAACATACAAAAATACTAAAATACAAATGTTGTCTCTTTTTAATATTAGTATAGATTACTATCCTATCCACAGAAATATATCTCTGTGATCATATCCTTCTAAAATTATAAAGGCGAAAGTTTGTGAGTATGTAAGTATGTTTGTTACATCTTCACGCTAAAACTACTTAACCGATTAAGCTGAAATTTGGTATGTAAATAGCCTAGACTCTGGAATAACACATAGGGTACTTTTTATCCCATTTTTCCCACGGAAACGATGTCTACGCGGGTTCATGCATTGTTATTAATTCTGTGACGCGGGTCAAACCGCGGGGCAAAGCGAGTCTATCAATAAAATAATTCTCGATCAGTATCCAGACACATGAGTATATAACTTGTCTGTGGTATCCGAATGAGTATCGTATTCAATATTCTAAAAGTTCGAAAAGTCCTCTTGTAGTTATATTAAATCAGACTTCATCCATACATACCTACATACATTCGTGGTCATATTATGCTAGGTCTTGGGTATTCCATTAATTGTTTAAGTATACGATACATAACAGAATACCATCGAGGTACACGTAAACCAGAGGCGCCCATCTTAAACTGACTCACGTCACAGATTATATAATAGTTACTACGTAACAGATACTTCACTCCCCTACAAAAACACAATACCAAGTTACCAACGTTTATTTCAGACAATACAAGCAAAAATGTGTCTAAGGCGCTCGACCTAGCGTTGTTATTACTTCGTTCAGCGTGCGATGTACTGGCGCGCGCCTGATACAGTAAAGTGTTGACTCAATGAGATAAAAAAAGTTTACGAATTCTTTTTATTTACCACACAAAATAACATCAAAATTCCTAAGTCGAATCGAATCGAGTCGAATTTGTAGTCGAGAAAGTGAATTTTACGCCGTTTTGTCATTTTAGTATCTTTAGCATAAAAAAATGAAACATATTATGCTTGTTTTTTGTCAAACCCGCAAAATGACTATGAAAAACTTAAATCGTTTCTAATATAGAATACGAATGCGCAGTTATCCCGTCATCAGAATAATAATATATGTTGCGCGCGCGTGAGCAGTGACAACCGACTGGCAGATAGTACCGCCGGAGTTGACGAAAGTTTAGGTATAAATCGCAGTAGCTATGGCACAGAATAATGAATAGTACAGGTACAGAAATTGCAATCCCTGAGAGCAAAAATGCGAGATTAAACCTAGTTACAACGCTGGTAACGTTCAAAATGCGCTTCACGCCTCGGGTCCGACCTTGAATTTGCGTCACAGTATCAACTAATAGTAGCTATGAACCGCGTGTTGCGCACAGTAAAATGCGCCGTAAGTCCACACAGCGAGAGTCTGAATAACTCGGTCAACTCGCGGCTTGAATGTTATGAGAAAACTTATTGTTGGTAGAAGAATACTCTAAGGTAGAACAATGTAATGAGTACATTACTGATAATAACTGCTACATTAATGTTTAATGTCGAGGTAGGATAAAAGTACTACAGTTATTCTAAAATACGTGACGATCAAATAAAATTGAGTAAAGTTTTGCGTAAGATAAATAACGCGAAAAAATACTACTCACTTGCCTAGAATCGTAGGTTGTTTGACTTGTAACATTATAATAGTCTAGGAGCTGACTCACTTTTTCGACCAAATATAATTATGTATTTTATTCATTGTAGGAAAACTTTATTTTGTAATATTTGAATATCTAAATAAAAAACAGATAATTAGAATTAAAAAAAACATTAATCAATTTATTTTCGATTTTAAAATACTTTTTATAATCTTAATAATTAATCTTAGTCACTTTTAAGGATTTATTCTAAGGATTGTGTATTTGGTACAAAATTATTCAAAACCCAATTTCAACGACTATTACTACTAAATTAATAAAGTAATCTTAACCGTTATAATTTTCCTTTAACGTTTAATGAAAAAAAAAAAAAAAAAAAAGAAATGCACTATCATCATGATTATTTTCAGATTTTTCAATCCAGTAGTTTACCTTTCAGAGGTGGGGGGGGGGCAAAACCTTGGACAGACAGAAAGACACACAGACAAAACAGACGGACATGACGAAAATATAAGGGTTCCTTATCAAGACTACGCAACCCTAAAAAAGAACTTTCAATTTCAAATCGGACGGACAGAGTTCTGAAATCACATAAAAAAAACCGTCAAATTGAGAACCTCCTCCGTTTTTGTGAAGTAGATTTAAAACTAAAGCACCGACTTCTATGCCCCGCGAGTCAATTTCAGTAGCAAGTTTGAGACGTTTATCGTCATATCTCTGGAGATACTTAGCTGATCTCAGTGAATCTCAGTGATCTGATATCTATAAGTACTTTAATTACATTAACTTTCAGATTATAAAAATCTGACTATCGTATGACACGACAAAATCATTAAGAAAGAAAAAAAGGAAAATTGAAGGAAACGTTAGTAGGTACCTACCCTATTTATTTATCTTAGAACTAATCTATATACTGTTAAAAAAAAAACAAGTAAACGTTGGTAACCGTACTTATTTATCTGAGTACAAATCTTGTATCAGCCCTCGGACTATATAACTCGTTTGTCTCGACGAAATCATATTGTAAGGTTCGTTAGTCAAAGAAAAGGCTAAGTCAATTCAAATAAGTAGGTAGGTAGGTAGGTATAACTTTGTTGGTTTCAGCTGTGCACTGATATGTCAGTCAGTCAGATTTATCTTTTTTAGGTAGGTACCTATAGGATCTACGTAACATACCTACAGTAAATAATAAAATAACCTACCAATTTCAAGTAGGTTACAATTAATGTTTTGCAAGATGTAATGTCAATAGAAATTCCCTAAAGATCATAACGTGACTTCTCTTGAAACATGAAACTCAGCTGACCTGCCTACCATTTTATGAGTGACATTCTTTGCTTTTTACATAGTTACTCTTTACAGTTACTATATGTTAATATCGTAAGCAAGGAATATAATATTGAGGTAGGTACAAGTAAGGAGCGCGGCCGATCGAGAGCGTGCGTGACACTTTACTGACTGAACTTGCACCCTAGCGGGTGCGCGGAGGTACTTGTAGTTTCTTAGCTTCAGCGCGGAGTGCGACAGGCCTGGCTATGGGCGAGTGAGGGTGGCCTGCTCACGTGCCGAGTGGCGCGCGATCGGGCGTAAGGAGTACTTGCGCTAAACTAAGCGAGATGTAGATTCTGTTGGGCTATTCTGTAAACAATCTCGGAAGCGGAATCCGCGGTGAGAATTAAATTTCGTATTACGAAATTCAACCGTATTACTATCGTGTTACAAATGAATTTCGTAGTATGATTTTCGAATCTCATCGCGGATTCCGCTTCTGAGATAGCTTACAGAATAGCCCTACGGCACTACTTTTTATGTGAACGTAGAGCTAGTTCGAGACGCCACATCTGGTACGTAGTACATATACATCGATGCAGATTACTCATATAGATGCAGAATTATACAAGGTGTAACATAAGGGTGTAGTAATATTGAAAGGTGTGTATGTATAGCATGTCACGAATCCTATACCTAAATATCAAACTTCAAATCGAAACTTTATTTCACCATACAAAGTTTAAAAATTAATTTTTCGCAATATTTTGGACAACCCTAACTGTTTTTTCGCCACTGGTCGCCGCCATTTTTCTTCTCTTCCTTTCTTTCGTGTTGCTATTGGCTGGCCGTATTTCAAGGACATGACGCTCGTATTCGATTGGCCCGCGGTATTTCAAAGAAGTGATCGTTTCCGTACCCAATTGGCGAGCGGCATTCACAAAAAATGATTTATGGCCGGTTCCTTTGACCTAAATAATATATTTTTTTTTAATTATTTTAGTCTATGAATAAGTTTACTACTTGTACTATTATTTATTCTGTGCGTTTACGTCTGCTAATCAGCTGACATTAGGGTTATAAATAGCGAAGTTTTTGGAAAAGTTTAACTTGTCATAACTCTGGATCCATGCTGCTGAGGAAAGCGAGACTTTGCAGGTAGATTATACATCAAGCTAGGTATACACAGTTTAAATATTACTACACCCTTATGTTACACCTTGTATACATAGATACGGTATCATATATTTTTTATATTGTCTTTTTTAAGTTGTATATACATATGAACTGTAATAAAGATAATATATTAGAATTATGTTAATTTCGTGATTATAAATTTGTTATTTTATTACTGACATATGTTTACAAAAATCCGCAATATATATCAAAATGCTTGTGATATTGTGTTCCTAAAAAAATAAAAGGTAATTTCGAATACTATGTTCTTTCGATAGCTAGTTCCTCAAGCCTGCATGCTAGGGAACCTCAGGTCCGAGTCCCGCAGGTTGTCTGCGATCCATCGCGCCGCTTCACGTTCCATCTCTTCGTCGAAGTAATCTCGCCAGCCGCCGGGTTTACCTGGATACAGACATGTAAGCTCACTTAAGCAACAAGACTCAGCAACAAGATTCTGTTTTCATAACAATGTCTTATAGGTTTGTAATGATCGCTCAAATTTGGTAGCCACTAGGTGATACAGTGCATTAGAGAATACATTATTTCTTTATATTTCACAACATTTATACGGATAAAAAAAAAGATTCCGACGAATTGAGAACCTCCTCTTTATTGTGAAGTCGGTTAAAAAATCAATAACTTTGTGATTAATATTAAGTGAAAATAATTGAAGATCGTTTAAAAAACTAAAAGAACCGGCTTCAAACGTCGCGCTAGTCAAAGTAACCATTTGAAGTAGTAACTATATATATAATCTGTGCCAGTAGTTAGTAGTAAATCGTCGAGATAAGTAAATACCCAGTAATACAAAATATTGATATATTAAAAACGGCTCGGCCGATTTCGTTAAAATTTAAATGGGACCATCTGTGAAGGGTACCCTTTGAAACATAAAAAGAATTTTCCAAATCGGTTCAGGCATCTTCGAGTAATCGGTGAACATACATAAAATAAACTGGCCAAGTGCGAGTCGGACCCGCACAAGTAGGGTTCCGGTTTAACAAAATTTGCCGGGAAAATAAAGTACAAAGTTCATCGATAATATAAATACTGTGTCAATACTAAACATGCTTATTTACTACAACGCCATCTAACGAATGTCTAACGAACTTCTAACGCCAACTAAGTGAACGTTAACACTAGAGATGCGCCGAATAGTGGTTCACCGAATTACCGAATACCGAATATTATTCAGTTTAACCTTTACCGAACCAGATATTAGGCTGAATTATTCGGTTTACCATTACATTGTTATGCCGCGTCAACAAGTTCTAACATGTATGCTACGTGCTGCTGCTGGTTAGATGAGGAACGAGATGTGGATTTAATTGAGGTTTATAAAAATGTTGATTTTAAGTTTAAAAATAAATGTCGAGTTAAAGTTTAAAAATAAATATTATTGTGAATTTAAATTAAATGTTGATTTAAGGTTTAAAATAAATGTTGACTATACCTACTAACTATAGGTTAAGAAGACACATGAATGACATGGATCTTATATAAGAAGTGTTGTCTTATAGTTCTACACCTTGGCTACATGAGCCAAGAAAATAGAAATGCTTGAACCGAATATATTTGACAACAAAACCGAATAATTTGGCCGAATACAAATAGTGGAAAAGATGCCAAATACGATGAATACCGAATACAAAACGAATATTCGGCGCATATATAGTTAACACAAAGGGTAGGGTAAACCAGTGTTTTTCAACGTGTGGGGACCCCCTCCCCCCCACTCCCCATTTTTCAACCGTCTAACTATCACGGTTCATGAGATACAGCCTGGTGACAGACGGACAGACAGACAGACGGACAGCGGAGTATTAGTAATAGGGTTCCGTTGGTACCCTTTGAGTTAGGAGCCCTAAAAATATATAAAAAATAAATCCGACGAATTGGAAACCTCGGCAAAAAAAATCCTAACAGAGCTCAGCATTCTTCATTGGTAGTTCTTCCAGCAACTGCAAAATGTTTTTGGTAAATAGTTGTTAAATTCTTGCCTATTGAGCATAAAACAATATTTAGTTGTCAATTACTAAAAGCATCACAAATATTAGTTTGACTGACCAGTTGGTCTGGTCTAGTCACTAGACCCTAGGTGGTCAGTGAAACTGGCCACGCCACGAAGCCAAAGAACCACAAAACGAAATGTCGTGAGTTCGATTCCTACACAAAACAATTATTGCTGTGATAACAGGCAATCGTTCCGAGTAATTGTTTCGATGATATGATGTATATATTCGAAAACTCCCCCACGACACGGGGGATAGGATATCCCTAATGATTTGTATTTTTAATACAAAACAAATACAAATTATATATATTGACCTATAGTAAGTTTAATATATTACCGTTTTGGAAACTACAAACCTTTTCTGATAAATGTTTCTTTATTATCCAATAGGCCGAGTTCTCTCATAAATTCAAAGTTGACAGATTTATTTTTCTTGAAATGTTCAATGCTGAGGTGGTCACAGAGCTTATCCACTTGGTCAGGCGTTAGTTTCTTGCCTAAAAAATCAGCCACGCGCCGGATGGAGCCAGGTACATCCTGAATTAAAACAAAATATGACTGTTTTGCATTCCAACAAAACAGGTATTATGTGTGGAATAAAACACACAGCGTTGAGTTGAAGAAGCTATTGTGAAATTGCCATAAAATGAATTATCTGTGTTAAAACTTACTGAATGTTCTATGGTTTATATACCTTTCTCTTTCTTTCTCCAGCGTGCATCTCTTTCCTATTAATGGATGATGCAATATTTTACGTCATAGAGTCTTCAGCTCACCAGCAAGAGGATTGTTGCAACGCTGTGTGTTTTATTCCATACATAATACTTGTTTTGTTGGAATGCAAAACAGTCATATTATGTGATTACTTAAAACACACAGCATTGAGTTGAAGACCTGTTTGGTATCTGCTGGTGAAAGGCACAAACGCTATGATGAACTGACATACTTCTGAATTGTAAATCAGCTTTATTAAAATCATTATAGTCACAAAACTTCATCACAAATATTATAATCATAAACAAGTGTTAAGTTCTTAACTTTGTTAAGTAATCAATAGTTTCTTATACAAAATGTAATTAAACACCAATAACATTTAACTAAGACAAATACAGGTGGTACACTATTATTAAACTACTTAATGGTTTTACCTAATTAAAATAAGATTTTTTTTAATGAAGTAAATCAACTGAGTTGGCTTTAGAACTGTTATCAACTGGTCGACAATAGTATTTTTGAAAGTTTCGATACTCTTCTAATTGCCTCTGTCAAGGATCTCTTGAACTGGTTTATTTTCTAGCCAACTCCTAGAAGCAACTGCTGACCTTATACTGCCAGGTGAGGCATTAATGTTGGCTTCTATAAAAATACTCCGTATCCAGCCGGCAATCATAGTTCTTGAAGCCGGTTTTAATTTTCCAAATAGAGATATAAATAATCTAGTGACATCTTTATCAAGCACTCGTCTATTTTGAGATTTTTCAATATAATCTTTAATATGTCTGACAGGACAAACGTGATAATCAGGGTGTCTTCGCAACAACCAACCTGATTGTCTGTATGTGCTTCTGTCTGTTTTAGAACCAAATCTTGGCCACATACCTATTTCATCATCTGTAATTGTAAGGCTGTTGGGACTGTTTTCAAGTAATGTGAGGTCATGTATTCTTCGTCCTGAGGCTAGTAAAAGAATTATAGCAGTTCTCCGAGTAATTTCAAACAATGAACCTGAATTATTAGAATGTCTTAACCAGTCATACAAAATGTTTGTGTCCTAAATTGGTGGCTTTATTGTTTCAGGTCTAGAGAGTGCAATACCCTTTAGAACCTGATGAATGAACAAATCTTTTGCTATGTCTAAACCTGATCCTGCACAATAGGTTGATATTGCTGACTTGTGTAACAGTATTGTCCTATAGGCAAGCTTGTCTTCTAAGTATAATTTAGCTAAAAATCTAGCAACTTGCTGACCACTGGGTGCTTCAGGGTCTGTATGGTAAGTTTGACACCAGTGTAACCATCTTTTTATTGGTGCACTGTAAGTTGTTAATGTAGATGTCCGCCAACTACTTTTTAACAACTTTTGTTCATCTATGGACCAGTGAGCTATCTTTTCAGACCACCCCCAATTTTCCAAGCAAGTAGATTCAACTCGTCCACTTGTGCAGGACTCTGGCTCGTTGAATGATCTATTAATACCTTCCGCAGGTCTTTTATTGGGAATGGCTCCATCAGGGCTCTTGACTGGAGATAGGGTAACCAATAACATTTCGTCCATTCTGGTGCTACCAGTATGTATGTTCCCCTTGCTCTGTTTAAGTTAGCCAGTACTCTTGGTATTATGCACGGTGGGGGAAATATCCAGCCTAACTGGTAATCCCATTGGCGGCTGAAGGCATCGCAAAATATTGCAGATTTGTCTCTTGAGTCTAATGTTACATACATTGGTACTACGGCAGTTTCTTTTGAGGCGAATAGGTCTATATCTGGGACTCCCCACATCTCGAATATTGGCTCTGTAGCTTGAGGTAAGAGGTGCCACTCTGGTATTTTGCGACCCCTTGATAGGCGATCCGCTATTCCGTTTTACCTCCCCGGGAGGTAGATAGCTGAGAGAGTTATGTGTAACCTCTCTGTCAGTTTCAGAAGTCTGGTCGTTAAGCTCAGTAGAGCAATAGAATGTGTTCCCCCTTCGTTTCTGATGTATGCAACAATGGTTTTGTTGTCGGACTGAATTAGTATGTGTGCTCCCTGTATCCGCTGACTGTTTATGGTGGCAAACACGGCATACATCTCTTTGACATTTGAATGCCAGCTACTCTGGCGAGGTTGCCATTTTCCTGACAGATAGGTGTTGTTTATCTGAGCCCCCCATCCTGTATTTGCGGCGTTTGTCACCAAGAACTTTTTTATTATTGGTGCTAAGTTGTAATTTATTGATTTCAACCACTATCTTAGATCTTGTTGTACAGGAGGAGGAAGGTTTATCCGTTGCCTTGGTCTGCCTTGGTTGAACTTTCTTAAAAACAGTTGCATTCTTCGACAATGTAGTCGACCTACTGGAATTGTGTAGTTTGGAAAGTTGAGCATACCTAATAAACTCTGAGTTTCTTTGAGTGAACTGTTTCCATGGTTCAACTGTTTTGTAATCATCTGTTTTATTTTTTCTATTTTTTTGAGAGGAAGTCTCATCCTGTTTTGTTGAGTATTCCATACCAGACCTAGATACTCGTTAGAGTATCTAGTTAGTAGTTAGTTAGAGTATCTATCGTTAGATACTCGTTAGAGTATCTAGGTCTGGTAACTAACTCTGGTAATCTAACCAGAAGTCAATTCTAGAACCCTGTCAAAAGTTATTTTGACAGGGTTCTAGAATTGACTTCTGGTAATTTAAATGCTATCCCAAGGTTTCTAATGTTCTCAGCATTTCCTCAACCTGAGAAACTAGTACTGTTCTGTCCTGATGGACCAGAAAATAATCGTCCAAATAGACCAGTATTCGGAAACCTTGAACCCTTAGGATTTCCGCAATCCAATTGTTTACTGTGGCAAACATCTTCGGAGCTGATGAGAGGCCAAATGGAAGGGCTGTTAGTTGTAGCACTTCGTTGTTGTAAATTACCCGGAGGAACCCCCGGTGTGTCTCTGTGATTGGCAAATGATAATAGGCCTGATGGATATCTATTTTGACTAGCCAATCGTGTGTTTGAAGAAATCTGCTACATCTGTCTGAGAAATAAGCTGAAAATGTTTTACCGACACATATGAGTTCAGACCTCTGAGGTCGAAGATGGGGCGTAGTCCTCCATCGGATTTCTTGACTAAGAACATCCGGCAAAGAAAACCTGGGTTTAATATTGGGGATACCTCTAGTACATTTAACTTCTTTAATTTTAGGATCATACTCGACATGTCCTTGGTCTCCATGGTTGAGTATTTCTTCATTATTTGTGTGGTCGGATACACAAGGGGTGGTTTCCTTACAAATGGAATGCGGCTGCCTGTTATTAATTTTATTATAGTCTCGTTTGCCCCCTTTTCTTTCCAAAAATGTGCATAATTCCTCAGACAACCCCCTTCGAATGTTCTTGTTTGGTAGTCAGCTATTTTTACTATTGTTGTGGGTGGTAGTATTATTTTTTTAAAGTTCCTACGAAAGAGCTGATTTTTCTTAAATTTGAGATCATGATTCTTTTCTGTTTTGTAATCTTTATTGTGGACTTTGAAAAGCCCTGCATGTTTTTTGTTTTGATTATGGGATATGCCCGCCGACATTCTTTTTTCTTTAATATAGGTAGGCGTATTTAGCCAAACTTGTGGACCCCCTAAAGAGGCAATGATGGGTTGAAGAGCCCCTTGGCTGAATAGGTATTCCTGGCTGGGTGGAATTTTTTGGATAGATGCTTTTAAGTTGGGATTTCCAATCTCCTTCAGAATCCGGTCACGCCTTATTTCAATACACTCTGATCGTTTACCACATATAATTTGCATAGTTGTGTCATAATTGTTGCTTGACGATGATCCCAGGCCAAAAATGCTTGAAATCTTATCATATAAGTTATTAGAATTTAATTCCTTAGGATTAGCCGCTGCCCAGTCTAGCAACTGTTGTAGGCCAGATTTTAGTAGTTGTCTTAATTCTAACATATTGTTAGATAGGCCTGCCAATAATTGCTCAGTAGAAGCTAGATCATCAATGCCCTTATTAAAATGGCAGAATTCATCATTTAGTTTAAAACCAACAAAGCCAGGGGTAGCCAAGCACGACTGTAGGGCTTTTTTATACCTAATACCCTTCCAAGCCGGTGTATCTAACTTTTGTAGGTTCATTAACTCCTGCAAGCGGTCATTATCTGCTTGGGGGATGACAGCTTTTTCGTCGAACTGGGTGCCTAAATCACCTAAAATGACTTTATTATGCGCTGTCGTTATTGGATTTGTAAGAAAAGTTTCTGATGTTGAATGTGAATTTTCGTTAGGATGACCTTGAGGAATTATTTGTGGTAGGTTATTTAAGTAATGCGAAATATACCCGACCTGTAGGGCTATTCTGTAAGCTATCTCGACAGCGGAATCCGCGGTGAGATTCGAATTTCGTACTACGAAATTCAATTGTATCACGATCATAATACTGTTGAATTTCGTAATACGAAATTAGAATCTCACCGCGGATTCCGCCGTCGAGATAGCTTACAGAATAGCCTAGCTGTTGCATGAATGCTACTTTGCTACTCGCGGATCATTTAGGTATTGTGAGTAAGACTTACCGGATTTCCTCCGTTTGTTAGGAGGTGGTGAGGCAATACCTGTCTCATCCTCCGAGGATGAGTCTGATGAAGACGAAGAAGAAACTTGATCTCCCTCCGAAGCATCAATTTCCTTCGCATTCTCACCTTTCTCCGAATCCATAAGGACGGATTCACTTGAAATATGCACTGTGTGTAAATTATTCCACATTGAAACTCGATCACGTTAACTTTTTAAAACTTTTAACGGCAAAAAACACAAACGCTATGACGTAAAATATTGCATCATCCTTTAATAAGAAAGAGATGCACGCTGGAGAAAGAAAGAGAAAGGTATATAAACCATAGATCATTCTGTAAGTTTTAACACAGATAATTAATTTTATGGCAATTTCACAATAGCTTCTTCAACTCAACGCTGTGTGTTTTAGTAATCACATAATAATGTATTTCAAATACATCCCGAAGAGCCAATCAATTTCACAACTACCGCCGGAGAATAAGAGTCCTTGAGTAGAGGCCACGCTAGGCAAACGTGTAATGTTCGACGTATAGATGAAAGCTGAATGGCTCATTACTTATGTTTTTTTAAACTCGAAGCAATATGTTATGTTTTTGTATTATTTAGAATAATAATTATTGATATGTTTTTGACGTGTGTAAGTGCAGATTTTTAATTTGTCCATATACTGAATAAATGCTTTGAATTTCGTGGGACCGCCTGCAGCCAGGTGGAGTCACAATCTGCAGCAAGTGGCTGACATAGAAATAATGATGACATACAAGTAGCGTATATCCAACAGAGAACAAGTATAGGCTGACGATGATTATGGATAAGTGATTTCCGTTTCATTGAAAGTATTGTTTATTGCAACACAATGTACAATAGCCGGCCGTATCAATGTATTGACATGTACCTAGTACCCAGTACTATTTAGGGTGTAGCAATATCATGCATAATTATTATAAATCAGAGTTTTAAAATAAATTACGATAATAAGTAATAATAATACGATAATAGATAAGTAGAAAGTATTACGTGTTGTAAGTATTGATATTCTTGAAGGAATTGAGGATGAACATAGGTTACTACTGTTCACTTTACTGAAGGTACACTAATTATATAATGTCAGTGGACAGAGATAGGTTGATGATGATGATGTTTGATGATGATTATATAACCATATACTAGCTGTGCCCCACGATTTTACCCGCGTAGACATCGTTCCCGTGGGAATATAGGGATAAAATAATAAATGAAGTTTAAAAACTAAAACCCGACTACTAAAATATCACGCTCTAAAAAGTATGAAACAAGAAAATATTCTCATCGCTATGTACAAACTATTCAATATGTATCGTTTATTATATCAAAAACTTACTTTTAATAAATGTTTTATCGTATTTTATACATATTCTTAGTGGTGCTCAGTGGATAGCCGTGGTCGTACGTCACCTACCGTAACAAAACAATACATTATGAAAAGTAGCTTACGACTGCCTTCATTTTAAAATCCTTATTTAACAATACCCCACACGATGGGGTGGGATAAAAAAATGTTTAAGCTCTTGACTTCGTGCCTTCTAGATGGGCGCCACATTCAATTTCTTGTGTCGTTACATAGCCTATAACCAGCAGACAAATAAGACGCGTCCAACGACACCTCATTTGTCAAATTATGATAAGTAGTTTAGAAGTTATGAGGAAACAGATGAACATACATACAAACATACATACTTACATACATACATACATACCTACATACATACATACCCACATACCGGTCAAAAACATAACCCTCCTTTTTGCTTCGCCGTAGTCGGGTAAAAATTACGTACCCTATGTGTTATTCCAGAGTCCAGGCTATCTACATACCAAATTTCAAGTCAATCGGTTGAGTAGTTTTAGCGTGAAGTGGTAACAAACATACTTACACACTCACAAACTTTCGCAGGATTGTTAGGGCATCGAAAAATTTAAAAAATCAAATGGAGCAGACCTTAGAAAGATCTTCATAGAAGAGAAACAGCATGTTGGGATGATTCCTCAGCGCCCAAGCTTCCTTCACATGCTCGAAGTATGGCGTCAGAGGAACTGGAACACACAAAGCATGAGGAAAGGAGCAAAGGGTAGTCTTGACCGCTATCTCACGTTTAATGTGACGGTGCGGTCATAGATGGAATTGTATTTGTCTGGGTAATGAAACAGTCGTTCTTACTCAAATTACTCGTAGGTGTACTTACACAAATCTTTTACGAAGGCGTTCCAGATTTCTTTGAAGGAAGCTTTAAACCTCAAATATTTGAACAGCTTAGAATGGTGGTAAATCGATACAACGACATCTCTTGGGTCTCTGGCCACGTACACTACCTACCCACAGAGAAAATTAATTTTAAAGATATTTAGAAGGAAAGAAAGAAATAAATAAAATAACTTCTTTTGCTAAAAAACAACCGAACTAAACACTCCTTAGTCGATCCAAAGTGTACTCAGAAATAAATGTATTTAATAGCATTAGTTTGTCAAGAAATCTGTATCATATTTAAACTTTTTATTTCATTTTGGATGCATATGCATAAAGTCTGTCGTTACGCTGTTTTTTTTTAAATCATAATTAGATCTTTACGAATTGAGTGTAGATAAACAAATACATGTATACATTTATAATATAAAATATAATTTATTTTGTGAAGTCGGTTAATAAAAACAATTTTATATTGGTGAGTGGTGGCAACGAAGAAATGTATCAAGGTTTTGTCGACAGATTGAATGGCACATAGAAGTCATTTTTAACTGACTTCCCAAAAAAGGAGGAGGTTCTCAATTCGTCTGTATGTTTTTTTATTTGTTTTTTGTGTATGTTACGCGATTACTCCGTCAATTGTGAACGGATTCGAATGATCTTTTTTTAATGGGTAGGGTACGTTTCCGAGGTGGTCCCACTGTAATTTTAACAAAATCGGCTGAGCTGTTTTAAATTTATCAACATTTGTATTACGATGCATTCACTTATCTCGACGATTTACTACTTATGAGTACTACTGGCACAGATTAGATAATAGTTACTGCGTCTACTGGCTACTTTGACTAGCGCGACGTTTGAAGTCGGTTCTTTTAGTTTTTTAAACGATCTTAAATTATATAAACTAGTAACAAATTCTAGGGAATAGTAAAAATTACCTTAGCTGTATCTAAAATTGTAGGTGGGAGCAGAGACATTGGTAAATGTGACTTTATGAACCTAGGTGATGGGATATCGACCATCAGCTGGGAACTCGGGTTGAAAAATACCTCGAATATTTTACGCATATCTTCGATGTTACCACCTATTTCTTTAGTCAGTTTTTTTGCTTCATCGTGTAATAAACTTGCTCGTCTGAAAAAGTATCAAGCTATAGTATACAATACTGTTTATTATATTACAGTGCCCATATTATCGCGTGTTTTGACGGTACTTGTGGTTTATATTGTTATATTTTATAAATGTTAGTTTATCACATCGAATTATAAATGAAATCTTCAGTAAAGTCCACGTCTTTACTGAGGGCATGACTTGGACTAGACTTTGACTTGAGACTTGACCTGAAATGTGCTTGGACCCATCTTTCCGACTTGAATTCAGCGGTAGGTTATAATTCGGCAAACGTAGTGTAGAGCGTCCACCAGATAGATGGAGCGATGATAATACGTAAACTAAGGCCATAAGTATTCCATAAGTAAGGCAGTCCAGCAGTGGACAGAGATAGGCTTATGAAGATGACCTTAAGGATAGCTTCGGTGCATCATAACACACAACGATTATACTCCTAATTTTGGAAATTCGCGAACAAAAATCAAATTTTCCTTACAATTTGTCGCCGCTCAATGAACTTTTACTATGAAACAGCTGATTTTATGCCGTTGTTTAAAGTTGTTTGTAATTAAGTAATTCATAAGAGGATAATAGTTCATTACAAGTTATCCTAAATTAAGGCTTACTTGCTTACATACATGAATTGTTTGTGGCAATTGTGACTTTATAAGATACTAGATGCGACCTTCATCTTCACATCCATCCTTACAAACTTTCGCATTTACGATTTCAAGCGGCCCGCAGCTTCTTATAAAGTTAAAGTATCCTATGTCCTAATCTGGGGGCACGGGCACGGCAGTGCCCCCACAAAGTCAAGCAAAACAAAGAGGCACGGCAGTACCATCCTTTTCTCGAAGCCATTCAGGACATCAAAATCCTGTAATTTTGTGCTGGCTCAAGCTAGGACCCTGAATTTTCAGTAACATAAATATTGCGCATAATATGGCTCAGACATATTTTCAATAACATTCAGTTTAAACGTTTAGTTAAAGAACGATTGCCCGTCAATTTTGTAGTTCCTGCAAATAATAACAAGGTAAGTACAGTGCACTACGATGTAAGTGATGACTTCGTAAATAATCGTACCACCAAAAAAACCGGCTAAGTCGAGTTGGACTCGCCCACCGAGGCTTCCGTACCGACGTTGGTTGGTACCAATTAAGCTAGACCTCTAAATTGTATGAGCGCTCATATTACTCAGAGGCCTATCTTAATTAGAGTTTACTATGTATGTATGGAGACACCTTTTAATTTTCAACTTTTTATATTTTTGGAATTTTCCCTTTATTTGTGCTGTACCTTGCTTCTTGCCAAATTTCATGATACTAAGTCAACGGTAATTTAAGTACCCTGTAGGTTTTCGACCCAAAATCTATAGGGTACTTCCGGTTGACCTAGAATTGTCAGTTTTGGTTAAAAGCAAGGTCTGACATCACAAGTACAAAGTACAAAGGAAAAATTCCGAAAAATAAAAAATATTGAAAATTAAGGTATACTTTGGTACTTACAAGTTTTCGCGAAAATCTAAATTTGCCCATATCTTTTTATCGTGTTGACTCAGGATTTGATTTTTATACACCTAATAGGGACTATAGACCTCAGTATCTAGTATACATTTCAACTTGCTAGGTCCACCCGTTTCTGATAAAATCGGTGGTGACACACGGACAGACAGACAGACAGCAAACGGATTGACGGACAGACGGACCAGAAGGTCATCTTATAAGGGGCCCTTTTTTACCTTTTTAGGTACGGAACCCTAAAAACTAGGTAACTACGCTGATCCGGTAATAAAAAACTATTTTTCCCATATTCTCATTAGATCGGGGTCGTTAGGGCAACTGAATAAACAATGCGACAAAATGTGATGTTTATACTTACTCTATAAAGGCATATCTCTGTGTGAGTGGGACAGCCGCCGCTTTTTCATATTCTAAGTTATTGGCGACCAACCACAATAGTTCTTGAGTCCACGTTGTGCCTGTAAAATTAACAGGTTTTTCAAAGTACTTACGAGTAAGTATTTTTAATAGGTTACCGTGTGTGTGGGACCTGTGGTTTGACCAATATCTCACTGACAAATCTAGGTTATTACTACCATATTCTTGGAATATCAAATTGCAGGCCTATGCACACGTACCCTCATGAAATAGAAAAAAGCGGATTCAAACGGCTGGACAGTTTTTTTAATCATAGATAAGGACATTATCGATCAAGCTTGTTGGACTGTAGCTGGACAGTTTTTTTACTCATAGATAAGGACATTATCGATCAAGCTTGTTGGACTGTAGCTGGACAGTTTTTTTAATCATTGATTAGGACATTGTCGATTAAGCTCGTTGGACTGTAGCTGGACAGTTTTTTTAATCATAGATAAGGACATTGTCGATCAAGCTTGTTGGACTGTACCTGGACAGTTTTTTTAATCATAGATAAGGACATTGTCGATCGAGCTTGTTGGACTGTAGCTGGACAGTTTTTTTAATCATAGATAAGGACATTGTCCATCAAGCTTATTGTACTGTAGCTGGACAGTGTTTTAAATCATAGATAAGGACATTATTATTTATTAAGCAAGTTACCTATCAAAACCGTTGCACCCCTTCTTGTCACCTACCAAACAAAAAATACAAATAAATATCGGTTCATCTGTTTGGTTTGGGAGCTACAAAGTACAATGGCACATATACATACTCGTAAGTCAAACTTATGAGATATAAATAGGTATATAATATAAAAGACATGTGTTATATGTATATATAACACATGTCTTTTTGCGTCAGGGTAAAACAAAAACAATACTAACTTCCAAAAAACAGACGTCTAATCGATATCTCCCATGACCAAAGAGCTCTGGCGCTTACCTCGGGCAACGCATTAGTTTCGCCATTCAAATTATGTCGCCAGCTTTTTGGGTACTCTACCAGCAGAAAGCGGCCTAAATTCCATTTTTTATCTGTAGTTTTTATTTTAATTATTAGTCATCTTATCTTATACTATAATAAAACAGTAACTAAGCGAAAACGAATTTCGTAGTACGAAACTCAAATCTCACCGCGGATTCCGCTGTCGAGATAGCTTGTAAGCTATCTCGACAGCGAGATACAGATATTGCAAACAGATACAGCTAGGCTATTCTGTAGAATAGCCTAGCTGTATCTGTTTGCATCACTTTGTAGCGTCGATTATGTATTAATCTTTACATAAAACCTTAACGAATTATACACATAAACCTTCCTCATGAATCACTCTATCTATTGGTGAAAACCGCAAATTCTGCAGTTTATCGCAAACTGATAGACAGACGCGGCAGGGGACTTTGTTTTATATTATGTAGTGATATAAAAGTAAAATTAAGAGTTGATGCTTAATGAGATGCCCAGAATATCAAGGTGGTTAGTTGTCGTTATAGGTATATCTTTAAATTTAGAAGATTAAACGTTGGACGAGCGCTTCTCTGTGAGGCTGGATTTTTGTGCGGCTTGATACATTATAACGACGTTGTATCTACATACCAAAGTACAATATTTGCCAAATTTTCGGTAGACAATATATTATGTAATAGTATATGCAATTAAACATTGGTTAAGTATTCCATTAAAAATACATTGTCATTAAAATTGTAACCCTATCTACCAAACTGGGCAATGCAATAGTGCCCATACATTAATGGTTAGTGTGGATTATTTAAATTAAGACAGAAATTGTTACATTAAAAAAAAATTACATCGTAGCAGATATAACTTCTCTTGGCCTAATCATAATGTAAGGCATTGATTTGAACCTTAATAAGATGAATAAAAAATTAAGTGTAGCCACACTAACGTTTAGGTTTTGTTAAGTTTTTGTAGGAATCGCGAACAAAGTCGCGAGTACAGCTAGTAGTTAATATTTTTGTTTTATTAAGTTATCTATACTAATATTATAAAGAGAGAATATTTGTATTTTTGTATGTTTGTAATGATTTGGCTCAAAAACTACTGAACCGATTTAAAAAATTCACTCACTAATACATAGAATGGACTTTCGGAATGAAAATAAGCTATATATTATCCCGTTTATATCAAAGGTACATTCATGGAGACCTAATTTGCAACCTAAGACGGCAAAAAAACGGTCGAAAAAACACGTTTGTTACGAACGCTGCTTAATTGAAAATAGATAGAAGAATATTTTCTATGCAAGAGTTGTACAAATTAATAAGACCTACAAAAAAGTCCGCGACAGCATATGTCTGTCTCTTAAGGTTGACTCACAGTAACCATTTCAATCTTAAAATTTTTGTTAAAAAATATTACATAACTTCCAAGGCTATTTTCAAGTATATAGTATTAATCTTTATCCAAATAATTACGTTAATTAGCTTGGCCACATATTATAGATTAAAATTGTTCTTTACAGTATATAATTCAAATGAAAACTCTAGAAGATATCACGAATTTCACATACACGCATCGCAAAATTAATAAAATATTTGCAGTGGAACCACAGATTAGGTCATAGTTACTGCGAAAATATTATTATAAGATTAGCTATGCTGTAGATCCCCACCGATCACAATCAATTTGAAGTCAATATAGTATAATAATATGATCTGTTGTATAAAATAATATTCATCTATATATCTATACTAATATTATAAAGAGAGAACATTTGTATTTTTGTATTTTTGTATGTTTGTAATGATTTGGCTCAAAAACTACTGGACCGATTAAAAAAATTCTTTCACTACTATATAGAATAGACCTTCGGAATGAAAATGGGCTATATATTATCCCGTTTAAATCAAAGGTACATTCGTGGAGACCTAATTTGCAACCTAAGTCGACTAAAAAACGGTCGAAAAACACGTTTCTTACGAACGCTCCTCAATTGAAAATAGATGGAAGAATACTTTCTATGGAAGAGTTGTACAACTTAATAAGACCTACAAAAAAATCCGCGACAACATATGTCTATCTCTTAAGGTTGACTCACAGTAACCATTTTAATCTTTAATTTTTTGTTAAAAAATTTTACATAACTTCCAAGGCTATTTTCAAGTATATAGTATTAATCCTTATCCAAATAATTAAATTAATTAGCTTGGCCACATATTATAGATTAAAATTGTCCTTTACAGTATATAATTCAAATGAAAACTCTAGAAGATATCGCGGATTTCACATACACGCATCGCAAAATTAATAAAATATCTGCAGTGAAACCACAGATTAGGTCATAGTTACTGCGAAAATATTATAAGCTTAGCGATACTGTAGATCCCCACCGATCACAATCAATTTGATTTGTTAGTCAATATAGTATAATAATATATTTTTACTGTATAAAATTCTATTGTATAATATAGTTATGATCTATATATAAACCACCCCGACTGATCTATGTATAATCTTTTCATTAAAAGTATTCCAATGACTCTAAACACGACATTTAAAATCTGAGCTGCAAGTTGGTGTGGATTTGAGTATTCTGTAGAGTACAGGAGATGTCCCAGCATCAAGTCAATGCTTCAATGTTCTTACAATATCGTTGAAGAAGAAGATTTTCGAATTGATCAGACTCAGACCTACGAAAGTTGATTTCATAGCGCAATTAACTAGAAAAAAGCTCATAGTTTTAAAACGATTGAACGAATTTTCATGAATCAAAGCTAAGAACACTCTCGATGAAGACATCTATCAAACAAAAAAAAAACTATCAATAATAAAAACAAAATCGGTTCATCCGGTTGGGTGCTATGATACTGCAGACAGACACAGATACACACGTTAAACGTATAATACCCCTTCTTTGATCCCATGATTTGATTGATTTTGATTCAATGATCCCACTACGTGCAGAGGCACGAAAACCCATGATTCATTAATGCACATAAAACTTTCATTGGTAGGTATATAGCTAGGATTAGAACCAACGACCGTCGGGTCAGAATCAGGGTAACTATCCCTTACGCCAAAGGGCCGTCCAATATCACTACGTAAGTATTATAAAACAAAGTCCATCACTGCGTCTGTCTGTCTGTTCGCAATAATCTCAATAGCTACTGAACGGATTATCATGCTGTTTTCACCAATAGCCAGAGTGTTTATGAGGAAGGTTTAGGTGCATAATTCGTTAAGGTTTTGTGTAAATTGGTTTAAATATGACGATGATTGTTAAGTATGTTAATATTTTATATTTGATGCAACAAACTGATGCAAATTTTGTAGGCATATATATTCTACCCGTGCGAAACCGGGGCGGGCTGCTAGTTAAATAATATAAAGGTTGTGTTTAAAAAGTTATAAAACTTTTTATATATTTTTTTATTATTGAGTAACTTACAAAAAATATGTGGTATCCTATAACATGAAAACGGGTGGATCGATTTGGCTAATTCTTATTTGATGTCTTTAATGATAGAATCGTTTTTACAAAAGAAAAGTTTTAAGTTTATAGTATACTAGCTGGGTAGCATTTTTAATTATTTAGGCTGATTATTTTACAAATAAGACACATTCGTATCCTACCTACATTGCACCGCACCACGCCGCGCTAATCCCCCCTCCCTCACTCCCTGTCCCTCTCCCCTCCCCTTCCCCCCTCTCCCCTTCCTTCCCGTTCTCCCCTTCCCTCCCCCTCTCTCCCCCTCCCCCTCCCCTTCCCATTTCCCACCTCCCCTCCTCTCCCCCTCTCTTCCCCCCACTTCCCTCACCCCTCCTCTTTTCCCCCTCTTCCCCCTCCCCTCCCCTTTCCCTCGCCTTCCCCTTCCCCTCACTTCCACCTCCCCTCCCCTCCCCTCCCTACTCCTTCCCCTTCCCCCTCCTATCCCCTCACAAACTTTGTATGTCATATTTATTTATATCGAATCAACAGCCTAGAAAATAAGTTTCAAGCTACAATCTCAAAAAAAGTAGCCTATGTCCATACTCAGGCTCTAGACTATCTGTGTACCAAACTTCATTTAAATCCGTTCAGTAGTTCTGTTTTGATGTCTTTTATGATAAAAAGGTTTTTACAAAAGAAAAGTTTTAAGTAAATTAAAGAAGTTTTTAACGCTAGCAAAGCCGCGGGGCAATTTTAGTTACTTATATATTGGAAAAATCATTCATATCAAAACTATAAAGTTAGGAGTAGTAGATTTTTGCATTTTAACAGTTTATATCACAACCACAGATTACTTATATGTGTATAGTTAATCACAGTGAAGTTTTAATTTGCAAAAACGAACACTTTTTTAGATATTAATATTTAAAATTTGAAAATTCGCACGTTTTTACGTTTTGACAGTTTATATCACTACCACAGATTACTTATATGTGTATAGCTAATCACAACAACGCAAATTTAACGTTTCGTTATACCAGAAGAATCAAGAATCAAGAATCAAAGCATTTATTCAGTATGTAGGCAGTATAAATATACGCACATATACACGTCAAAATCATAAATCATAAAATAAATCATAACCAATTATCAAGTAAACATAGCAAAAGCATAATTTAACGCTTTGAATTAGAAAAAAAAAGTAATGAACCATTCAGCTGTCATCCAATCGTTTACGTCAGAATATTTAAAAAAAAATAAAGTAGGTTAAAACCAACCATACATGTAACTGTGTGTTTCAGTACTTCAGACAATTTTTATATAAAAAAATAAAAAAGTGAAATAGTGAAACACAACATAGAGAAACGCATACCGATCACAGTACATATCATGATCCAAATGGAACTGATAGTCCGTCTGTCAGCTGCATAATATTGTTTAAATAAAAATAAAAATGGCAAGCCTAGAAAGAAAATCTGCGGACAAAAGGGGAAAACTGAATGGCTGTTGAATCTACCGGTGTTTCGGAAATACTCCCATCAGAGAAGAAATATAAAATATAAAATATAAAATATAAAAAAATATAAAGTTAAGAAATATAAAAATTCTATTTAACAAGGATCAATACAAAGGAAACTTTACGGACTGGCTTATCGAGTATTCTTGGAGAAAAATAAAACTTTTTAACAAATAATTAAACTGCCGAAAAAACTGACAAGCAAACAATAATTAAGTAAACTTTTTTATTTAACCTTAATAACGAAGTTCTTAAACTACTGTTAGTATACATAAGTATAATTAATATAATTGATTTGAATGTTTCAAATTTTAAAATTTTCTTTATTTTTCTCTTAAAATAATGTTTTTCGTGCATACGCTATGCTAGTGCCAGTGGTCCACCTCCAACCCCCTTCCCCTCTCCTGCCTTAAATTAATTATTGATACATATTTTAGTAAGTAATTAACCTGAAAATTTTAAAATATTCATATCGCCTAAAGGGCGGGGATAACCTAACATAGTTTCAACTATATGTATAAATAAAATAAATTATAAGTAACAAATATTTTTAAAAACAAGCTTTTATCTGGGACAATGAACTAAAATGTTAAAAATAAATTCTAATAAGTATTTGGCGTGTAGGTACAATCGCCTTCATTTGTGCGTATCCACCTTAAAAAATAATTTCCTGTGCACTCCTATTGAATTGGCATCTCGCTTCTGTCTATGTTGACATTGTTGACCAATGACAAGAAGGGACAAAGCCAAAAATTATATTTTGTTTTTGGTTTTGGCTCTTCTGATTGGTAAGATTTTTTTTGTTTGTTTTGGCTCTTCTGATTGGTTAGAAAAATAATCGACACTTGCAACCGAAAATTTTTTGAAACTGGTTACGCACAACTGTACGCGATGGTGCTTACCTATATTCTTAAAAGCTTGAAGCACTACCCACTTTTCAGGCTAGGTAATTACTATACTTCAGTGCCTCAAGCTTTAAAAAATAGGTAAGTACCTACACGCCAAATACTTACTATAATTTATTTTTAACATTTTTGTTCATTGTCCCAGATAAAAGCTTGTTTTTAAAAATATTTTTTACTTATAATTTATTTTTAACTTTTTAGTAGGTAGGTATAGATACCGACTACCTACCTACTACCTAAGTATTTAAGAGAAGGCATGATGTTTTAAAATATTCCACGGATATTTGATGTAATTATAGGTAAAGTGCTCTTCAAGGAAAATCAATCGACTCGGTGGGGCTATGTTGCCACCTAACCTAACATGGCCACCTAACAGCTTCATCATCAGATCCTGGCTATCATTTAAGTGTAAAGTGCTCCTCAAGACGAATCTTTTGAGCTTAAATTCACTGGGGTTACGTTATTTTATAACAGAGATGCCGTCAAGGGCAGATCCAGCTTTGGGGTCACATAGTCGTGGTCAAGTCAAGAACTTATAATTTAACTAGCATCTGCCCGCGGCTTCGCTCGCGTGCCCGAATTTATTTACGACTTTTTATGACTCTGACAGTTTTATGACCTAATTAG
Organism: Cabera pusaria; assembly: GCA_954871355.1. Lineage (NCBI taxonomy): Eukaryota > Metazoa > Arthropoda > Insecta > Lepidoptera > Geometridae > Cabera > Cabera pusaria. The sequence goes on from OX940892.1 coordinate 6,914,724, forward strand.
TCACTATAGATGACCCTTAGGTCGAACTCAATATCCTCTGTTGTTAAAGACTATAAAGTATTCTGTGGTTAAAGTCAATAATCAGTATGGTAAGGTAGAGCAAGTTGTACTGTTTAAATGTTTGAGTCAGTCTGATGCATGAGGCGGATAAAACAAAAAAATATATATATATTTCCTACAAATTAGATAAGTCAAATGGTTGCGCGAGCGCAGCAAGCAAACATTTATGATTTTGACTACTTTTTATGACCCCGACAGTTTTATGACCTCATAACCTTTAATAAGTCACTACAGAGGACTCCAAGGTCCTCTATTGTAAAAGACATTAATCATCATGGTTAGGTATACCAAGTTGAGCAGTAGACATTTTTAAAACTTTTTATGCCCCTTACAGTTGTATTACCTAACAATCAAGTCACTTTTGATGACTCTAAGATCAAACTCGATATCCTCTGTTGTTAAGGTCTTTAATCAGTATGGTTAGGTTAGGTTAGGTTATATGCTCTTTAAATATATGACTCAGTCTGATGCATGCGGCTTTTAAAACACAAAAATGTATGAAATATTTCCTACAAAGATAAGGCAAATGATTGCGCGAGCGCAGCGAGAGCTATAACAGCGCGAGCGAAGCGAGCGCGTAATTTTTTTAATGATTTTATATGACCCCGACAGTTTTATGACCTAGTAACCTTTAATTAAGTCACAATAGAGAACTCCACGGTCGAACTCGATGTAATCTAATGTCAAGTCATTAATCATAATGGTTTCGTTTACCAAGTGCTGTTTCATATTTGCTTCCGTTAATGCGACGGGCTATACCACGGAGCGGGGCGCCCGCGCCGGAACGACGCACTGCTACATGCCTCCACGGGTGTACCATGTATAGCGTTCAGTTTCTCACCTGATCGTTGGTAGCTTACGACAAAATGGTCTCCCTCCTTCAACTCCATATTGTAAACATCAGCTGCTTGTTTTTCGTAGTCCTTATTGAAAATATATCCCTTAGAACCTATCCGCACCATCTGTGGTGTGGTGCCTGAAAATGACTAAATACTGAATACTACTCAGTAAATTACTTTTTAATCTGAAAACTTATGGTTAACTTGTAACCTTAATTTTTTTGAAGGCCATTGCTCAGAATAATGTGGTCAATAAGTAAAATGAAATTGCGCAGTCATTTTTAGTTTATACATGGATAAGCCATTTGTATGGCACACCACTAAGATAGATTTTGGGTTCTTCGGTTTGAATTACAGCTACCAGGTAGCGTATAATAAAAGCTATTTTAGCTGCAAAACGAAGTATGGGGCATCCTACTCTACGTTTTCGGGTAGATTCCCTGTCTGCCTGTTTCAATCTTCGAAAGAACATTGAGACAGGGAATCTGACTGATTCTTTTTTTCTTTTGATGAATAGGCATATGCACTTTCATGCATATGCATATTCATTAATGTGAACCAGTCCAAAATTTAATGAGTTAACCCTAAAAAAATCGGACTATGGATGGTTTCTAAAATTGCGAAAATGTCGAAGAAACTCAACAGATACCCTATTACTTATCATACTTACATAGAATTACAACCATTGATACAAATCATACTGCTTGTATTAATGTATAAGTTCCTTACCTACATATAGATGCTTCACAATGTCCAATTCTTCTTCACTGATATCTCTGAATGTCAAAACATCACGCTGATCTGCCATCGTATTATTTTTCTGTATTTTATACACACACGTTCAAATGCTGTCAGATTATTTATATTATTAAGTGTGTATTAACTGTGATACTATTCACTCAATAATCACAAGAAGTGTGAGGCTAAAATAATGTTCTGTATATTTTCGAACATTAGTCGGGTAATGTCACAGAAATATAAATTATTATTCATATTTCTATAGACAATGTTGAATAAGAAACAGAATATGAAATAACGATGAATACAACAATTAGTCTCGTCCATGGATTCAATTCGCGAGTCTCACTTGCACGTGTCGAGAGGAGGAAGGTGGAAACCTCAGAGCAATAATTACTATAGTGTTACACCCATATGCATAGTCGGTTCCTCAAGATTTCCTCCACTCGAATGTTATTTGACTCAACCTCAAGGATAAAATCGGTATGCAGAATTTTTTTTAAATCCTCGACTTGAGCAAATTCCTCAGTCGAGTCGAGTAAAAAACTGTCAAACTCAAGGTACGTCGCGATCTACCTTAAGGTCTCCTCAAAGCTTGTTATCAGCGCTTTTTACGTTATTTCTGAGGTTATTTCAAGTTTTAATACATAATGAATATCGTCCCATAAAGCTGATGATGAGGAATTCCTAAGAAGATTCCGATTTAGAAAAGACAATAATAAATGTCTCGAATGGAGGTTCCTCACTGGAGGGCGAAGCCGTAACTGAACATATACTACTTTCAAGGGTGTTTTCAAGAATTCCTTGAGGTGACCTCGACTAAGGTCGAGTGGAGGAGGTCTCAAGAAAATAACTCTGCATATGGGTGTTAGTAATTATTGCTCTTGGGTGGAAACGCTTTGGTTGGGCCCCTCATCGACGTATTGCTATGACGTCTATGAGGCCCCTAGACAAAATCCAATTTTTTTTTCAATACACGCTAACGCATGTTTAATATGTATGGAATGACATTTATGTTTCCGCAACAAAAATGTCATTCCCATACATTTTAAACTTGCGTTAGCGTGAATGTAAACAAGAAATTAGATTTTGTATAGGGGCCCGGGTTACCAGCTTTAGGAACATCTTATCGTTGCCTTTCTAAGATTTTGTTTTTGTCGCGTAACGGTATGAAGTTGAAATTTACACAAAATTCTCAGGTCTACGGTCTTCAGCTATAAAAAATTCAAACTTGTAAGTCAACGCGATCAAAATATATGACCGTTTATGTCGCATATTTTCGCATACTTTGCGATTTCACAAAGGAATCAAAACCTATAGGGTACCTTTTGCTTCGCCGTAGTCGGATCATAAAATTATGATAAGTAGTTTAGAAGTTATGAGGGAACAGATGAACATACATACTTACATACATACTTACATACATACTTACATACATACTTACATACATACTTACATACATACTTACATACATACTTACATACATACTTACATACATACTTACATACATACTTACATACATACTTACATACATACTTACATACATACTTACATACATACTCACATACATACTTACATACCGTTTAAAAACATAACCCTCTCTTTTGCTTCGCTGTAGTCGGATAAAAATCGGCCAAGTCGAGTTGGACTCACCCACCGACGCTTTCGTACCAACTTCTCAAACTAGGTTAAAGGACGTCCCCCCCCCTAAAAGCTAAACTGCTGGCTTGAAAAATCTGGAAAAATTCGTGACATTACTGCATTTTATGAACTTTAAAGGAAAACTATAGCGGATAAGATAACTTTATTAGTTTAGCAGTAATAGTCGTTGAACTTAGGTGTTGGATAATTTTGTACCAAATACAAAATCCTTAGAATAAATCCTTTAAAGTGACAAAGACGAAGTACCTAGTTGCTTGTTTATAACGGGTAAAGTCTTGCATTGAATAACGGGCTAATACGGAACCCTACACTGCGCGTGGTGACACGCACTTGGCCGGTTATTTCCTTTTGAGGTACAGAACCTTAAAAACAGCTCCTCTGTAAACCCTAATGAAATTGAATATAGAATTAAGGATCATAGCGCCTGATGAAAAAATTATGCCTAAAGTCAAGCAAAACATAAACGTATGTATGAACACGCCTTACAGAAATGTAATACTCGTAGATATCTATTAAACGGACATGCAGAAAGAAGTCACTACAATACACGTTATTTTTCTGATGACTTTCCTATCTACCCTTTTATTGTACATTCAACAGTATAGACTGTTTCACTTACGAAGGCTCTCCAAAGCATATTGACAGTGCTCTCTTACCAGTTTTACCAACAATCTGGCCAAGTACCACCCTCAAGTAGGAAAATCTCTCGCCAAAAATATCTTATGTGTTCCGGCAGTTATCTTTGAGAGCCAGATCCCATTATATAGGCTTAGCGAGCTACCATCCTCGACCGCATCATCGATATAAAAAACACAACGGGTTTTGAATATTTTGGAATGACACTTCGCGCAAGCACTCTGCGCTCCGTTGGAAAGACCTGACGCGAGTTTTTATAACATTTTTTACCCATCCCAAGAAAAGTGCACAACGCCGCTAAAGAAGTTTTCACTTCAAAAAAAATAAGCACAGTATACAGGATGGATTTTTGAAACGGACCGGACTAGGGCATGCATTTCATTAGGACCATATTTGCATGTTTTATAATTTCGAAATTGATACCCCAAGTTTCAAAATTTCGATATTTTCTTTAATACCGATCTAGCTAGTAAAAAAGTTACTAAACCTGTTTTGAAGACAATTACGATATAGATACTTATAGTAAACCAGATTCAAGTTTAGTATTACAAGAGTTATACCATTTATCCAAAGACGTATTTAAAAATGACGAGTCTGTTCTGTAGCCAACACGAGTCGGTGTTTTATGGTCATCGATCCTGCCGGATGCGGAATAAAAGGTTGACGTTGCTTTAAATTTTTTTTTAAACCGAACAAGTTGAGTTGGACACGCCCATCGAGGTTTCCGTACCAACTGCGCAGACTAGGTTAAAGGACAAACTTAACTTTGTAGTTTGATCCATACAAAATGTATTGCATCAACTACAATAATAAGTTTGTAAATTAACTTTTTTTTAGTTACTACACTACATATTTGCGGTTTTATTCTTACATAAGTGTTTCAAGACCTTGCTTTGTGCCAAATTTCATGATTCTAGGGCAACGGGAAGTAGCCTTTAGGTTTTGATTCCCTAAGTAAGCTTTTCACGGTGAGCAGACGTTTGTAAAGTCAGGGCGGAAAAATGAATTCTCGAAAACAGCAAAAAATAAAACTAAATAATTTGTTGAGAAAATTTACGTTTGTCATGATGCAAGAAGTAACTGGTATCGTGTTAGAAGAAGAATTATCCAAACAGTAAAGTCATTTTCTGATGCGGTGCTAGTGGTGCGACGCAGCGTGGTCACCGTACAATTCAGTGGCAGCGACTGACCAGCGACTGATTCGACATTTTACACGGCGTCAGTTGCGCTGGCGCGGGTGGCGGGGGGAGCGGACTGACGCCGAAAATATGAAGCGGGAATATTGGAGTCAGTGCTGACGCGACAGTACTGTACTGACTTGAAATTAATTTATACGATGGCAGTGCCAGGTCAGCACTGACTCGGCAGTCGACTGACGTCAGTTACTGCAACTGTGTAAAACTGCCTTAATCCTTCAAGCTATGTCGATATATATATATATCTATGTTTTATTGCTATTGGTCGGTCGCCAGAGCCTCGTTCGCTAGTCGGCAGGATGCAACACGAGCATGTAAGGTTGGCTGGGAGCAATGAGCACCTTACATCCCCCAAAACCTCTAAAAAATTACAGCAAAATTTAATTTACGTAGAAATAGTACTTTACGCGAATAGAGGCAAGCGAGGGTAATACCTAAACAAGGCCTATAATTATTTATTATTTAGTCCCCGGTCCTCCTAAGTGTCGAATCTGAGAGAGCTTTACCCGCAGCGAGCTATATTTGTTTAAGGGCACATTTTCTACAAAACTTGGAATAGTTGGGCTTTCCGTTCAATTTTTTCTCTTTGTCTTTAGTAATAATTGTAGTTTCTAGTTCAATTCAGCCAATGAAGATCAGTGCGCTGAAAAAATGTGATAGAAAACAGTTTTTCACATATACTAGGTACCTACTAAAGACTTTCCGAAATTGATGACACTAATTTCATAGGCCAAATTCGAAACTGAAAATCTTTGAAACTGCATGCCCTAGACCGGACCATACAGCAGGTATATTTAATCGGACAAACACGCGCTTGAACTCTCTATAATAGTTGAGATGTCAACTAGGATGGATCGTGCTTGTCTGAAATTGAAGACAAAGCGCAGGACAACTCACCTTAGTTAACTTAGCGCTACTATCCCAACCCGTCTTTCAAACTGGCTAATACTGAATATCATACTGGAAGACTATTCATTATTCTATGCTGGAAGTCGGCGAACCGGTTGACGACATGCCCTTGTTCGGTGGGTGCTTCGAGCAAACTAACATACACCTCCCAGGATATTATTATTGTTTAGGGTAGATTAAAGTCCGAGTCAACGGACGTACGAAAAAAACAATGATCTCCCCGTGGGCGGCTATGAGGAGCCAATATTTTCTGTTGTCTTTTTAGGGTTCCGTAGCCAAATGGCAAAAAACGGAAACCCTTATAGATTCGCCATGTCTGTCTGTCTGTCTGTCTGTCTGTCTGTCTTTCTGTCTGTCTGTCCGTCCGTATGTCACAGGCATTTTATTCCCAAATTATTAAGACTACAGAATTGAAACTTGGTAGGTAGATGTATTCTGTGAACCACTTTCCGATTTTTGTACAAAATCAAAAAATATAAAAGTTTAAGGGGGGGGCATCCGATACATGGAAATGGAACAAAAAAAAAATTTTTCATCAAACCTATACGTGTGGGATGTCTATGGATAGGTCTTTAAAAATGACATTGAGGTTCCTAAAATCATTTTTTCTCAAAGTCAATCACTTAAAAGATACACGCGTCTAAAGTGGTAAAATGTGTGTCCCCCCCCCCCCCCCCCCTCTAACTTCTAAAGTAAGGGAGTGAAAAATCAAGAAAAAATTTATTCTGTAGATCTTAATAAAAACTTTCAACGAAAATTGGTTTGAACGAGATACAGTCAGCAGTTGTTGAGATATAGCGACTGCAAGTATAACTTTGTTTTTCATACAAAAACTATGAAAAACAAAGTTATTTTTGTAGTTACGAAAAATCAAAGTTATGGAATACTCTACTGTGTTACGGAACCCTACGAGTGCGAGTCTGACTTGCACTTGGCCAGTTTTTTATTGACTGAACAGTTGGTCTAGAGGTTAGTGAGCCTGTCCCCGAAACTGAATGTCGTGGGTTTGATTCCCACACGGGACAATTCCTTGTGTGAGCCACAAACAATTGTTCCAAGTCTGTGTGTAACTGTAATGTCCCTCGTGGCACAAAGTTCTTCAACTTGTCTTTTGTTGAACAATAAAAAAAGTACCGGAAAATATTAACACATATTTATTTATCATGTAAAGTTACTTGATTCTTAACTCTGGTGCAGTGCTGAGAAACAACTAGTTTTCCTCATATTATCTCTGAAATTAAAGCATCGCATATGTATGTATAAAATATATAATACTCTGTAACGTAACGGAGCGCCTACCTCTCGCTACGTGTATAGAGGATAGGAACTTAGACCCGATAGAATAGAATATATATAGAATAGAATAGAGATAGAATAGGAACCTAGACAAGGGAAACTACAAGAGACTTTAACATACTTGTATTGATAAACAATTTACTTAACTTAAAATACTTTAACAAATGTTCGCCGATATATCTTCTGTTCCATTATTCCATACTATTTTCTCTTTTATAAAAGCGAGTGAAAGGCCAGTTCACTCGTAATACAATCATATCGGCCTAGCATTTATGTTTAATCCAGTCAAAATAGACTAAATTATGATTCCAGTTTGCATTAATTCCCAACAAGCTGGATTTTTGTGCAGGCCTTGGATGCGTTATTACAAATGACATGTCAAAAGTCCCCATCGATCCCGCTTGTTTTTTATTCGAGGTCAAAGGTTACAAATTTGCGTTTTTCGCGATTTTCAAAAAAACGTGTGCAAATTGTGACCTTTGACTTCGAATAAAAAACAACGCACAAGCGGAATCGATGGGGACTTTTGACATATCATTTGTAATGACGTATTCAAGGCCTGCACAAAAATCCAGCTTGTTGGGAATTAATAAATAGACATTACAGTTTATGTCTATTTTGACTGGACTAGTTGTAAATACCATCGTTTGCATTCATCGTGAAACCCATAGATGCGTTTTTACTGGCGTCTTCATGTAATTTCTGCAGTAATAACTGTTGCAAGCTTGGTGCAGGATTGTATTTTTCGGGACTATGTGCAGAGTCCCCGAACTCTACATTTTGTACAGACTCGTCATTCTGCCGAAATGCCTGCTTCTCGTTTTCCTTTTTCTTTTTTGTAATTTACATCCATTTTCTGCAATAAATTTCCGAAGACTCATTTTCTCCTTTATAAATCATTTTTAATACTTTACTTCCATTTCTAGTGTCTATCTTCCCTAGACTCACTTTTCGATCTTTTTCCGTCATTCATTTTAAAATTTCAAAACGTTCGTCATAAAGAAACATAAATCGTTTTATTACCAAAGAGTATATGCATGATATGTGAAAAATGTATGATGTGATTCAAGATTATGCCACAACTCTAAGCTTCCCTCGAGCACTCAGTTCCTGTCAGATATAAGTGTATTAAACTTATTTACCATTATGGTGTATGTATCGCTCGCCTTTTGAAAGAAACCAAAGTAAAAGTTGGCACCATAGATTCAACACAGTGTCCTACGAGTAGAGTACTCGTAGGTACACTACACACTTGTAGGTGCTAAGTAAAAATAAACTGGCCAAGTGCAAGTCGGACTCGCACTCGTAGGGTTCCATACCACAGTACAGTATTTTATAAGATCGAGCAAAATATACCACTATCATTTTTCACCAGCAAAAACTAATAATTAATAAACATTTTATTTCTTATAACGCCATCTGACGTCTAACAAAGGTGTTAGGGATCGACATTTCAATATAACGCCATCTATGGGACGTTTACCTAACTAAGCGTTCATAGATGGCGTGAAATGCCGAAAAAAACACGTTTCTTGTATGGGGACCCTCTATTATTTTTAATTTTATTCTGTTTTTAGTATTTGTTGTTATAGCAACAATAGAAATACATCATCTGTGAAAATTTCAACTGTCAAACTATCACGGTTCATGAGATACAGCCTGGTGATAGACGGACAGACAGACAGATAGACAGACAGACAGACAGACGGACGGACAGCGGAGTCTTAGTAATAAGCTCCCGTTTTACCCTTTGGTTAGGGAACCCTAAAAATACATTGCGTAGGTTTACGTTCCGCTTCACCAACAATCACTTCAGATCACCAAGAACTATAACTAGGTTATTTAATTAAAGTTAGATATAGGTAGGTAATAAAATATGACGAACAATTGCGGAAATCTTACCACATACTGCCTCAATTTATCATGTACAATCACCGCATTTAACAGCTACTTTTATTTTCATTGTCCGTTGAGAATATAAACACGAAGTGCAATATAATTAAACTAGATAGTTAAATTCTGTTGAGTTGACGGTACAGTGAACTGAGGCAAGTTGTTTGATCCAGTCGGTCTTGAAGAGTTGAGCTGATCGGTTGAACTCGGTCGATGGAAACTCTAACTTTCTCTTCGAGTTGTTTATTTTGATTCGAGTCGCAAAGGGTTTACATATTTGTGCGTACGATGGCATTGGAGAACAATAATAATTTCCCGCTGGAGATGGTTGATGTGGAACCAAAGTTGGCAGAGGAATTGATGAAACAGTTTACTGGTAAGTTACGTAAATAATTTTTTTTAAAAATCTTTACTATCCAATGGTAGATAGAAGGATAGGTACGTAATAAATAATTAAAATAGTTTTTATATCTCGTTATAAAATCACACTGGTACTTGAGAAATAAAACTTTACATTGTATTTTAATTTTATAAATAGGGCGTCGTGCGAAGTGAAATCTGACACGAATTCAATGGGTCAGAGAAACAAAATTATAATTACGAAAGTCATGGAAAGTAAGAAGAAGCAAATCACTAATCGTGAATTGAGATTTTAAACATGTTCCCATGGAATTGTTATAAATTGCACTCAATATTTTATCTACTATTGAGTACCTAGTAGATAGGGACAAACCTCAACAACTATTCGTATAGATTAATTAAATTTGATTGTATAGTAATTGTATGTGTTATTGTATATATGGGAACTTTCCTATCCACATGTGGTTCTTTCTACTTGTTAGTTTTATGTTAGTTTAAGTTTTATATGATTAGTGATTACTTATTATCTTGTATGTATATATAAAAGCCAACGTTACTGACTGACTGACTGACTGACTGAGCTATCAATGTACAGCTCAAACCGCTAAACCGATTGCGCTGAAATTTGGCATACAGATAGTTATTATGACGTAGGTATCCGCTATGACAGTATTTTATAAAATTCACCCCTTAAGGGGATGAAACAGGGGTTCAATAGATAGTCTAATTTATTCGAAAATTGACACAAGTACGTTATATAAATAAATAAGTGAATACGTGTTTCAGAATTTTTCGAAATATCACCTACAAGATGGGGTAACAAAGTCTGAAAATCAAATTGGGTTATCGGGTTTTATATAAATAAATTCTTATTTATATTGCCATGGTTACTAATGCCATAACTTGAAAACGGGTGCACCGATTTGGCTTATTCTTTTTTTGAAGTGTTTTTATGATAGGTTTTTGCGAAAGAGTGCTTTAAGTAAATTAACGAGTTTTTTTTTAATATATCTTATAGGCTAGAGTTTGACCACAATCTCACCTGTTGCTAAGTGATGATGCGGTCAAAGATGGTAAGCACGCTAGGCCTAGAATGGGAACTGACTCTCACGGATAGCTGCCGGAACACATTTGATGTTTTGGCGACAGATTTTCTAACTTGAGGGTGGTAGCTGGCCAGGCGGACACTAGATAGTGTTCCCACCACTATTCGGGGGTTGTTGGTTTCTTAACGATGTTTTCCATCACCGGGGGGCCACTGTGAGAAGCGCACATACATTTTTCGATAGAAAAATCCATTGGTGCCGATCCATCCGATCAAAAGATATGACCGTTTAAGTCGCATATTTTACGATTTTAGGGAAGAGAATCAAAACCTATAGAGTACCTCCCGTTGACCTATCATAACATTTAGAAAGAAGCAAGGTCTTGAAGCACTTATAAAGGAATAAATCTGAAAAACTAAAATATGTAGTTAAATAACTTATTTTTTATTTACTATTACAAAGTTATTATTTGCGGTTGGTTCATGAACAGTGTCTAGGCATCGTTCTAGGCATCGTTCTAGACATCGTTCTAGGCATCGTTTTAGGCATCGTTCTAGGCATCGTTCTAGGCATCGTTTTAGGCATCGTTCTAGACATCGTTCTAGACATCGTTCTAGGCATCGTTCTAGACATCGTTCTAGACATCGTTCTAGGCATCGTTCTAGGCATCGTTCTAGGCATCGTTCTAGGCATCGTTCTAGGCATCGTTCTAGACATCGTTCTAGGCATCGTTCTAGGCATCGTTCTAGACATCGTTCTAGGCATCGTTCTAGGCATCGTTCTAGGCATTGTTCTAGGCATCGTTCTAGGCATCGTTCTAGGCATCGTTCTAGACATCGTTCTAGGCATCGTTCTAGACATCGTTCTAGGCATCGTTCTAGGCATCGTTCTAGGCATCGTTCTAGACATCGTTCTAGGCATCGTTCTAGACATCGTTCTAGGCATCGTTCTAGGCATCGTTCTAGGCATCGTTCTAGGCATCGTTCTAGGCATCGTTCTAGGCATCGTTCTAGGCATCGTTCTAGGCATCGTTTTAGGCATCGTTCTAGGCAACGAACTGCAAAATTAGGTTTGGTTTGACAAGTTTGTACGGAAGCCTAGGTGCGCGATTCAACAGGCTCTTGCCCGGTTTTTTTAACTTTATTCTGTTTTGAGTAACTATTTGTTGTTTTATTATATACACGAATATATTACGGCATAACTACGGTTAAGAAGATACAGCCCTGTGAAAGGCGGACGGACGGACGGACAGCGAAGTCGCAGTAATAATAGGGTTTTGTTGGTACCCTTTGGTTTTGGAACCCTAAAAATAAATAAAGCAACTCTCACACGAATCAAGTATTTACCTAATAGATGTCGGTATCAAAAATAACACTTACTTATTTTTGTTATCACTGTATTTTTTCTTGCGATGATAAATTAATTAGCTCATGTCCCAATAGACCATAACAGTTCATATGTACTGTGCCTTAACAATCTTGTTAATCAGTCGTTGACATAGTAAATAAGATCGATGACCTTTGTTTCATTTTCTTGAGTACCTACCTACTAGTGACGATGTAAAGGGCTTGGACCGCAGATCAATATAGAGTTACTGCGTCTTGGTTTGTATTTTATATGCGCAGTATGCAACGCAAATATGTACTACTTACCTACGATTTATTCATCACTCGCATGCATTTATGTACTTTGTAAGTGTTGCGATTTCTTATTATTAGTAGGTATAATCATCCTTCTCGTTTAGATATAACTTAGAAGTACAAAACCTATAAGTAGACCTAACTGTTTTTCAGCATTCGATATGACATTAGCACCTTTAGTTTCTATCGTTGAGATGTAGGAAGTATGCTCAAATGTTCATACATTCCTTATGGGGGAGTAGGGGTTTCTAGACATTTCAGTTATAATATGTAGTACTGATTTTAATGGTTTTAGATTTTCTGCATACAAATCGGTCGTGCTATTTGACCGCGAAAAACGTAAGAAACAAATAAAATAAACAAATTAAGCCTTGCATTGCTTCAAAACCTTTTTAGGTCCTTAGCAAATTACAATGCAGATAATACCGCCTTAGGTCGACGACTCTTATACGTTTACCGTGTTCACACGAGGCGAATTTTGTTGTTCAACTTTTCTTTCGATTCCAAGTACTTTTACTTTTTACTAAGCCTAGCTTGTTCACCACCAACGGGCTACGACCACATCATCGCCTACCACCAGGCGAGATAGTAGTCAAACGCTAGCCTATTCTTATAATCTGCAAATGAAACTTTTAGTATCGATACTTTGGAACCGACACTGAGCTGTGTCGGTTGCACTATTGTTGAGTTGCACTATCTTACTTAAACTATTACAAACGTCAAGAATCTGTCGAACTCCATATAAAAACAACAGTTAGAGCGTTTGTCCACACTCCACAGCAACGGCACCAAGACGTCACCGGCAACGAGATTTTTTCTGGCCGATTTGAAAATGATGTGTCGGCGATCGTTTGTCCACCACCACCGATTCCGGTGGTTCTGTTGCTTCTAGCTGTCATGCGTGGTAGATGCGTTTCCATAGAAATAAAACAAACAACCTCAGACAAAAAAACAATAACCGATCGAACGGCGCCGGGCGCCGGCAATGTGTGGACAAGATCAAACGTGTTTTGTATTGTCAGCCAATGCCAGCACATCGGCCCGTCAAAATCTCGGGCCGATTTCTAGCGGTCGCGCCGATCTCCTCGAAATATCGGCGGCCGGGATGACGTCGTCCGGTGCCGGTCATGGTGTGGACACTTGTCCACACTATGACCGGCGCCATCACCATGAGTAGCGGTACATATGTATAGTATGGCCACTTGGCCATACTATACATATGTACCGCTACTTCGGCGCCGTCATCTTGTTCCCGTTCACGTCCCGGTGCCGTTGCTGTGGACAAACGCTCTTAATAGGTATTAGATAGCTACGGTTAAAGTAAGATGGTGCAACTCAGCCTGTATGTAATAGTTAAAACGAATAGTAATCTAATTCCGTATTCAATGATTTGTCTTGGAGGATATTTTAGACTGGCAATATAGATCAATACTAAAGTTTAGAATTCATCATTATTAGCCGGTGTCGGTCCACTGTTGGACGTTGGCCTCTCCCAAGATGCGCCACTGAGCCCGCGATCTTCGGCTCTTATTTTCCAGTCACTGCCCGCCGCCGTTTAGAATTAAGCAAATTTATTTGTTAATGAAGCGTGAATTAATCGATAGAAAAGTAATTGTACTAATAAGTTACAAGTAGGTATAATTTTTTCGCTTAAACTATCATAAATAACCGGCCAAGTGCGTGTCGGGCCACGCGCAGTGTAGGGTTCCGTAGTACCCTGTTATTCAATGCAAGTCGTTACCCGTTATAAACAAGCAACTAGGTACTCCGTCTTTGTCACTTTAAAGCATTTATTCTAAGGATTTTGTATTTGGTACAAAATTATCCAAAACCCAAGTTCAACGACTATTACTGCTAAACTAATAAAGTTATCTTAACCACTATAGTTTTCCTTTAAAGTTCATAAAATGTGCTATTATCACGAATTTTTCCAGATTTTTCAAGCCAGCAGTTTAGCTTTTAGAGGGGGGGGACGCCCTACTAGAACAAAAATTAGCACTTTAAAGTTTTATATTTCGTAAATGGAGCATTACAATCGAAAAATGGTATTAGCAACCCTTAAGTCATTTTAAAAGACCTATTCAACGATAGCCCACACGATGGGGTAGATGATGAAAAAAAAATCATCCCCACTTCGCCTAACCCTAAAAAAAATATTTTTCACAATTTTATTTCAGCACTTTGTCGGCGTAATATATATACAAACCCCTACAAAATTACAGATTTCTAGTATTAACGGTCTCTTAGCAAAACCTCAGACAGACAGACAGACGGACATGACGAAACTATAAGGGTTCCTTGTCAGGACTACGGAACCCTAAAAATGAAACATATTATGCTTGTTTTTTGTCAAACCCGCAAAATGAATATGTTCGTAGTAATCATGCCGTATTGATTATGCCGGGCTGAGCGCGGAAACTTATTACTCAAGAATTTAGTAATACCACAGACCAGCATAATTATGCTGGTCTGTGGTAATACTGAACTTGCGGTAACTCGGGTGTTCGGCACGAATCTGTCTGCCTTTATTATGATAGTCTGAGTTTATTCGTATCTTACATCCCTAGGCAGTTGAACAACTAAATTCGCCTCGTGTGTACTCAGTATGTATTATATTACTTCAATGAAGGTAGGCAGGTAAACCCTTAGCCTCGAATCCGCATCCATATTTTATAGTGGTACTTACCACCTACCATGTTGAAACATGTACTACACTTCTGAACCAGTTCTACGGCTTGTTTGTTTACTTACTTATCGGCTTTATACTTATGTATATTTATGTATCCTATGATGTTTTAAATACTTCACATTTACAGTCATACTCATGTTCGGTTGGATGGTTTGGTTTTTTAGGGTTCCTTACACAAAGGGTACCAAAGGTACCCAATTACTGAGACCTTGCTGTCCGTCCGTCCGTCCGTCTTTCTCTCTGTATGTATATATTATTATATTTATCGCCCCTAATCATAGGGGGTGTTCCGGAGCAAGGCCGGTGGTGTTACATTAGTAACACCACCGACCTTGCTCAACACGCATCTCCCTTTCTCCATCCCAAGGTTGACTGGAAGATATCACTTTTAGCGATAAGTCCGCCCATTGTACTGTTTTTTGAGTGTTTACTATTTATTACGTTAGTTATAATTGATGTACAATAAAGAATTTTGTTTTTTATTGTATTGTCCGTCCGTCCGTCAGTCTGTCTGTCTGTATGTCTGTCTGCACTTTACATAGCTGTATCTCTTTAACCATAATCGGTACCTGTACAAACTCAAAATTTTCACGAAGTAGATATGTATTACTATGGGGGATTTAACAACAAATACTAAAAACAAAATAAATCTCAAAATAAAGGGGGTTACCCCATAAAAAAAACGTGTTTTTTCGACGGTTTTTGCTTGAACTTATGAATCATAATAGATAGAGACTTGAAATCATGACAAAGTACGAGTAAGTATGTATTACTATGGCCGCTATAACAACAAATATTATAACATCGTTTAAAAACTAAAAAAGAACCGACTTCAATGCCGCGCTATTCATTTTCAGTACCAATTTTGAGATGTTTATCTTAATATCTCTGGAGATACTTATCAGACCTCGATAAAATTACCATGGTACCACGCTTGGGATATCTCCTTTCGAACATAAAAAGAATAATCAAAATCGGTTCATAAACGACGAAGTAATCCGCGAACAAACATAAAAAATATATATACGGTCGAATTGAGAAACCTCCTCCTTTTTTTTAAGTCGGTTAAAAAATAGAATAAGGTTAAAAATAAAAGGAACCTCATACATGAAACGTGTTTTTTCATGCGTTTTCTGCTCGTTCTTACAAAGCGTAATAGATACAGACTTGAAATTTCGCTCATATTATTACAATTTAAAATGGTTGCTGTAACATTCAATAATAAAAATTAAATTTAATTAAATATTAAAAGGGGTCCCCATACCAAAACTATTTTTTCCGGCAAATTTAGTTGAATCGATATCTCTATACATATAAAATACTTTGTCTTGAATGACTGACCGACGGATCAACGCACAGGCTAAACCGCTGATCGTAGACCTGAAACTTGTAGGGAATGTTCTTTGTATGACGTAAGTATCCGATAAGAAAGGATTTCCGAAAATCTCTATGTGGGTAAAAAACGGGGGCAAAGTTTGAATAGGGCAACGTGATTGGTCCAATCTACTTCAATTTTTGCGTAAACATTATTTAACAAAATTGATGGAAGACCTGTTTCATATATTAACCGACTTCACAAAAAGGGGGAGGTTCTCAATTCGACTGTTTTGTTTTTGAATTTATTTGATTTGAAGATTTCTTTTTTTGTTTGAGTGAAATTGCCTCCCGTTTTGTCCCATTCAAATTTTATCGAGATCTGCTAATCATCTCCGGAGATATGAGGATAAACAATGTAAACAAAATTGATACCTCGATGACATGATTATGGCTAGTGGATATTTTCACTATCGCGGCATGTGAAGTCGGTGTTTTTGGTTTTTTGTTTATTACGATCATCAATTATATTGAAACTCATCGCCTAACGAGGTTAAAAAGGGGTAGAAAGTTTTGGGGGTGATATGCATCGAAGTTGATATCAATACTCCTTAGTGCTTTTGATTTAAATTATTTTATTTTGAAACGTGTTTGAAAACTCAATTCGATTTTATTCAAACCACGTTGAACTCACATAAAAGCTTGGTCAATCTGTCGTCAAACATCTAATGTGTTCCGGTAGCTATCCTTGAGAGCCTGTTACTATTCTAGGCCTAGCGTGCTACCATCCTCGACCGCATCATCACCAACCAACAGGTAAGATAGTGGTCATACGCCAGCCTATAAGACCTAGACACACTTAAACCATATACTTAGGCTGAGTTTCTCCGTCTTAATTTAACTGTAACAAACGTCAAAAATCAAGCAAACTCCATACAAAAACACCGGTTATAACTAGTTATTGCTCCATCTTACTTTAACCGTAACTATAACTTATAGTTACGGTTAAAGTAAGATGGTGCTACTCAGCCTCAGCGCCAGTTTCACCGGTTACTGATAGCGCTAATATGAAGAAATCTGACAGATTTTTGACAGCTTTGATATGGTGCCATGTGTTAGATAACTATCTAAATTCTAACGCATTATCAGGAACTGGTGAAACTGGCCCTTAGTATCTAAGTTGTTGATCACCTAATCCATCAAAAAAATTATTAGCCAAAAGTTAATATATCAATCAGAATATTTTAGTTTTCCAATCAATCACGGAAATTTACCAAGGTCTGTTCTCCAGGAAGCCGTTTCCCTCGTTGCCTACATAACCTACCTTCGATTTAAATAGCCTCAGAATGTAATTGTTGTACCAAGGTTTCTGTTAATAGCCTATCAGTCCAACAAGATGGAGTATTACATTTATTACATAGAATATAATAAAATTATTCTAGGTACCTACAAAACAAATTATTTATTTTATATTTACTGCGTTCTCAATTCATGTGCATTCATGTGTATGTTTTTTTAGGGGATTCCTCTGCCAATTGTTAACTGATTTGAATGCTTGTTTTTTAGGGTTCCGTACCTCAAAATGAAAAAAAGGAACCTATCTATCACATATCCGTCTATTACCACCGATTTCCTCAGGAACGGGTGGACCTAGCAAGTTGAAATTTATACCAGATATTGTAGTCTATAATCCCTATTAGGTGTATAAAAATCAAGGTCCTGAGTCAACACGATTAAAAGATATGGGCAAATTTAGATTTTTGCGAAAACTTGTAATAACCAAAATGTACCTTAATTAACAACATTTTTTAACTTTCGGAATTTTTGCTTCTACTTGTGCTGTTAGACATTGCTTCTTGTCAAATTTTATAATTCTAGGTTAACCGGAAGTAAACTTTTGGGTTGAAAACCTTTAGGGTACTTCCCGTTGACCTATAATCATGAAATTTGGCAAGAAGAAAGGCTTTGAAGCACTAGTATAATAACAAGAAAAGGTAAATTTACTATTACAAACTTATTAATAGTAGTTGGTGCAATACATTTTCTATGGATCAAACTACAAAGTTAAGATTGTCCTTTAACGGTTAAAGTTTAAGACGAAGCCTGCAGAATGTTTTACTTTACCTAGTCTGAGAAGTTGGTACGGCAGCCTCGGTGGGCGAGTCCAACTCGACCTAGCCGGTTTTTATTCATTATTATTAGAGTTCATCTCCAAGGTGGTTCCATATAAATTGTATTAAGATGTGATATGTATCTGTAGAGTAGAGATATGGCGATAAATATGTCAAACATGCTACTTAAAATGACTCGGACGGCATATGAAGTCGGCTTTTTAGTTTTTAAACTACAGCAAGTCACTACCAAACCAATATAAGGCATAAAATAGGGCTTTTGCCCACTCTTCCGTATCCGGTTCACATTCGATTCGTGTTTGATACGTGAAAAAGACAGACTGTTTACGCACTTTAGGGCGTTTTTCCACATATCCGTAGATATCCGGTTCGTATTGGATTCATGTTCGTTTCTAATCCAGTGTGGCCACGTTTGTGCACTCATACGGATGCTTTGCTTGTTTGATTCGGTGATTCCGGACCGTCTTTTTTTACTCATGTGGTCCTAGCGTTTACGCACTTATCCGTATTCGATTCGTATTTCAAAAAATATATTCAAACTTTATTCAAAAAACCGAATCAAACACGAACGTATCGGTACGCATGAGTCTCAGCTAGGCTATTCTGTAAGCTATCTCGACAGCGGAATCCGCGGTGAGATTTGAATTTCGTACTACGAAATTCAACCGTATTACAAACGTGATGCGATTGAATTTCGTACAGAGATACAGAATAGCCTAGCAGTATATATTATGTTACTCTTTGCGCATGAGGTCCATACAATTATAAAGATCAAACCGAACGCACATTACCGCACATAGTCAAACATAACGTGCTTAATAAGTAATAGCTCACAATTTATAGGTTTCATTGCCAACTGCATGCGTGATGCGACCTCAAAGAGGCTTTAAGAAGGTACACCTTCTTCAAGCCTTTTTAAGGTCGCATCTTATAAATAGTTTAATACTAATGAACTAGTAAGATCATAAAATTTAATCACTTTCAAGGCTACCCTATCTGACGTCTTTTCTTCTTTAATTAATCTTTACTAGCAAGCTAAAGAAGTGAAAAACGTGTGTGAAAAATTTAAACAAATCTCATTATGACTCCGCTCGTTTTAAATTATCTATTGTTTATTTTATACAACCGGTTTATTATACCTTACTTTCACTAATTTTCTAAAAAGTAGCACAAATAAATGAGATTCAGATGAAACTGAAATTGTTATACACATACCATACATATTTTGTAGGTAATAAATTAAGTACAGTGGGTCGCAAAGATAGCGGGTCAGTAAAAAGGGTCGGTAACAAAAACCTCAATAAATTCCAATATTTTGCAGCCAGGTTTTTATAAAACAAAGGAGTTTTTAATAGACAATTTATTTTTTACGATATAGCGTTTACTCATCAGATCTCGGTTATCAATACAGTGGGCTGTGGGACCAAACGAGAAGTAGATACGAGTATAATATACTCTCTTAAACAAATTAAAATAATTTTCCGAATTGGGTAATAAATGACAGAGGTCAAACAAACGGAGTAACAAACATACTTGACTTGAGAATCTCCTCTTTTTTGGGAAGTCTTTTAAAAAATAAAATGTTTGTAAATTGTTAAACACAATCCAAAATTTCGTCGTACCGACGGGACTTGAACCCGCAACCTCCTGAATAACATGTCAAGGTGCTCTGCCAATTAAGCCACAGTTTGATATATCTATACGACGAAATTAGTGGATTGCATTTTTAACCCAATTGTGCATTGGTGGCAAGAAAATGTTTATTGAGATACTACTGGGCGTATTGTGTCATGTGTTTTCTTTGACAGAAACTCTTATCACTAGCAGCTCAACAAATAATTTAAAATCGTTCACAAAACTTGTACTATTCATCATTCTGTGACAAAACGAAAAAACCCACTTCAAATGCCGCGCTATTAATTTTCAGTACCAAGATCCATAAATCTCTGGCTGGAGATACTCATCAGATCTCGATAAAATTAAAATGGAACCAAACAAGCATACTCTCTCAAATCAAAAATGATTAAATTCTAAATCAGTTTCTTGACGGAGTACCAAACATTAATAAATATACAGACGAATTGAAAACTTCTTCCTTTTTAACCAACGAATAAAAAAGGGAGGAGGTTATCAAGTCGACGCGTATATATATTTTTTTTAATGTATGACCACGCATAACTTTTTACAGAGTAGTCTGATTTCGATAATTCTTTTTTTATTGGACCCCAAGGGGGTTCCATTTAAATTTTAACGAAATCGGTCAAGCCGTTTTGAATAAATCAACAAAAATAATGGATAAAGGTATCATTGTTTTGATGATTTTATCATATCATCAATGTATGTGAACAAACACTGGAAAAAACAAAGACCCAAAAATCGGGCTCAGTCGCGTGTCTTGAGAGAGCCGTATGTCCAGCAGTGGACAGATACCGCCTAATTATAATGATGATGATATTTTACAGGTGGTACCATTTAAATTTCATCGAGATATGTTCAGTATCTCCAGAGATATGAAGATAAATACCTCAAACTTAGTATTGAAATTGACTAGCGTGACGTTGGAAGTCGGTTTTTTTAGTTTTTTATGTGATGTTAAATTATTTTATTATTAATATAGAGCATAAATGTTTTATATATACTGTTTGTCTACGCCAGGGGTAAGCAATGACGCCTGCTTTTAACATAGTAGATTATGGCCACAAAAAAAAATTAAACTTTTTAACAAAAAAATTAAACCGCCGAAAAAACTGAAAAGCAAAAAATAATTAAACTTTTTTATTTAACCTTAATAACGAAGTTCTTAAACTACTGTTAGTATAAAACCTAAGTAATATAATTATTTTTGTAATTGTTTTGAGTTTTTAACTAAACATAATAACGAAGTTCTTAAACTAATGTAAGTATGTATACCTAAGTAATTTTGAGTCGGCGCCAAACAAGCAAATTAATTAATTACGTAAAACGTGATGCGCGTCGGAGGCATGGCGCGACACGCCAGTTCGCCGGAAAATGCCGAGTGTTGACGAAGTAAATGCCAGAGAGACTGAAACCCGAACGGGCACCACATATAGTAATCTGTGGCGGTCCGTGACGAGCACACGTCGTTGCGAGTGTACGTGCATCTCTATTTATTCTGTGGGTCGAGTGGAAGCGCATTTTTTGAAATGTTTATATTCATGGCTGGAGATTTCACGTTGCATTGTTAATTTGATTTGATTAGTTCTTTAAATTTAAGAGGTTATTTAGTGATCTTTGCTTATTGATTAATTGGCGCCGACTCAAAATTACTTAGATATACATACTAACATGAGTTTAAGAACTTCGTTAATATGTTTTGTTAAAAACTCAAAACAATTACAAAAATATATTACTTAGGTTTATTACTAACAGTAGTTTAAGAACTTCGTTGTTACATAAAAAAGATTAATTATTTTTTGCTTTTCAGTTTTTTCGGCGGTTTAATTTTTTTGTTAAAAAGTTTTATTGTGAAGCTTGTTCAAGATAATAATTATTTTAAACAAATTTTAATTTTAAAAATAGGTAATTAATTTTTTTAACTAACAAACAAATATTTTTAACAAACATTATTTTCTTGTTGTAATTATTACAACTGAACAATTTCCTGTTTCAGGTGAGCACACCGGTTTCGTCCTCGTGGGCCCTAAGAAGTACTTCCTTCCCCACAAGTACAAGCAAGAGGCCAGCCACATCTACAACATGCCGCTGCGAGCTGATGACGTCTTCGTTGCCAGTTACCCTCGATCAGGTAGGTAGTAGCTAGGTGCCTATACTGTCTCTTTATCATCAGCCTACATTATATTAAAACAGCTCCTTTTTACCCGACTGCGCGACGCAAAGGAGAGGTTCGAAAGTTTGTTCCTTTGTGGCACACTAGAGACCAAACGCGTGGGCCGGTTTTGATAATTGGCACGTCAATAGATTTGCCATGCTAGCGCGAGTGTCAACGAAAACATAAAAAAATGAAAAATTCAAAATGGCGGATTTCAGACGCCAAAATTTGGAATTCAAAAAAAATTTTTTTTTCAAAACCTATCGAGTGTGGTATCGAATTAAAGGTCTTAAAATGGAGATTCAAAATATATTTATAACAAATAATTTATGATCGTACAAATCGAAAAAAAAACGATTTTACATGCCGCGTTAGTCAATTTCAGTAACAAGTTTGCGGTGCTTATCTCTGAAGTTACTTATCAGATCTCAATAAAATTACAATGAGACCATACGAAAATCATATTAACTCAAACAAAAAAAGAATTTTTCAAATCGGTTAAGAATTGATGGAGTTCTGAGGTAACAAACAACCTCTTGCTTTTAGTATAGTTGTTTAATAGTACAACTGTAAAGTAAGTAAGCTTAAAAAGCAATACCCTATCTATTTCACGCATTTCGGTTTTTTGTTCAGATTACGGAATTTGCCGTACTTTACTTAACTAAAAAGTGTAAAATAAAACATTAAATTAAAAAATCAAAGAACCCGACTGCGCAAAAAGTGAAGTGTTAAAAAACGAACTGAAAAGAAAAAAAAACTGGTCAAGTGCGAGTCAGACTTTGTCCCGCACACGGAGGGTTCCGAACGCCATCTATCGAATTTCTAACGAACTTCTAACACCAACTAAGTAAACGTTAACACAAAGGTAGAATAGTATTATATAGTAGTAATAGTAATAGTAGTAATGTATTGTATTGTATTGTATTGTATTAAATATCTGGTTGACCGAGCTTTGCTCGGTATTTTTTGCCACTTCGACATACAAATATGACTCTTCCCGACATTATTGACGAATAGTAATACTATTTTTTTTAATTGAGAGCAACTAACTGCTTTACTGATACAGTACTTCTACTCGCCAATAGATGTCGGGAAGAGTCATATTTTATGTTGATTATCAATAAAGTTGCTTATTGAAAACACGAAAAAAACAACATTTTCTGAAAATGACTCCTAGCTAGATCGATTTATCGCCCCCGAAATCCCCTGTAGGTATACTCAATTTTATTTAATCGTTGGAGCCGCTTCTGAGATTCAGATTAAGGTAAAGACGATAGCGCCATCTTAGCAACTAGATAGGTGGCGCTGCGCTATCGTAAAAAACTTTTTTAAACTTTTCTTTAATTTTTAACTTTGTTCTGTTCTTAGTATTTGTTGTTATAGCGGCAACAGAAATACATCATCTGTGAAAATTTCAACCGTCTAACTATCACGGTTCATGAGATACAGCCTGGTGACAGACGGACAGACAGACAGACAGACAGACAGACAGACGGACAGCGGAGTCTCAGTAATAGGGTTCCGTTGGTACCCTTTGGGTTCGGAACCCTAAAAACAAGTAAGTCTAGTAGTTTAGACTTCTGTTTAGGGATATCAAAACTATACCATTTAAATTCTTTCTTGGTCGATACACTCATAAAATAAATTATACATTGTTATATGGAATATAGAGACTTTAACAGTTGGGACACATTAATCCCCATTCGTTAAGCCATTAATGTGTCCCGACTGTTAAAGTCTCTATATTCCATATAACAATGTATAATTTATTTTATGAGTGTATCGACCGAGAAAGAATTGAAATGGTATAGTTTTTGATATCCCTAAACAGAAGTCTAAACTACTAGACTTTTTTTAACACTTCACTTTATGCGCAGTCGGGTTCTTTGATTTTTTAATTTAATGTTTTATTTAATTTTTTGAAGTGGAACTTCTTTAAGTGCACTGGGTTAAAATTTGACGGAAGTGACGTAGCGTCACGGTCCAAATCAACGGAAGTGTCGTAAGCGCCATGTTAAATTTTATATTTATATATAAAACTAGAAGTGCCCCGCGGCTTCGCCCGCGTTAAAAACTTCTTTATTTACTTAAAACTTTTCTTTTGTAAAAACGATTCTATCATTAAATACATAAAATAAGAATTAGCCAAATCAGTTCACCCGTTTTCATGTTATCGCGTGACTAAGGCAATTCAGGATTCATATTTATAAAAACCGAAAAACCCAAATTTTCAGACTTTGTTACCTACCCCATTTCAAAAAATCCTACAACACGTACTTTATCTCATCTTATTTCGCCATACAAACTTTGAACCCCCGCTTTATCCCGTTGAAGAGTGAATTTTGAAAAATTCTTTCATAGCGGATACCTAAGTCAAAATAACTAGCATGCCAGATTTCAGCGCAATCCGAAACAATATTGATTTCAGACTTTGTTACCCCACTTCACCCTTTTAGGGGTGCAATTTTGAAAGAGCCTGAAACACGAATTTACTTACTTAAGTACTTGTGTTAAGTTTCAAATATAAAAGACTATCTAATCTTGTTTCTCCATACAAACTTTGAACCCCCGTTTCATCCCCTTCAGGGGTGAATTTCTGAAAATACTTTCTCAGAGGGAACTAACTTCGTAATAACTATCTGCATGCCAAATTTTAGCGCAATCCGAAACAATATTGATTTTCCCACTTTGTTACCCCATTTCACCCTCTTAGGGGTGTAATTAAAAAAAACCTGAAACACGTATTTACTTATTTTTTTACTGGAGCACTTGTATGAAGTTTCGGATAGAAAAGACTATCTAATCAACAAACTTTGAACCCCCATGTCATCCCCTTAAGGGGTGAATTTTGGAAAATCCTTTCTTTGTACACCTCTACGTACTAAGACAAATATACCCTCCAAATTTCAAGTCTCTACGACCAGCGGTTTAGGCTGTGCGTTGTCTGTCAGTCAGTTAGTCAGTCAGTCAGTCAGTCAGTCAGTCAGTCAGTCAGTCAGTCAGTCAGTCAGTCAGTATGTCAGGACAAAGATTCTTATAGTATTAGATAGAAGATAGATTGTATCTATTGTAGAACGGCGTAACTACGAAGACGTATTCGCTAGCGTTCTGGCATTCGTCCCGCTAAGTTTAACAGATGGCGTTGTACAATAAATAATGAGTGATGTTGAGACATAAACTGAATGAACTTGGAAGTTTCACTACTAACGTAGCTTTCTACGCACCCTCTTTTTTAAATTAGTTCTCATTATTTTATGTTATAGCAGTTATAGCAGCTATAGAAATAGTTACCACGTGTTACACACTTTGAGAAAATTTCAAGTACCTATCTGTCTATTACGGTTTATTAGATCGAGCATAAAACGCCTGAAATATAACATTTATTTTATGGGGACCTCCTTTAATTTTTAACTCTATTATGTTTTTAGTATTGGTTGTTATAGTGGTGCGGCCATAGTAATACCACAGGTAATATATACTTTGTGATAATATCAATCAAGTGTCTGGTCTACATACGTACAGCTCTTACAGACGGACAGACGGACGGACGGATAGACGAACAGACAGCGAAGTCTCAGTAACAGGGTTCCATTGGTTGGTTGTAAAGTGACTTTATTCCTATCCACACAGCGCAACTATCCCAATCCGTCTTCCAAACATGGTAACATCCACAGAAATAGGAATAATAAGGTTTATTATTCCTATTTCTATGGTAACATCACATCACAGTTTTGTTTATTTAATTTAAAAATTATGTATATATATAATTTTAATTTAAATTTCATTATCAATTGTTGCTTTTCAGGTACGACATGGACGCAAGAGTTGGTGTGGATGGTGGCAAAAGACTTGGACTACGAGGCGTCAGAAGCTGTACCTCTTACCGAAAGATACCCGTTTCTAGAGTAAGAAGGCTATATATTTATTTTTTATTTATATACTACCTCACCTGGTTGGTGTTAAGACATGATGCGGTCTGTAAAGCTAGACTAGAAGTGGAAGACAGCAATGAAATGAGGCGCAGGACAGCTGACTTAGTCCAATCCACATAGCGCGACTATCCCAACCTACCCGTCTTTCATACGTCTATACGCGTCTACACGCATTTCACACCACATGCCATATTCCAAAACACACAGTGGTAGGAGCCCATTATATCGATGTTCCACCTGACCACAGCTGGTAGGAGCACATTATATCGATGTTCCGCCTGACTTGCTACCAAAAAGTTGCTTACCACCATCGACTACCATCGAGGAGAAAATCTGCCGTCAAAACCTTACGATGTTTGGTGCACACAGAGTCCTTAAGAGTCAAAGTATTCAAGGCCTTATAGCCTATATTATGTTTCTTTGAAGTGTCACACACTTTATATTTTTGTAAATTGTTAAACACAGTCCAAAATTTCATCGTACCGACGGGACTCGAACCCGCACCCCCCGGATTACACGTCCAGGTGCTCTGCCAATTAAGCCACGGTTCGATCCATCGATACGACGAAATTAGTGGATTGCATTTGCTAACCCAATTATGCATTGGTGGCGCCATCTATGACTACTTATTACGTAAGTTAATCATTCGGAAGAAATCATTACAGTTTTCAAATCCGACGAGAGATGTTGCACTGCGTAAATTAAATATTATGTTTCTTTGAAGTGTTACACACTTTATTTAATTTTTACAAATTAAAATTCATTTAAATAAATATATTGTAATCCATTATATTCTTAATTATAATCTGCATCTTGATTTGATTTAATATTCTTTTATAATTTTAAAATATTATAATTATTAAAAAACATTTTTTTAACAACGATATACTTACAAAATATTAAATTAAGTAAATTTATTCGTGGATTATCAATTAATAAACAGATTCCTCTAAATAAACTAAAATATCGCCAAAATATTTAAGTTTCAATAAATAAATATTTACTATTTCAGTATTTTAAATTAAAATTTTTAAGAACAGGCCTTATAGCCTGTTCACCATCTTCAACTACATCATCGCTTACCAATGGACATGATAGTGGGCAAATGCTAGCCTATATAATATTAAAAAATGCACTATTATCTACTTAAATAGTCAGTAGATATATAAGGAAATGGGTATATTATAATGAAAATCCTGCGCAAAATAAATATTTATTTAACATCGAAAACTGGCAATCCCTACTGAAATTACCTAACAAGATAGAAGTAAATGGTGTGCAAAAAGTGTGACTATCTATCCATCGACTAAAATGACGATGCAGTGTTCCGACGATGCGGTGTTCCATGAAAAAGCGTCATGTTTTCTTAAATTCCAGGTTTTCAGTATTCGTCCACCCGGTGATGAAAGAGAAGTTCAGATCAGAGAACTGCGAGTCAGATCACAAGCTGCAGCTGCTAGAGTTCGTGAGCCAGGCTGCGACTCAGCAGTTAGAAGAGGCGACCACTCAGCGGTTCATCAAGACACATCTGCCCATGTCCCTGCTACCACCAGAACTGCTGGAAGTATCTAAAATGGTGTACGTAGCGAGAGACCCTCGAGACGTCGCGGTGTCTTTCTACCATTTGAACAGGCTGATCAGAACGCAGGGATATAACGGCGATTTTAAGACGTATTGGAATTACTTCAAAAAGAATTTGCGTACGTATCTTTCTCTCTTTAGACTTCTAGTACAGCGGATAAGATCGTTTAAAAACTAAAAGAATTAGTACCAAGTTTGAGGTGTTTATTATCATATCTCTGGAGATACCTACCTATCAGATCTCGATGAAATTACTATGGTACTACTCTTGAGATATCTCCTTTCTAACAAAAAAAAGTACATGAAAATCGGTTCATAAACGACGAATTTATCCACGAACAAATATAAAAAAATATATATGTATATATCCGGTGGAATTGAGAAACCTCCTCCTTTTTTAAGTCAGTTAAAAAGGTACCTGCTCTTACGGTACGACCTCAAAAATCCAAATCCAAAATACCGTGTATAGATAACACAAAATAGCAGCTTATGTACCTACTAAATAATTTGTGTGAACTATTCTTGCAGATCACTGGACTCCTTATTTCGAGCACATAAAAGAAGCGTGGGACAAGAGACATCATCCGAATATGCTGTTTTTATTTTATGAAGAGTTGTCTAAGGTGAGATCATTATCAGACCTGTCCAAAAGGCGGTTAATGTGTATGTATGTACTATATTTGTAACTACTCTGTAACTCTAAAACGACTGGACCCGTTTTTGATTAGCAAGGTGTCGTTAGATTCGACTTAATATTCCAAGTAACGCTAACTATAACTAAGTACATTTTGTAATGAAAATTGCACATACGGAAATATTGTTCTTTATTTTTCTAAGAAATATCTATTTCTTTTCTAATTTTAGAAGAGTTTTATTATAGTTTTATATGCTTTACTTTATTAAGCTTTACATTGAATTAATCTAAATTATGATAAGTCATAAATCTCAAAATAGCTATAAATATAAATAAAAATAGGATGTCATAAAAAAATTAAAACCTATTTACAGACTAAGGGCCGATTTTTCATTCCTCAGTTACACGATCAGATAGGGTTTATACCAATGATAGCATATTTTCGCATTTTTCAATAGACAGATAGAGGTAATCCAGGGAATAAATTCCTTACCAGAGGAGTTAATTTATCTGGCTCTTTGTGCCTCAGATAGCTGACTATTCTGTGGTATAAATTAAGTTTGTGACAAGTTTTGACGTCAAGTCTTGACGTTATTTTAATTTTTTTTTTAAATTTCATTACGGCTACACTCAATTGGACAGAAACTGGCTAAATACACTAATTGTGCGGAGCCATAATAAAACAAAAAAAAATATTTAAAAAATCGTGCTTGGCAGAATTAAAAATCAAATTTAGAATCTCCTTGAGTCAAAATTTCAAATGGTTGTAAGTCTTCGCTCTCGCTCTAACATCTATAGCACTGCGTAAGATTGTCTCTTTTTCACACTATTGGCGTGAAGATAGTTAAGCCGGCGCCAGACATAGCTCAAACATTTAAGCACTTATTAGAACACACATTTGAGCACATGTGAAGCACGGGTATTTGAGTATTTGTTCAAAGTTTGCTCAAAGTTTGAACAAAGTTTGGCACTTTGCCATTTGGTGTCGGTTTTTCGAGCGCACATCAAAGCGTTCAAAGTTCGAAACTGCAAAAAGTGTTGTTTGCAAAGTATGTGTGGCAGGTACCGCAAATAAGTGCTCAAATATGTGACAAAGTCTTTGTCAAACATTTGTTTGTGTCTGGCGCCGGCTTTACAAAAAGACTACAGATATCTAACTGACATAAAAGTACATTAAAAAATCGAAAGTTTTGTACGGGTGTTTACATGGGCAGATAAATATATCGC
Organism: Cabera pusaria; assembly: GCA_954871355.1. NCBI lineage: Eukaryota > Metazoa > Arthropoda > Insecta > Lepidoptera > Geometridae > Cabera > Cabera pusaria. The sequence goes on from OX940892.1 coordinate 6,944,298, forward strand.
ATTGGTAACTATCTGGCCGCTATTTAGAGAATTGAAAAATCAGCCCTAAATGTTATATTTAAAAAAATATTTTTCAGGATTTACCCGCGGCCGTGCGTCGAGTAGCAACATTCTTCAACAAACAGTTCACCGAGGAGCAAGTGACGAAGTTGTGCGATCACCTCAGCATAGACAACTTCAAGAAAAACAAGTCTGTCAACTACGACGTGATGAAAGAATTGGCGATCTTGATACCAGGGGAACAGGCTTTTATTAGGAAAGGTAGGTTTTTAAATATCTTATAGGCTACCGTTTGACTACTGTCTCACCTAGTGGTAAGATGGTAAACATGCTAGGCCTAGATTACTCTGACTCTCAAAGTTATATGTACTTTTGTAATGTTATAGTAACAAACCGGTAATGAAAGGTCACTGCCCCCTAAACGGTGTCTCTGAAGAAATGCCTTGAGATCTTGAAAAAAGGGACAACTCTGGAAAAACTATTCCTCGTTTTGAAAACGCCTTTTCTTTTCCAGGCAAGGCAGGCGGCTGGCGCGATTACTTCGACGAAGACATGACTCGAGAAGCTGAAAACTGGATGGCAGAAAATCTCAAGGACACAGATTTTCGTTTCCCTCACATAGAAGAATAATAGACGCAGTAGTAATTGAAGATTATACCTAATTTATAAGAGAATGGAATATGTGATTCTATAAAGAAAAGATCAAAAGAGGGTGATAATCATTTATTAGATTAATATGCTCTATTTTAAGTATTTCTTTGTAACACCATATTTCAAGTTTACATCAAATATAATGAGAACTTTAATACGTAAGATCTAGCAATTAAGTAAACAATATACTTCTAAACGCGTTTCAATTATCACTTCGCCTAGCTCATAATTTCAATTCCATATAAATAAAACAATGTCTCAGTCCTTCCTCACATTTTTTATTTAAATAATAATACGGTTATACAAAGAAAATAAATTAAAAGCCAAATTTAATCAATCATTCGTTGGTAATATAAAATTCTAAAACAGACTTATAATAATGGATAATAACCGTTCGAACGAGCGCGGGCGCGCGCCGGGACGTCCTACTTCTGCGGGGGATAGCTCACGAGTACAACACTGGGCAAGCACAACACGAGACGACAAGCTCCGAGCGTCGCCGCCGCTGTCCACGACCGTCCGTGCGACCGCCGACAGTGGCGCCGACCGCCCGGTGACGTCACGCCGCGCGCCCACGCCCGTCCACCTCCGATCGGCAACATACACGTCTATAAAAAGCGACTCTATAATATAAAACTGGGAGGAGACTCCCGCACCTAACGACTCGCCGCGAGCGACGTTTAAACTATCGTACACTTATAGAAAATCACAAAATTCAAGCGGAAATAATAGGAATTGGCTCCTTCATCACGAACTTTGACAGATGGCTGTACGGCTCTGTCATTTCGTTAATTTCAATCACTGTCAAAGTTTGTGACAAGCCCCCGGAATCTGTCTACGCGATGACGTCGGGCAGCAACGCGTTATCTGCGGGCGGCGAGGGCGGCGCCTTAGCTGGCGACCCGTTTGGCAGACCGTTCGTTGCGGAGATCTCTGTGGCCTTCTTCGGGCCCAGCTTGGTGACGCACTTTGGCCCTACGGCTGCCTGTAATATTCAAATACGTGCATTAAAAACTGGTTGAGTTTTTATTTATTTTTGTAGTGGTAGGACTTCTGGTAGTCCGCCTGGGGCGGTACCACCACTTCGCCAATGAATTTTCAGCCGTGAAATAGCAATGTTTTTCGGTTGAAATGGCAAGGTGTCCAGTGAAATTACAGGGCACGTGAGACTCAACATCTTTATGTCTCAAGGTATCACAGGCGCAGTGCAGTGACATGCAAAATTCTGGACGGCCAGAATTTTGCATGCCGCTGTATCTGTAATTGGTAGACGTTATCGCTTACCATCAGGCGAGCGTCGTGCTTGTCCTGTTACCTTTTAACTTCCAAGTGATTGGCATCTAACATCACGCAGAAATTCGGCAAATAGATAGGCGACATGTCTTTGTTTGGTGGGATATTCGAGCCACGGCCGAAGTACCACCAGGGTAACCAGGGTTTATATGGTTAATTTTTATCGCGCGACCAAAGCCCATTTTTCAAATCATATAATGGGAACTGGGAAATTTTTGGCATTTGACATGGAAATAGTTCAAATTCAGAGAGCGGTCCGTGGGTAATTTTTATCTCGCAGTGAGAAACCGCAAAGCAAGGCGGGCACAATATCTAGAATAGGATAGGTTATTACACCCAGTTTTGAAAAGTATCTGTATCTCAATTAGATTTTATAGTGCTAATGAACCACAAAAAATTCCACCACTCCAGACACAAGCATATTTTAGCTTAGTTGGAGGGGTTAACAAGAGTACTAGTAATGTGCAACCCACATTGCGAGTAATCTTTATAATAAAAAAATAAAAATGTATAAAATTTGAATATAGATATAAAAATTCTTTAAATGTTGCATTTTCAAATTTCGCGCGTAATTTGACGAAAACGCTGAACGCAGTGGACGCCATATTATTATGTGGTCATGACGTCAGTTGGCTGTGTAAACAAATGCAGTGACATGGTAGTTGATACTTCTAAGTTTACATAGCCGTATGACGTAATAACATGGCGACTACTGGCGGACTACTATTTAATGGTGTTATGAAACCGTGGATGGAGTATTAAGTGGATGTGGCATTAAAATAACAATAATAATATGAGAAGGATAAAACTGTACAATCTCTAGTATGAGAGAGCGAGATGAACACCATTTTTTATATCTTTCTCTGCGTATGTGATTAAACTGGTTCCAGCACTGTATGGAACCAAGTTCTAGTGCACCCATTGACTCTCACCCGCTGTCATGTATGACCCGACCGAATTACGTTGTTCATTTTATCTTATAGCTGGCATATGTATCACGTGTTCATCATTTTAGTCGGGTTATATCTCTATAGCTATTTCATTCGCATACGCTAATGTTATCTCTACATATATATACTTTCGCTATGTATGAAACAGATCAAAAAAGCTTTGAATTGAATTGAATTTTAAAATTTAGTTTGCTATTTTATGAACTAAAACTAACGTTTTCCAACTGCTTTTTACAATTTTTTTATCTCAATAATATATTTTGTTTTTATTTTTTTATATTCAGTAAAATACTTGATTGTTTACCTTAGTAACGGCAGTCCTGGGCGGCGCGGCCTTGGCTGTGATGCGTTTGTTGGCGAGGTCCTTGCTCTGCTTGTCTAGCGGGGCACGCGGCGCCGGCGCGCGGCTCGCGGCTCTGTGGGGAGATAACATTACTGAGCTGGGGTGGCTTTCACAGGAGTTTGGAGTAGGATTGACTATCGTATCTAAGACGGTCGGTATTATAGTGAAATGTAATAATCACAAAGAAAAATTGTACTCACTTGGGAGCGGCGGGCGCTGGGGGCGCGGCGGGTACGCGGGGCGCGGGGCGCGGGCCGGTGGGGCGCGTGATCGGCGGCGGCCGCGGGGCGGGCTTCGTCTCCTTCACGTCGCCGTTCGTCAGAGGTTTCTTCTCGGGGAGCTTCCTCGCCGTCAGCTTGGCGGCGGTAGGCGCGGCGGTCGCGGGGCGCGCGGGCGCTGGCCGCGGTGCCGCCCGGCTCGCGGGGGCGGCCGTGCTCTTAGCGGGCGCCGGCCGCGCTGTCGCGGGCCGCGCGGGTGCGGGGGCGCGGGTCGAAGGCGCCGGGCGCGGGGCGGGGGCCGCGCGGGGCGGGGCCGCCGTCGTCGGAGCTTTAGCTACCGACTTGAGCGTCGATGTCGCGGGCCGGGCGGGGGCGGCCGGCTTACTCGACGGTGCTCGCGCCGCGGGCGGCTTCGTGGCCGCCGCGGCAGGCTTGGCCGCGCCGACGGTGGCCGGCTTGGAAGCGGATGCGGAGCGCGCCGGCGCAGGACGCGGTGCCGACGTAGACGTGCGTGGCGCGGCCGTCGTCGACGTCGGCCGCTTTGTCGCCGAGAGAGGCGCGCGGGGAGTCGTTTTCGTGATCGATTTCGGGGTGCGCGCGTCGGTCTTCGCCGTCGGCGTCGTCGAGGATTTCTTAGCGGGGGTCTTCGATTTCGTCGCGGCGACGGCAGCCGCGGCGACAGCCGCCGCGCCGACCGCCGCGGCGGTGAGCGCCGGGTCTGAGGTGGGCGCGCCGGGCGGGGCGGGCGCGCGTTGTTCGCCGTCCTCGGCGCGGATCTCCTGCGTGACGGGCACGCAGATCTCCTGCGCGCGCGACTCGGGCACGCCCACGTCCACATCGGTGACGAGGTCGGGCGGTGCGCCGCACGGGGACGCGCCGCGCGCCGCCGCCAGGGGCGCCTCCTCCGCGACCACCGCCGCCTGTGTCTCGCGAGCCTCCTGCGCGTCGGCTATTTGAGCCTCGGACGGAGGTCGGTCCGATTCCACTTCGGCCGGTCGTTCGGGTTCCGAGATCGCCTCCGTCGCGAGCTCGGTGTGCGCCTCGAGCGGGGTGAGGGCGCGCGGCGCGGGGGAGGCGGGCGGCGCGGGGGACTCGCCGGGTAGCGGCACGTCCGCCGGCAGGGGGGAGGGCGCCGGTTCCGCGGCCGGCGCACAGATGGCTTCCACTGCCGCTTCGATTGGTTCGCCGACTGCGGGCGACCGCGCCGGCAATGGTGACTCGCTCTGTTCGGGTTCGGCGCTGACGAGCGTTTCGATCGACGTCGGACACTCCACCGCCACTGGCGCCTGGACCTCCTCCTGCTGTGCTTCGCTGGGCACCGGAGAGACGGAGGTCTCGGCCGGCGCGGGGGAGTCTCTCTGCGTCTCCACAGCGATCTCCGGGAGAGACCTTGCGGGAAGGGGAGACTCGCACGGATTGGACACTTCGGGGAGCAACATTTCCTGCGGCGCGGGCGAAGCGCTCGGTGCGGGAGAAACGGATTGAGCTATCGTGTCTAGCGGTGAAGCGGCAACGGGTGCCGGTGACTCAGCGACAGGTTCCGGAGACGCAGCGATAGGTTTTGGAGAAGCGGCGATTAGTCCTGGAGAGGCAGCCACGGGTGCCGGAGACGCAGCGGGCGCCGGCGACTCGAGGGGAGCCGGTGACGGTATCGGTTCGCTCGGCAGAGGGGAATGCGCGGGCAACGGTGAGACGACCGTGTCGAGCGGCACGGGGGACCGCGCGGGCAGCGGGGAGGCCACCGCGGCCAGCTCGGCCTCCACCTGCTCGTCTTCGATCTCGGAGGGCTCCATGTCCCCGCACTCGATGCCCGTGTCGTCCAACGTGGCGGCGACGTCGTCAACCTCGTTGCGGTGGACGTCGACAGCGACGTCCGTGATAGCGGGTGTCGGTTCGGGCGTGATCGCCTCCTCCGTTCCGTCGTCGACGGGCGCGGGTGACGCAGCCAAGAAATCCACTGACGGCTCTGCGACTAGTTCACAAACTGGCTCGGCGACCTCACTCTCCTTCTCGTCGAGTTGAATAGACGCGGGGGTCAGCACTCGCTCGGAGTCCGCTCGATCATCCTGCAGAGGCTGGAGCTCCTCTAGCGGTGAATCGTCCAGTTTGCTCTCCATTTCGATATCGTGCGAGGTCTCGTCCTGCGGTGTGATCGCTCTATCTCTCTCACTCTCCGAAGGATCCTGGTTGTCATCGTTAATGAAGCCGAGTTCCGAGCTCTTCCCGTCTGGTATCTCCGGGATCTGCTCGAACATTAATTTGTGAGATTCAGGCGCGTCCGTCTGCTGGACGGCGTCCTGAGGAATGTTCGTTTCTATTTCGATGTTGGGGTATCCTATATTGTTGGAGCCCGCTACCATATATTCCATGCAGTTATCTCCCTGGCCGAAGTTGGAGAGGTTCTGTGCGAGTGTTTCAGTTCTGTCCTCTAACCTCATAATGTCGTTGTTAGGTTCGAGGTTGGATTGGAAGGGGTCAGAGTGTCCAGGGGCGACGTTTTCCTTGTCGTTATCACAGATGCCGTTAGGTTGTATGTCTTCATCGTCACTGTCTGGCAACGGTTGGACAGCGTTGAGGTCCACATGTGGCTCGTTCTTGGGGAGCCTTTCGCAAGTGTCGTCATCCTTCTCCTGGTAGAAACTCATGCTCATTGGATCTCTCTCCTTGTTTTTAAGTCTTTCGAATAGCTCATCGTCGCCTTCCACGGCGAATGGATTTGTTTCACTATGTGTTTGGAAAACCTGAAATTAACAACAATTATACATTATTGATGTAATTGTGCAAAATAAAGGCAAATGAGTCCTGTTTTTTAATTCCTAAAGCAAAATGAAGGTATGTTCTAAGTTTAACGTGTATCTGTGTGTATCTGTGTTTGTGTGAGTCTGTCTGTGGCATCATAGCACCCAAACGAATGAACTGATTTTGATTTTTTTTATTCGATAGGTGTCCTAATCTATTGTTCTTAGCTTCTTCGCTTCTTAGTTCTTTTTCTAGTTGATGGTATGAGATTAACTTTCATATGTCTGATCAATACGAAATTTGGTATCCTCTTATATCAATGATAATGTAAGAACATGGTAGCATGGACCTGATGCTAGAACATCTCATGGAATCAGCAGAATACTGAACTCCTCACCAACTCTAAGCAAATATGTTGTGTTTGAGCTCATTGGAATGATTTCAATTAACAGATTATAATAAATAGATCAGTCGAGGGTGGTTTTAAATTATGAATTTAAGTACTATTATCTGGTACTATGAATATAAAAATTATACAATATGAATTATAATAGTAATAATAATGATGGTTGTGACTTGGGAGAGGCCTGAGTCCAGCAGTGGACTGATACCGGCTGATTATGATGATGCTTATAATGATATAAACAAACTATATGTTGTGTTATGTTAATGCATTTAAAATAATGTGATGTATCACACCTGAACATTACAGAAGTCAGTAGTGTCTTTCTGTATCCTTTCAAAGTCTTGTATGAAGCCACTTTCCTTGACTTTATCAGGTTCAATGCCCACATTGAATCCGAAGCCCAAACTATCCATGGTGCACTTTTCGTTGCCGTTAAGATGTTCCTTTACAGCCTCATCTATTGATACATTCTGAAAACATCAAAATATTTATTTACATTAATTACACTAATTACACATACCTACTTTTTGTCCCTATCTATGGGTTTTGTATATATATGTTTTTTTGATAAATATTGTCTGGAGTACTGAAACATACACTGGGTTGCGGGTGCACGTAATAGTACGGTTGGTGACCCTATATTAATCAGGGCAATTAAATATTTGTTTTAAGTGTGACGTTCGACGTCTAGACGAAAGCTGAATGGCTCAATACCTTTGTTTTTTTTTGTAAATTCAGAGCAATAAGTTATGTTTCTGTTATATATATAATAATTATTATTGAATGTGATCTATTTAATGTTATTTGACATGTGTAAGTGCAAATGTTTAATTTGCCCATATACTGAATAAATGCTTTGATTTTTGACTTTTCTAAAATCACTAACACAATCAAAAATCAGCCTAATGTATATTAAAATTATTCCAATTTATCAGTCAATTATTGTTGCCCTACAAACCTTATTCAGACTTGCTCCCTATAATTTTTTTAAAAGCCACTAATTTTCCAGCTCGGAAAGGGATGAATTGTGAGAATTGACGTGAGAAACTGAAATTGAGAAACGTAATAACATACATAATTAATAATTTTATACAAAAAATATTTTTATAAACTTATTAATTATGTATAATTAATTATTATTAATTATTAATTATTTATTACGTTTCTCAATTTCAGTTTTCTCATTTTGGCCAATTTATAATTCAATTTTTATTTGAATGATATTACATAGCTGATAAACGGATGATCCATTCCAAATGGATTATGATAATGTACTGTGATAAGTATGCTTTTTTTATATTGTTTAATTATTTGATTTTTTTTTGAAGAATAATTGTCTATAATACTGAAACATACAATGGCTGGCAACCCTACTTCAAAAATGATTTTGAAAAAACTGGAAAAATTCGTGATGATAGCGCATTTCATAAACTTTAAAGGAAAATTATAGCAGTTAAGATAACTTTATTAGTTTAGCAGTAATAGTTGTTGAACTTGGGTGTTGGATAATTTTGTACCAAATACAAAATCCTGTGGCAAAGACGATGTGCCTAGTTGCTTGTTTATAACGGGTAAAGACTTGCATTGAATAAAAGGCTACTACAGAACCTTACACAGCGCGTGGCCCGACACGCACTTGGCCGGTTTTTTATTTAAATTGTTATATTCTGCTTTTCGTATTTATATTACAATAGCTGTGCCCGCGACTTCGTCCGCGTGGAATAGTGTCTTTGGGTAGCATAAACAAATATGACACATACATATCCCAACTACACCGCGCCGTACCACGACACGCTAATCCCCCCTTCCCTCCTCCCCTCTCCCTTCCCCTAATTTCCACCGCGAGAACAGACAGATAGAGTTACTTTCGCATTTATAATATTAGTAAGGATAAATAAAACCCAGAGATGGCGCTAGCGTAGATTTTAATAGCTCTCTTTTAAATATTGCCTAAATGTATGAGATCCTGCATCGCGCAAACGATATTTTCCGCGACATTGAAACCGATGCACTTGCTTCGTGATTAAGACATCTCAAAAGTTGAACTCGTTAAAAACGTTTTCCCTTTATAATATTAGTCTGGATAGTCTGGATATTTTCCGCGACATTGAAACCGATGCACTTGCTTCGTGATTAGACATCTCAAAAGTTGAACTCGTTAAAAACGTTTTCCCTTTATAATATTAGTCTGGATAGTCTGGATGATAAGTCATAATTTATTTTAGACATACATATCTGCATGCATATATACATATTAACACATACTGCCTACATACTGAATAAACTCAAATTTGTACTTTGAACATTGTCATTGTATGCAATGGGGATGAACATATCTGTAATACAGGTTTCCAGTCTAGCGCTGAGTTATGTGGCTTAACAATTATAAAGGCAACAATTATAATGAATGGACTTACTAATTATATGTATGAATATTTTTTGTTAATTTTTTGAAATATAAAATAAATAAATAAAAACTTTTTGCAAGACAACATGTGTACATTACAAGCATGCTTGCAGAGATCTTATCGTATAGTTAGGTTACACATTTTTTGTCATTTAAAGGCATACAAATTTAGAGATGACCGTCTACATAATTATGAATTATACAAATATTCAATTAGTTACATAAAAGATAATATAAGATCGTTTAAAAAACTGAAAATAACCGACTTCAATGCCGCACTATTTATTTTCAGTGCCAATTTTGAGGTGTTTATATCCATATCTCTGGAGATACTTATTAGATCTCGATGAAATTACAATGGGACCACCTCAGAAATGTACACTATCGATTACAAAAATAATCGTTCGAATTGGTTCACAATTGACGGAGTAATTGCGTATCATACATACAAAAAAAAAGAAAAACAGACGAATTGAGAACCTCCTTCTTTTTGGAAGTTGGTTGAAAAAAAGAAAAAGATGTCATACATTAATTTTGTCAGTAGCTTTAAAACGTCAATTAGTACGTACATTATATTTGATAATACTTACATGATGGCCATTTAGTTGATCACAGTTATCCAAGTCTAAAAGTTCAGCTGGTCGTACAACCGCACCAGTCTCAAACTGTGCTACGTCGGGCAGTTCGATGTCATCCATCGGCATAGGTTTGCGAGGAGACTCGGCCAGCACGACGTCTGAGCCAGCTACGCTGCCAGGAATGAACACTGGAGCGTCCGGGTTCAGGGGAGAACTGTTCATATCTACAGAACTTGTCTCCCAAGCAGACTGGAATCAAAACATGTTACTTATTAACAGAAACCCTTGCAGATCAACTCAAATTATTATATTTTTAACCGACTTCCAAAAAGTAGGTTATCAATTCGTCTGTACGTTTTGTATGTATGTTTAATTATTCTTCTTTTAATCGGTAGGGCCGAGGTGGTCCCATTGTAATTTCATCAAGATTTGATAAGTATCTCCAGAGATATGACGATAAACGTCTCAACTTGCTATTGAAATTGACTCGTAGGGCATGGAAGTCGGTTGTTTTAGTTTTTAAATTATCTTAATCATTAAAGTATGCTGTTAAAACGAATTTAACTGAATTTAGTTAGAGCAACAATGGAATCACATTGTATGATAAATATAGTTTATAGACATTCCAGACATATTGATAAGTCAAATTAAATCATTAAATGTTTATGTTACAGGTCATTCACCGACAACACCCAAAAGTATAGATAGGTACTACAAGTTTGTTGAATGGTAAGACTGAGTTAATGAGACTAGCTGTGCCCTGCAGCTTCATCTGCATAAAATATATCTGTCATACTATTTATTTTTATTAAGGGATTTCAAAACAAGGAGAAGATTTCTGTTTGACTTTTTTTTAATGTATTTTCACCGATTATAAGAATACGCCTAAACCGATTAGAAAAATTCTTTTTTATTTGAAAGGGTACTTAAGGGTACTTCACAGGTGGTCCCATTTAAATTTCATCGAGATATCTTCAGTATCTCCAGAGATATAAAGATAAACACCTCAAACTTAGTACTGAAAATGACAAGTGTGACGTTTGAAGTTGGTTCTTTTAGTTTTTTAAACAATCTTAAACTATTGCAGATAGGTTGGCATTTGACTACAATATCATCCTTATTTCAGCCAATTTCCGTACACTGCTGAACATAGGCTTCTTCTATGGCACTCCATGAAGCTTCGATCTTCAGCAAATCTGTTTCCAACTGTTGCCAGCTGGCATACTATCATTACTCCATCTAGCTGGAGAGCATCCTACACTATGTTTGCAGAGCAGTGATCTCCACTCTAGGACTTGTCTACCCCAATGGTTATCAATTCCACAACCGATATGACCACCCAACGGTTATCGATTCTATGACAGATGTGACCAGCCCACTGCCATTTTACCTTGCTAATTAAAAAAAAAATTATTAAAATTAAAAATATTTTATTGGCAGAACAAAACACATAATTTAAGTTACAGAAATGCACATAGAATGATAATGGAATACGATGACAAGAGAACTGTGAAATCCAAACTAGGCTCGAGGCCTGTATCTTGGATTTCCGAGTGTTTGACAATATATATACTTAATCTAAGATTTTAATATGAAAGATCGTGCATTATAAAAAAAAAACATAAAGTAAATAAACCAACCTTAAATAGACCAAAATAACTATCCTTAAATATTCTTCAGTTAGTTGTTTCAATTGTAAGAACCAATAGTAGTTAGCTTGTTACTGATATTATTTTTGTGTTTTCTTAATAGTCTAGTGATGGTTTTGGATAAGCCAACAGAGTGTGTGTGTATGTGTGGGTGTGTGCGTGCGTGTGAGTGTGTTTGTATGTGTTGTGTGTGTGTGTGTGTGCGTGCGTGTGTGTGTGTTTTTAAGGCATAACGCAAAAATCATAGAAGGTCCTCAGTGTCTTCGTATGACATTTTTAACAGTAATTCTTTAACTTTTTTCTTGAACTTAAAAACGGAGCAATCTTTAGGGTCGCACAATTTGCAAATTTTGTTGTAGGTGCAAATGTGGGCAAACGCTGGGCTTCTGCGTGTCATTAGTGAGGTGGCTTGAGGTAAAGGAAGTCTAAAAACACGCCTAGCTGTAATTTCTTCTTTGTCTGGCCGATTCATATAATTCCTATGAGCTTTCGCCGAGGCATTTAGTAAGTATAGTTGACGCACTCGAAGTACTTTGAAGTCATCATAGACATTGTCCGTGGGGTATCTAAATGGCTTTCTTAAGATCACTTTAATAATCGCTCTTTGAGCTCTTTCAACAGTCATGAAGCAGGTTTTGCCGGCACTGCCCCAGACCCCCACGCAATATTGGAGAATAGACTGGCATAAAGCTGTATATACTTGTGGGAGTAAATCTAGTGGGGTACAGTCTCTTAGCTTCTTCATTATAAAAATTAATTTTCGTGCACGATTTGACAGATCAGCAATGTGGTTTTTATAAGAGAGATTTTCATCAATAATCTTTTGAGTATGTTGTTAACTATGGTTCTCTGATCAATTACTTCATTTTGAAATTGATCCTTTAGAAAAATTTGATAATTCAGGTTATACACTCCATAATCTCACTCAATAAAATCTATTGTAAATACACTTAAGTTTAAACTATAGCTCTTATTCAAAAATGTCTTATAGTTATACAGAACATTGTTTCTATTTTGGTGTATGCATAACAACCCTGAAGTTAACTGTACCGCAGGAGAGCCTGGTGACCTGTAATACAGGTTTTTACAAACCTACATTAGGCATCAGCTCTCACAAAGTAGCTCACTTCCACACACATTAATACAATGTACTAATTTTTAAGAATACTTTGTGAAGAGAAATAAACGAATTTTATTATTATTATATTAATCTAATATCTGAACAAACTACCGAATTTAATCCAAATATGTTAAGCCATTTATGCATAATTGAATAATAACTATACAAACTTTCAAATTCAGGATATTAGTAAGACACTGGTATAGCACACAATTTGGTAGTATCACCAGTAAATGCATATTTATTCTATTCTATAGGAAACTAACTAAACTTCATAGTTGACAAGCTAATTTAAAAATTTAATACATAATAGCTCTCTGAGTCATGAATTAGGTGTGTAAGACAGGTTTACTCAGACATTATTTGTGCAAAACTTTTTGTAGCTCAAACTAGTCAGGCACAGGTTATATGCCTAGTTGATAGTAGACTTTTAGCAGTAACAATAGTTTTTGGATATCTTTGCCAATGCCACAGGAACTTGCAATACTTTATAAGTCTATTGTTAAATACTATATTGTGATTGGTCAAGGTTTTGGGTTAACATAGATTGCCAAATCTTATAAGTAGAAACTTTAACTAAAGGAAATTAAATTTTAGGGTTTTTTATTACCATTACAAACTAGCCTAGGCTCTGCAAATAATTTGGTTACAGGAGCATTAAACACACAAAAAATAGCCAAGGCTTTTTTGAATATTTATGACTCGTTCATATTATCATCATTCTCGGAAACCTAAACACTGAAAAAGTAATGATGCATCATTACCTTTTCATAATAAACAGTGTACAAGGTATATCATAATTCTAAATAATTATAATAAATTAACTAAACATAGGCATAACATTGCTTTGACATATATTAATAAGGAATTTCCTTCTACCAACATGTATTGATACTAGATCAGAAACTCAACCATATCCCAGTTTTAGTCTTAAAAATCAAATGAATGGTATGTTTTAAGGAAGTCTTAAGTTAATATCTGTAAGGCGATTCTCACACTGCACAGCATCACGCAGCGTAGAGCAAGATTGTGCATGGTATTACATTGTTTGCAAGTATGTGTGTTTGTAAAGGAAACATGCATAGTACAACACACCTAAAATGCATTCACGCGCAGTGTTGCAGAACACGTACTAACATCAAACATAATCTCATGTAATTGAACATGTCAATAGAATCTTAGATCGACATGCTTGTCAGGATATATGTACGGTTAAAAATTAAAGGAAAAATCACCTAATATTTACATTACATATTCTAATTTGTAATGGGGACAATAAGATCTTGTTCTATTCTTGATCTTCCACTTGGGTAAATTCTACACCCTGTTCAGACAATGACATTTCTCCAACCATCGAAACATAAACATTTGATTATTCAGTATTGTTTTTAAATACCAACAGAGCTACAATAAGCCTTAGAATCAAAACATACACACACATATAACTGCTGAACATTATTAACTTCAATCAATACCTATTTTAAGTTGCAAACCGTATATTTAATGATTGAGATGTAATCGTCATAAATGTTAATTAACTTGATGGAACTTAATATCCAAAAAACAAATGAATGCTGCTTGTCAATTTGCACAATGTAGCACTGGTATGTTGATACATATATTTATATTGTGCAAACAGTCTCCTATTTAGCTTTTGGCTTATCAAGGTTGAATGTCCTTGAATCAAGCAACACTAGTGCTACATATTTGTATGTGAGATGGGAGTGTGAAAATGCAATCGTGATATAGTTCAGTTTGAAGAAGAAAGAAGCATGACGGGATAAAGTTGTAACTTACATTATCTTGTCCAGGTGTCTCGGAGCGGGGCAGCTCGTCTTGTTCCTCTGTTGGGTTTTGTTCCTCGCGTTCGCCCTCTCCTTTAAAGTAGTTCCACTCGTCTTCGGAGTCGTCGCCGCTCTCAGCTACATTATCCACCAGCGGTCCGTCGACGTGGCCCGCCTCCACTGCAGTCACAGAAAACACTGGCTTTAGAACAACACAAACACGCGATACCAGGCTACCAGCCCGCCCTAAACGCGCATTTACCCCTTCGCGCATAAAGACATCCAGTCAACAGGTGACACACCCTCGAAATAATAACATCAGTCCTAACGATTTCCAACGAGAACTTTGCGTGACTTATACGAAACCACCGCCGAGCCGGTCTATGTTGACTGGCGGTTTGGCGTGCGAACTATGTAGGTACCTACTCAAATTTTTACCGGTCGCGAATTCAAACCCGCGAGAACGTCTCGGACGCCATTTCGATCACGACGGCCTATGAAGACACGCCCGACTGTCGACACTTCGAGATCGCGAGAAATACGTGAACTTGCGGGAATCCTGCGTTCTCCGGTGACGGGGGATGCGCCTTCGGGCGAACGGTTCTATTTCCAGAACACCGCTCCGCATGAATCAACACAGAAATAACCTTTCACAAACTGTTCGGTATGTGAAAATAATCAACAACATTCGCCAGGAATCACATACCGTGAACGGTAATTTCACTGCACTGATAACTATCTTCGTCGGACTCGTAATATTCGTGCCGTAAATATGTAGACAAAAGGCGAGATCACAATAGCAACGGTCGTGCCGCGCGGAGTAGCACAGATCCGTCGGACGTTCAATGAGAGACTGAGAGCGGGACGGCGCGCGCCACGTGAAAGGGAAGGCCGCACCCGGCGCACCCCTCCGCGCCCTGATAGGGATGCGTGTTATTTTTTTAATATCCCTCATTCATTGCGTGAATTACTAATATTACATAATATTAATTATAATATTATATATAGTATATATATAATATATTAATAACGAGTATTTTAATTATGTATTTGCTAACCATGTCAGTTTTTTAACACATTTAATTTTTTTACGAAAACAATAACACCTAATATAGATACTGCAGTACCTGTATGTATACTCAATAAACTGTATATATAATAATAATGAATATACTGAATCCAAAATAAATTATTCATCATATACACCGAGTTATCTCTCAGCTAATCGACCACTTATTTCGTAAACTTATCACTGCTTTATCCAAAATTTCAAAATTATCATGTTTTTATCAACCTGCCTGCATCAGCTGAGAGCATGAATTTCTGTATTTATTTTTACCACCACTTGTAAACAAGTACCTATTACAAATCCGGTCGGTTATTGTAAGTATAAGTACCTACTTTTATTATTATTTTAGATAGATTTTACAATCCAGTTTCAACAAGAGATTGGGCTAAATGAGCTAATTATTAATCTTTTGTTTTTATGAACTGTTTCGAGTCCATGTATGGCACGTGCGCTGCTGTATATACTATTTCTGGACGTTAAGTTTAAAAAAAGTCTTTGACTGTGACAGATGGGCACGCACCTGCGATGCGGCGCAGTTTCGTGATGGTGTCTCGGAACAAATAGGTCTACTTAGTATGATAAAGTTATAAAATTAGATAACCAAATAGAAAGTTATCCTTAATTATTTAATTACATCATGCTACACTACACTTTTTAAATTTAGGTATAAAAGGGAGCTGTAAAGCCTGCACTAATAATACTGGTGACACTGTAACCTATTATTACTACCATATAATATTATTATTACTATTTGCATATGATTGACAGTTTTTGTTGAGGGTGACCGTTTACAAATTCTAACTTGAGGTTGACACTTGACTCAGTTGACTGATCGAGATTACCATTAAGAGCGAAGCGGGGTGCACTTTTCCATACAAATGTATTACCCCGTTTCCTCCCTGGAAAATGCTTCTAAAGCAAAATTTGTTTCTACAAAAAATTAAGGTCTGCTGTAGCTGTGCCCCTATTGCTTTTTAACCGACTTCACAAAAAAGGAGGAAGTTCTCAATTCGTCTGTTTTTTTAATGTTGTACGCGATTACTCCGTCAATTTTTAACCGATTCGAATGATTCTTTTTGTAATTTGTAGGGTACGTTTCCGAGGTGGTCCCATTGTAATTTCATCGAGATCTGATAAGTATCTCCAGAGATAAGACGATAAACGTCTCAAACTTGCTACTATAAGATAAAAACTAAAAAGAACCAATTTCAATGCCGAGCTTTTTTTTCAGTACCAATTTTGAGGTGTTTATCTCCAAATCTCTGGAGATACTTATCAGACCTCGATAAAATTACCATGGTACCACACTTGGGATATCTCCTTTCCAACAAAAAAAAATCAAAATCGGTTCATAAACGACGAATTTATCCGCGAACAAACATTTAAAAAAAACATATAACGGTCGAATTGAGAAACCTCCTCCTTTTTTGAAGTCGGTTAAAAATTGACTCGCGGGGCATTGAAGTCGGTTGTTTTAGTTTCTAAAGTATCTTAATTATTTGACCAACCAATTGCAAAATGAAATATAAGCCTTTTAATATCCTCTTTGAGATTTTTGACGGGTCATATTACTACTTACAATAGGGAATATGCATGATTTTTTTAAATATTTTAAATTCACTGATAACATCCATTTAACACAGTAAATAAATGAAATAATACTGAAAGTTTTCAAATTAAGATAAAAAAAATAGGTTTAGCATTGAAAAAATATGAGGTACTTATCTAAAACGCTGCCAAATTTTCGCGCGCGTTTGGGACGTCACAGTGCACCACACAGTCTCCACAGATTAAATATTTTTATTAGAAATAGTACGTTTTCGTACAACAGTGCATAGTATTTCTATGAAAAAGATTTAATCTGTGGAGACCGTGTGGTGCCCTGTGACGTCACTTTCTAATTGACAAGTGGTGATGTGTTTTGTAAATTAAAATTTCCTACGCCTTTTTTGCATTTTTCATAAAATATTTTAACACCTTTAAGAGTATTTTATTTGTAAAAAAATGTTTGGAAAACAGCACCAGAACAATAATGATTCGAAAATAAATTATATCAAGTAAATGTATACTATATGCATATTCCCTATTGGTTGGTCAATAAAAGAAAATGATAGGGGCGTTAAACAGCAGACCTTGACTTTTGTAGAAACTAATTTTGCTCTAGAAGCATTTTCCAGCGAGGAAACGGGGGAATACATTTGTATGGAAAAGTGCACCCCGCGTTTGCTCATAAGTAGCTGTATTACAATCCATATCTTGTTAAAAAACTAAATTAGTGTATACCACTTATCTATAAATACATTCCGACTAATTATGATTATTGATGTTTAATAAACGTAAAGGAAACGATATTTCCTTTATATAATGAGTTCGTTATGCGGGTTATGTTCTGAAGCATTACGTACGAGCTATTGTCTGAATAAAGACATAAAATTTACGAACTCCCAAAATGTTAATTCTCCGATGTATATAGAGCGATAGAGATCTACAGTGTAGCGGCACGACCGCTGCGACAGATGTGGGTGAATGGAGGATCGATAAGCTGTAGGCCAATTTTGGCAGCTCGCCTACCTCTGTCCATTCTCAGAGTAGAGCAGACCCAATTTGCCTTAGGACAAATTGCATTCATGTCTTATTTAGTTAAGGTCAGCAAAAACTGAATATGAATGAAAATAAAAAAACAGGAAACCTTGCATATTTTGGTTATGCTGTGATTTTATACAATGCATTGATAATTTTAACGACGTAATCGCTTCTACATTGTGTACCTAATCTTTCGGTTAAGGTAAGTATAACAATTTAAAATAATTTATGGGACATTTGTTATAAATCTAATCTAACTTCTAAAGATTGCATGCTGATGAATTAGTTGTAGCAAATGATTGCTACAAGTCTACAATTGATAATTTAGACCAGACAGGCAGTCGTGACTATTATGTGAAAGATCAACAGACTCAACCGAAGCACATTCGAAATCTTATGCTTCTATTACCATCCAATTATTTTCCCAAGACTTTAATCAGTATCACAACAGACAAGGTCAACCTTGTGCGCGTGTCATCTGCATACAATAGCTCCTGTAAACGCCATTACCACGTAAAAAGGCGGACGCTGTATGTGGGTGAATGTAACAATCGATAAGCCATCGCACCTCACGTACTTTTTCTTTTGCTCTCGTAATCTCGTTTCGATGTCTGATATTATTCGTTCGTGGTTATCTGATTTGTTTGTTTTGATATAGAAATTTGTAGCAGTTCCATCTCGAAAAATCATGTTTTATTTTTACATCATGCAGCTACATTAATACTTATAGCCAACCATGACAATATAATAAAATTATTTGATATCTCGCTCTGTAGAATATTTTCAAATTGGAATGTTTCGACATTAATGCCAAAAACTTATTACGTTCCTGGTAAGTCCCAAAATCCCGTGTTTTACTTTATATTATTCAATTTTTGGATATAACCCATCAACAAATCAACTAGCGACATAAATACACACTCTTTTGATAAAATGTATTCGTACTTAGCTTAACTTACTTACCGGTATGAGCTGGCGGCGTCGGTGGCGCCGGTTCATGATTCCTATCTGCGTCTATATCATCTGCATCAACCGCGGTTTCGGGACCGAGGTCTTCGCTGTCACTGTCAGAGTTGTCCACGCCATTGTCTGCCACTTCTGCGTCGGCCTCAGTGTCTGCCTCGGCGTCAGCGGTCAGAGCTGATGCTTCAGCCTGACGCTTGCACGCTTCCGTCTCGCCGGCGAACGGAGGTGCGTTCGCCAGCGCGTTGTCCAGCCTATCAAAATAACAATTCGTTATTAGCAACAAATAATAACACATGACACACTTGATTACCTAGGGCAAACGCTCCAACTAGGCAAACACAACTTCGAGAAGGAAATCCAGAGGAGAATTCAGCTGGGTTGGGCAGCATTCGGAAAACTCCGTCGAGTCTTCTCGTCGCCTACTTATACCGCAGTGTCTGAGGACAAAAGTCTTTAACCAGTGCGTCCTACCTGTGATGACATACGGAGCCGAGACGTGGACACTTACAGTTCGACTGGTCCACCAATTTAAAGTCGCTCAGCGAAGTCAGCGAGCTATGGAGAGAGCTATGCTCGGTATTTCTCTGCGGGGTCGAATCCGGAACGAAGTAATTCGCCAGAGAACTAAAGTTATCGACATAGCTCAACGGATTAGTAAGCTGAAGTAGCAGTGGGCTGGTCATATCTGCCGCAGGACTGATACCCGTTGGGGTAGACTTGTCCTTGAGTGGAAACCGCGAATCGGCAAACGTAGCGTAGGACGTCCTGCGACCAGGTGGAGCGACGACATACGCAAAGCGGTGGGCAGTGACTGGAAAAGAAGAGCCGAAGATCGGGCTCAGTGGCGCACCTTGGGAGAGGCCTACTACCAGCAATGGACGGACACCGGCTGATAATGATGATGATGATATAGGCAAATAATCCAATCTTATCCGATTTTAAGTTTTGGAGCAGAACAGTTAATCAGTTTAATGTAACTCGTTTGAATGGGAATCAAAATTCTGAATTGGACGTATTTACTAAATAAACAATCAAGAGAGATGTATTTGAGATAGAAAAGCCATGTCCTAACCCCTTAAAAAATACAATACAAAAAATACCACTAGAGATGGGAAACGGTTGTATAAAACAAACAGGCCCAGACAAGATTAAAGAGGCAAATTAATGAAAGTGGCTATGACTACCAAGAAGGTACTTTCGTTTTCTGTTCTATGAGTTAGGAGATAGCAGCCGCCCGCAAGGTCGCCAAGTATGAGATAATGTCACGTTCGTGGGGCTATATTTTTATTCGCATCAAACCGGTTGATTAGCGCGAAGGCCTTGTCTGTTCCTTATGCAAATCATGCATGGAAACTGTGTGATTCGGGAGATAAAAGTTCGCACGTCATCAGATACTGCCTGCATATTTGTCAGTAGATTAAAAATTATCAGATCCAGATGTACATATTAATATGAAGTGAAAAAAACTACTTTTTAACAGAATAGATTTTGCTTGCTTAACAATCATGAATCACAACCTCTAGTAAGAATAGCTTTTCTTTTATCAAGAGGAACTTCAATGGAGACAAAGCGCGTTTCGAGTAAAAGATCTCGGTATTATGTAGCTACATACATGTCGTAGCTACAACGGACAATCACGTAGCCAATAGGTTAAAATGACATCATGTACACGCAACAATACGTTATCAATTTCTATAAATAGGAGTTAAGGGGCAATCGTCATTATAACTGCCATGAATTCAAATTAATCGCGAATTCTTATTATTGAAGGTTGAAAGATTTCGCTGTGTGACATTTGTTGTGTGATGTCTTTTATATATTTATCATTGACTAGCAGCCCGCCCCGGCTTCGCACGGGTAGAACATATATGCCTACAAAATTTGCATCAGTTTGTTGCATCGAATATAAAACATTAACATATTTAACAATCATCGTCATATGTCAACCAATTTACACAAAACCTTAACGAATTATGCACCTAAGACCTAAACCTTCTTCATAAACACTCTGGCTATTGGTGAAAACCGCATGATAATCCGTTCAGAAGCTATTGAGATTATTGCGAACAGACAGACAGACGCAGTGATGGACATTGTTTTATAATACTTACGTAGTGATATTGGACGGCCCTTTGGCGTAAAGGATAGTTACCCTGATTCTGACCCGTGGGTCGTTGGTTTTAATCCTAGCTGAAAGTTTTATGTGCATTCATGAATTATGGGTTTTCGTGGGATCATTAAATCTACCAATAACTGACTTCAATGCCCCGCGAGTCAATTTCAGTAGCAAGTTTGAGACGTTTATCGTCATATCTCTGAAGATACTTATCACATCTCAATGCAATTACAATGGGACCACCTCGGAAACGTACCCTACCGATTACAAAAATAATCATTCGAATCGGTTCACAATTGACGGAGTAATCGCGTAACATACACACAAAAAAAAAGAAAAAAAAATATATATATACGGTCGAATTGAGAAACCTCCTCCTTTTTTTGAAGTCGGTTAAAAAAGAAACATATAGACGAATTGAGAACTTCCTTCTTTTTGGAAGTCGGTTGAAAAGTAGCTTACCACCAAGGAGAACATCTGCCGCCGTAACCTTACGGCGTTCCCCGACGCAAAAAGTAGGGGTATTATACGTTTAACGTGTGTATATGTGTGTCTGTCTGTAGCATCTTAGCACCCAACCGGATGAACCGATTTTGATTTTATTATTGCTAGTTTTTTTTTTTGATAGATAGATGTCTTCATCGAGAGTGTTCTTAGCTTTGATTCATGAAAATTCGTTCAATCGTTATAAAACTATGAGCTTTAATAAACTTTCATAGGTCGGATCAATTCGAAAATCTTCTTCTTCAACGATTATTGTAAGAACATGGAAGCATTGACCTGATGCTGGGACATCTCCTGGACTATACAGAATACTCAAATCGTCACCAACTTACAGCTCAGATTTTAAATGTCGTGTTTAGAGTCATTGGAATGCTTTTAATGAAAAGATTATACATAGATCAGTCGGGGTGGTTTAAAATATTATATATATATATAGATCATTATTATTTTATACAATAGATCATATTATTATACTATATTGACTTCAAATTGATTGCGATCGGTGGGGATCTACAGAAAAGCTAAGCTTATAATAATATTTTCACATTAACTATGACCTATTCCTCCTCATCCTATACAAATCTTATATCAATTCAAAGATTTTTGGAAATTTTATCACATACCACAATCCATTAAGTTAATTTTACACACAGACAACATTTTATCCCGGAATAAAACTGTCCCAACACTACCCAAACCCTACCCAAATCCTTTTATTAGAAAACAATTTTTAACCACTTCCGGATATCCGATTGAGCTGAAATTTTAATGTCTTTACAAACTTGTGGTTAGATCGAGCTGACAATTTATGAATACGGTAAAAAATCAATTTGAGCCCCATTGGCGTAAAGAGTAGATGGCTTGACTTCTAAGTGAGAGGTTGCCGGTTTAAATTCTAGCCACAGAATACTTAATAGTACTACGTCCTAGCACAGGTGTTCGTCCACAGTTGGTAGAAGCATATTATATCGATGTTCCGCTTGACTTGGTACACAAAAGTAGCTTACCATCATCAAGGAGAAAATCTGCCGTCATAACCTTACGGTACGGTGCTTCGGCAGCACACAGTCCTTGAGAGTCAAGAGTATTCTAGGCCTAGAGTGTTCACTATCTTCGACCAAATTATCGCTTACCACCAGGCGAGATATTGGTCAAACGCTAGCCTATTAGATATATAAAAGAAAAATTCTGTAGCTGCCGTTAAGTGAGCATATATAAAAAAAATATTTAAAAAGTCATCTCAATAGCGGCCTAAGGAGGGAGGGGGAGGGGGTAAAATGAAAGTTTTTATCGTACCCGGGTTTATCCTTGAATAATTTTGAAGGACTTTATGAATACGCTGGTCCTTCAGAAGTGGATGAATGAGTAAATTGGTGTACCAAAATTCAGCCCAGCGCCACAGAATAATGAATAGTACAAGTACGAAGTCACGAACTAATGAAGCAATGAATAAACGATGAGGACGACGAATTAGTTCTCTGCAAACTAAATTCGTTATATCATGGTTAAACTTACTGATGTATTGTTTTATGTTAGCAACCAGCAGGCAAAGGCATATGAGCGCTGTGAAATAGCTATTGAGACAGAGATTCATTTGACTTAGCAACATTTCTAGATATTTTAAAGTATAGGTATTTCGACATTTAAAAAAGTTTTTCTCGTCCGCCTAAGCGGTAAGCGGTAACCTTCTTCTATCATCATCATCATCAGCCTATTATAGTACATCATTATCAGCCAGTGTCCGTCCACTGCTGGACGTACGCCTCTCCCAAGGTGCGCCACTGAGCCCGATCTTTGGCTCTTCTTTTCCAGTCACTGCCCACCGCTTTGCGTATGTCGTCGCTCCACCTGGTCACAGGACGTCCTACGCTACGTTTACCGATTCGCAGTTTCCATTCAAGGACAAGTCTACCCCAACGGTTATCAGTCCTGCGGCAGATATGACCAGCCCACTGCCACTTCAGCTTACTAATCCGTTGGGCTATGTCGATAACTTCAGTTCTCTGGCGAATTACTACGTTTCGGATTCGATCCTGCAGAGAAATACCGAGCATAGCTCTCTCCATAGCTCGCTGAGCGAATTTAATTTATAGTACACTGTTGGGCATAAGCCTCTCCAATTATACGCCACCGAGCACGATACTCGGCTACTCTCATCCAGCTCTTGCCAGCCACCTTCCTAATTTCATCGTCTATAAATATTTGCAATACCATAAGTGCTATTGATGCGTTGCCGACCTTTCGAGGAATTTGTGGATACATTTTCTTAAATAGATCTCATTACATAACCCGATGGCAAGATCGCGTCGGAAAGGTCATTCCACATCTCACAATCAGAAATACTTTTAAAAACAGGTAGTGCGGGAAGCCAACTTTATAAACATTTCTGTTAATTGGTCACATTTAAAAATATGTACGATTAGTCGAGAAGTAGGTACTTTACAGTGTAAAGACACTGAATTACTGACTACTGCCCTACGAAGAAAATATTTTTCTTCGTAGCTGCTACCATTTGCTTTTCGACGGCTGCCACTTGTTTATGTATTTTGTATCTCTTTCTTTCTTTTCTTTCCAAATAGCTAGCAAAAAGCCGGACATTTAAAATTATGTCCAGTGTCTTATCTTACTAAAAATACTAAAATGAACTTTTTTCAGTTAAACACGATTCTATCAGGTCGTAGTGCAAGCACTCAGCACAATACCACAGACAATACTGAGTTGCAACATTTCGAATAGCTCAAATTTATTGTGCCTAGAATTCGTGCTTTCTTTCTTTGTTGGTCAAGTAACAATAGCAAACAATATTTAGCAATATTTAACAAACTATAGCGAATATAAATAATAAAATCGTTTAAAAAATTTAAAAAGAACTGACTTCAATGTCGCGGTATTAATTTTCAGTACCAATTTTGAGGTGTTTATTTCCATATACTTGGAGATAAACACCTCAAAATATATATATATATATATATATATACGGTCGATTTGAGAAACGTCCTCCTTTTTTTGAAGTCGGTAAATAAGGTCAGCTTACCCAAGGTCCATGGGCGGGCGGTTATCAGCGGCTATGTCTCGCGGGTCCTTCAGGAACACCACTATGATGGAGATGTTGTCTGCGGAACCCTGCCGCTTGGCCTGCACGACAAGACGTTTCGTCACCGCCTTCAAGTCATCTGCGAAAGAATAGAAAATATGTTATTGAACAGCTTCATTTTCAACCGACTTCCAAAAAGAAGGAGGTTCTCAATTCGTCTGTATGGTTTTATTTTTTCTTTTTTTTGTGTGTGTATGTTACGCGATTACTCCGTCAATTGTAAACCGATTTGAATGGTTATTTTTTTAATCGGTAGGGTACATTTCCAAGGTGTTCATCGAGATCTGATAAGTAAGTATCTACAGATATGACGATAAACGTCTCAAACTTGCTACTAAAATTGACGCGGGGCATGGAAGTTGGTTGTTTTAGTTTTTAAACTATCTTAATTATCTAATTTCAGATAGTTAAAACAATCTACAAGATTTCACATTACAGCAAAACAAAAACAAACACATTCATATCAGAAATACACGAGATCTTCAAGTTTTCTACTTTTAAACGGCGTTCTTAATTCGCCTGTTTTTTTTGTGTTTGTTACGTCTGAACTACGTTATTTATTAACAGATCTGAAAAATTAATTTTTCGTTTGAGAGAGTATGCTTCCCGTTTGGTTTCATTGTAATTTTATTGAGATCTGATATGTATCTCTAGAGATATGGGAGATAAACACCTCAAACTTAGTACTTACTAGCGCGGTATTTGAAGTAGGTTTTTCCGTTTTGTAAGCGATCTTAAATAGTTGAAGACAGTTGATCATTGCTTGATCACGATTCTTCATTCTTGAATGATATAAGATCGTTTAAAAAACTAAAAGAACCGACTTCAAATGCCGCGCTATTAATTTTCAGTACCAAGTTTGATGTGTTTATCTCCATAACTATGGAGATACTAATCAGATCCCGATGAAATTTCTATGGAACCACACCTGGGAATTCGGTTTATAAATGACGAAGTTATCCACGAACAAACATAATATATATATATATATATATATACGATCGAATTGAGAAACGTCCTACTTTTTTGGAAGTCGGGTAAAAATATGATACTACTGCGAAGTCTGGTATAGGAGGAAGGTTAATCAAAAGACGAGTACCCGAAAAGACGAGTATATAGCTCAAATATTAGAACTGTCTTCAGAGACATGGCAGTTTTAAAAAACTAGAACTTATTTTAATAATTAGCTGAGAAATGGGATGTACATTTTACACTACACATATAAGCAAAGGGGTCGTCATTATGAGACAGACATACAACAGCCTCTTGCAATTAAGACTTATCTTGGATCAACTGACTATCTGCAAGTCGTCATTACCCTCAAAATATCAGTGTGTCATCTAGCACAGGGTGTTGCGAAGTCTATTTTGTTTGCTATTTGTTGCGGCACAATGGTGAATACTGCCGACGGATATGGAGTAACTACGTTTATGTTTCAATTTGCCAGCGCCGGCTGTGTGGTGTCCTTGTTCAGTCTAAGGCTGAGTCACTGCCCCGAAGTACCTACTGACTTTACAGCACGCACCGCTATTGTGCCCTCCATATGCATGTACGTGATGTGCCAATAAACAACTACCTATCCTATACAATTTAACATTGAAAACGAACGTCATGAAACAATGGGGCCGACCTTGACTGACCGAATCGCGTTATCAACCCTTATTATAACGATGACACCAACTAAAATAATAAGAATCGCATGCGATCGCGTCGACCTTTTTGGACGCATGGAAAATTAATTAAGGCCATTAGGGAGCGGCGCTAACTAGGCTCAGGCTTCACTCAATATTGGCTTACAGGGAGTTGTTGAAAAGTGTTATTATTATAGACTAATTAAATTAGTGTAGGAGTGAACTAGGCGACGTGTCTATCTCGCAGCCACACCCCGCTCGACTGGGCGTGTTTTGAAGCCGAGAGCGTGTTATCCGGCATTCTAACAGCATAAACTTTAAAGCAATCGTTCGCGCTCGTCTAAGTACACGCCTTGACTTTGCCCGCTATTTTAGGGCGCGGTCGTCGCCGCCCTTGCTTTTTACCCTGTTTGGACTGGCTTCGAGCCAACCGCGCCCTGTCTACTCTTATATCCATCGGGAAAGTTATTAATTTGATTTACTGCTCCGAACCGTAAAGATGGACTATCTCAAAGTTATAGCACAACGGCCGGCTATTTCCACATGGTAGTTACTATACTACATCGTGTTACATATACTTTGGTTGAGAGAAAATATAATACCTACCAACTCGTGTGTGATTTAGAAAGTGTGATTACGGCGAACGGCGAAGTAAAGAGAAAGACTGGGTGACGGATAGAGATCTAAAATCTTGATTACTTATGTATTTTAATTAGGCACGGAACGATATCGTTTCATTACGATGCAGCTTCGACCATTAGATTACCTACTGAAGAAATTGTATGATCAGGGTTAGAAGAATGTAAGCGTCATGTATGAATACTTAAAAACCACACAGTAGGTATCTATCGAATATTATCTGAAAATATTGATATTCCTGAAGGATTTTTGTATATGTTATGATTTGAAATTAGAAATTCAATTGAAACACGAATTTATGTTTAGTACTCTGCTGACATTCTGATATTGTCATTGATCAATTGTATGACAAAAACAAAATAAGTGGACAGTCTTCCAACACAGTCATGTCTTCCAACATTTCTTTTATGCCACAAGCAATTTTTCGTTGTAGAAATCTGCTGCGAGTAGCTACATCACAGTGAGTGCTAAAATGATTGATGTGCGTTGCGTAGTGCGTTGATCACGTCCAGTGGCCGGCTGCGGTGGCGGCGGCCGATCATCGCAGCGATTACCGCCAGCTAACGGTGACTGATGGAATGCGCGCCGGCCATTGTTCCCTGCCCTTGCTGCCGTGCTGGGGCAAAAACGGATCACGGCCGACGATGCATACTAAGCTGAGCCACCTGCTGTCTGTCTCTAACTGCTCTAGTCCCTAGTAATGAGGAATTCCGTACGCGCGGTCTAATAGAACGCAACCTACAGCTCCAATCTAGATAATGCTCTGATATTGTATCTAGGTGGAAGTGCATCGCCGGTTCAATGTCGTCGTAGTGATAGATATGTTGAGGCAGGTCGGGAATCGAATATAGTGGAGTGGCGCAGACAGGGTGGTGAGGGAGGCGGGAGGATCACGTGCAATTTTCCAGCGAGCCGGCCGCGCGCCGTGCTCAGACGACGGCAAAAGATTATATCCATGTCCGTTCTATAACTACCCCATCAGTCCTATTTGTATCCTACGGAAAGCAATTTATGCATCTGTTAACTTTAGAAAGGAAAGCCAATCCTTTTCTTCCTTTCCTCCATGATTCAGAATGATATACTCGTAGGCAATGAACAAAGGAATCGATGATTATTCCACAACTGTTGGTCCATGTTATTAACATAGGTACGTGTCTTTATGTGCATACAATAATACAGATAACGATGCAAGCAGATAAGATAAACGAAACAGTCTTGATAATAATGATATAGTTATCGTATACCCGTAAATATTTTCATTATATGGTCACTTTGCTTTAAAACTAAATAGATAACAGCCCAATCATAGATTTAGTTCTTACCGATAATTATCGGTGAAAGATTTACTGAAATAGCCAACTAAATTTAGTTGGCTATTTCAGTCTTAAGACGAAGTAAGCTGAGCAGACAAATGTTAAATATAATATGCATGATACCAAAGTACCCGTCCACAATAGTCTATATTTATATAGCTAGACTGTAGGCTTTGGCTCAGCCATGAATGGGACGAATGGGATGGAGGCTGCCTCCCCGTCGCCATCGCTGTTTTCAGATTCCATTAGATCTACCTACATTATATAACAAGGCACTATAATAAGAATCTAGAAAGACTCGCAACCCAATATCATCCTAGCGGTAAAAGGAATAAGCCTCAATACACAGCCTGTGTAATTTATTTTCAATTTGGTTAGCTCCAGACGTACTTACGAGAAAATAGAGAGCTACGAAGTTGGACATGGATCCGCGGCGACTGAGATTAAATACCTAAATAGCGCTAAGCATGTTTATGCTGTAGTAAACGAAAGAGGACAAGCAAGTTATTTTACAAAAACAACTAATAACGTACTGCTTAAATTGGTAAATTAATACCAAATACACGAATGTAATAATGCAGTACGCTGGATGTAAGCAGGTAATAGAGGTTGCACAAGTGAAATGGTTTATACCTACACTTTCTATTTATCAAGTAGGAACAATCTATCGATCAAATTATAAGCATTCCATCAGATCCAATTGCGGCGAAGAATGCCGACCACGCGCTAGGAATTCTCAACACAATACACGCGGCATTGTGCAACCGGGAATCAAACCCACCACCACGTCTGCGGTCTAACAGTACCGCCGTTACCCGGCACCTACACGCCGTTGCATCACAACTATTTATAGTGCATTTATTGCGAACCACTCTAGATTAGCCTGGTAAAGCTATCGCCAGCTGTTAAAGGCTATCTGCCGACTATATCAATACGCGGTTAAGTCCCACTCAGACGTTGAAGTGTTAATTAAACGTATACGTAAATAAGCCTTTGGTGCGTGAAGCTGCGAGGGGAGGCTGGTATTTACAGACACATTATCGTAAGAAAACAAACTCGACAAGACTACTTAGGCAGGCGCGATCGACTCCCAGCACGGATCGACGCGACAGACGACAAACAGCGCCAGAACGAGGAAAGCTCTTAAAAGCTTTGCTTCGGATACAATGTCACATTGATATCGAAACGAAATACGATTGCTGACAAGGCCTACTCGCGTACCACTTTCTTACTCTGAGCTCGTACTTTCCTAATTAGTGCTTTCAAAGCGTATTGGATTAGGCTTAACTAAATCGTATCTCCTGAGACTTCACAGGCGTATCATACCAAAGCTCTGATTAGTTGACGGCACGAGCTTCCACAAATACAAGCAATCCTTTTCTAATCGATTAATTAATCGGATTCTATAGAAACCTCTCTAATTGTTAGCGCGCACAACGAAGCGTAATGAAATTGAGTGAGAACTTTCGTGCACGCTCAACGTTCATCAGTCGGCCGGTAATTGGTTTACGAGTAGACGAGCATGGGTGAGGCGTACGTAGCCAGAAGTCGTGCCACCGGGGATCCTTCTAATTAATGCTCGGTGCAGTGTGCCAGCCTCGATGTAAGTAATTGGAAGACTGCCCGATGCGTTGTCCTGTCGCAGGGCCTTAGCATGCCTCCTGTCGAGCAGTAACCCCACATTCACAACTTTTTTACTAATTACCGTCATTCGTGAGCGGAGCGACACAAAAGGTATCTCACATTTAATTCTTGTAGCGAGATAACTACCATTAATTTCTGAATTCCTGACCGGGAAGCCACATTGTTGTTATCGGAATCAGATAATATCATGATATTGCTTAAAGCCTCTCTACACTCCTGTAGAGATATATGACAACCACTTCTTTGCCACAATGCTATATTTATTTAAACGTTCTATGATATTGATGAACAAACTCATACAATAAAAGCCAAGGACACATGCATATTGCAGCCGTTTTTGGCACGGAAAAGACGCTGGTGGTGCAATTTCGCCGCTGGCGCTAATGCAAAAAGGAAATGAGGATAAACGGGCTTTACGGTTGCATCCACTCATTCACAAAGCGACCTAAATTTCGGCCATATGAGTGTAAAGCACACTGTGAAAGATGAGAATCATGCCAATTGTTCAATGTAATGTGCCGGGATGTGACGCCACATGAAACGATACTGTATAAGAGTAGCGTTTTGAATACCACTTTCAGTAACGAAAATCAACCCTAAAAACAGCATGATTAAGTCTACACTTGACTGAAGGGTATATTAATACACTGATTTACTTACACTGATTTATTTAGATAAGACCATAATAGTGTCAAAAGCTACAAAGATAGAAGAAGGTAGTTCAGACTAAATGAATGACCACACAAAATTTCGATCAACTTCAATCGCTTCCAAATGCATGAATGCAGAACTCTTAAGTAATGGAACAATGCGTAGGGTGAGTTATTCGTTTAGCATTAGAAGCAGGGCGCGCAGGCGAGTTGTTTTGCGACAAATCACGCCTGCGACTCCAGTTTATATGCAAAAGCTTCGATCCCACGCAACAAGTGCCACTTGACAGCACTTGATAACCCTGACTGAGCGTTAGCACAATACCCCCACATAACTATCAGGGCACATTTCTGGAACACTACGTGGAATACAGCATTTGAAACCAAATTATTTAGAAGTGGTATTACTGAGTTAGGGGATGTTTATATGAATAGACGGAATATAACAGGTGCAAGTATTTTTGAAAGTTGACTGAAAGTTATCCTTCAATCGAAAAACATTTATAAATGTAGGTTAAAAGTGTTTAAATATTTTGCCTACTAAGCGATGACCGTCTGCTCTGAAGAAATTCATCAAGACAGTATTTGGAAACAATATAATAATAACCTCTAAATCTAAGATATCATAAATCTAGATAAACAATAAGATAAAAAGAAATTGATTACATAAGACTTAAGAAAAATTGCAAGGTTCAATTACTTGATAATAAGACGGATATTATCATTATATTTACAAGATAATATTGAAGAATGATGTTATACACAGTGAGCCCGCCTCCTAAAACATCGTTAATGCCATCTAAAAATATGTTAACTGGTCATAAAGGTAAACAATTTGCGTCTATAACATAAGCATTAGTAGTTAATGTCTAACGCTAAAAACCTTTTAGAAATCCGATGAGATTGCCTGTAGGCTAGTTTAACGATCGTTGCAGGTTATTAACCAGATAAAATAATAGGAGAACTGAGTGTACTGAAGTCTGTGAGGCAGCATCACAGATTAATAGAGTAGTTAGTACATAAGGTAGCGGTGTCAATGCTCTCGCGACGGAAGTCGAGCATTTCGTATGCGACACCGGTTGAAACAATCCTAAATGTACCTGCTATAACGAGCCTAATGACTTATGCGAAATGTACCTCCTCGGCGGTGAAGGAAAATATGATGAAAATGTCGTACAAATGATTTTACACATTCTCCGAATTTATAGAGGTATTTTTGAGGTGATTTATGTTATGATGATGTCAGAACAGTTATGATGGCGGGGTACATTACTTATAATAATTAGACGTGTGTCGTTACGTCATTTTCAAAAAACGTAACGAAACTAGTGACTTGGTCGGCGTCACTTGTTTCAAAACTAGTGATTTTTGTCACTAGCTATTTTTATTTAGCTACTGTAATTGTTTGCATAAATACCTCCACCAACTATACAATTACACACGAAACGAAAATGAGTTAAATCACAAGTGTTGTCAATACAACACTGTACATATTGTAGCTATACAGTTAAATCAATAAATTAACTTCCATCATATCTTATGTATATTCAGGCTTAGGACTGACTGCAATATTTTTTTTTATGATTGATTAGTGTTTACTATGAAACTATGATTTTAATAAAAATATTAATGCAGGCGTACACCATGGCAAGGCACATTTGGATTTAGTCGTGTCACTCTTCATCTCTTATTCGGAAATTTTCGATCTGCCATCTCGCTCCTTCTACCGGCCGGTAGGCGCGATGCGAAAGAAATGTAACGCTGTGGGTGCGCTCGACCGGCCGACAGGACAGTCGCCTCTTGCTCGCTCGAATAACGCTTTTACAAAGATCACTACTTATAATTTGACTCGAAACTAGTGATTCGGTTACATGCCGCGTAACTAGTTATTGTATCTAGTGACGTGAAATAACGCCCACGTCTAATAATAATTAATTAAATTATCAATGTAACACAACAAAACAAAAATGTATTGTATTATATATGTTGTAATGAACAGAAACAAATGTTTGACACCGTAAATATTGTTAGCGGCGATGAACACTTTTTAACAAGCTTTTATTTAACTTGCACTCACTGCAACTCACGTTCTATGTGAATTTTCCGTCAACATTAGCAAACGATTTTCAAGCACCTGCTGGTATCCGATTGAGCTGAAACTTGGCATTATTACGTAAGTCCGGTGACAACGCAATATGATGAATACCTTAGAGCTGACTTGATGATGGAGCCGGACTGGAACTTTCTAATAGCTAATGGCAGGACAGTCGAATTTGGGCTAATATGTATTGATTGGTGATACATGATGAAGTCTTAACAATTAATCAATACTTAAATTTAAAATTTAAAACCATCCCAGACTGAATAATAAGACAGATAATAAGAAGATATAATAAGACCATTCCAATGAACCCCAAACTGGACATCTCTGCTGTAAGTTAGTGAGGAGTTGAGTATTCTGCAGATTGTAGAAGATGTCCCAGCACCAGGTCAATGCTACTATGTTCTTATAATATGGTTGAAGTAAGAGGATACCGAATTCAGAATTGATCGGACCTATTAAATTCGATTCCATATCACCATCAACCAGAAAAAAGCTCGTAGTCTTAAAACGGCTGAACAGATTTTCATGAATCAAAGCTAAGAACACTCTCAATGAAGACACCTATCAAATAAAAAAAACTAAATCAAAATCGGTACACCCATTTGGGCGTTACGATGCCACAGACAGACACACACATACACAGATACATATGTCAACTTATAACATCCCTTCTTTTTACGTCGGGGTGAAAAAGTTTGTGGTTAAAAAACATTTTTTCTTTTAATTTATTACTAAGCATACCAACAATATATGACTTTTTAAATCTTTCCAAGCGCTCATTATGCGCCATCGTCGCACCTAGCAGACAATTAAAATCGATAAAATCGTAAATTAATTTATCGAAATCACGCACAGAGGCGATTTGGTGTAAATTGCATGAGGCGTCTAATCAAAAGCGTGGTGCACCGGCCATCGACCTCAGTCTTAAAGATACACACATTTTTCTACGGAAAGAAATTTTATTTTTAACGCTGAAATGTATTTCCAACAACTTCGAAAGGAAGTATTTGTAAACAGAACGTAGTTAAATTAAACCCCACGCACATCAGTGCACACAACAAGCAGAACAAGTATACCAAAAAGATTATAGTCAATGTAGGTTGCATGTTAAATAAACATTTCAAAACTAAACATTTTTTTAAATGTAATAGACTTTGATTATAAGACATGTATATTATCAAATGTACTAATAGATGGCAAACAAGCTGACAGCCCGACTAATATTATGCGGTCACCGTTGCCTATGAACATTAGCAACACCGTGAGCGCTGATGATGCGATGACTTTTAAGGAATTTATGGATACCCTTTTTATAGATCGATCGATAGATCGTGGCGGGAAGGTCATTGCACATATTACAGATGCGAGGTAGGAAGCCACCGTTCAGACGGGTGGTACGAGACTTCCAAGTCTGTAAAAAAAGAGGGTAAGCTTTTTGACGGTGTCGAGCAGTTCTATAAAAGGATGGCAAAGGTGGAATCAGGTCAAAAAGCTCTTCAAAGCATTCGTCGTTATAAATACGGTAGAAGATGCACAGCATGATCAAAATGTGGCGATGTCAATGTGGTCAAATGCTTGCCTATCTGAAATTTTTAAAAAGTTCCAGTGTCTCCTTGGAGGCTGAGCGGCTCCTGATTCTAGTGGCTCTTCGCTGTCGGGAATCAAGCGGCTGAAGCAAGTACCAAGTAACTTGGTGCGCCGTTCCACAGTTGCGAGCAATACACCATGAGCAGGTGGACTTGTGGTTTGTAAAGAAGCACAAGCACATCAACATGCTGTGTGAAGTATCATTTCGCCTTGCTCAAGCAAGTTTTTCTTTGGCCTCTAGACGATATGACTTGGCATCATGTTTTTGCTTTTTCTTCGCGTTAATTTTAGTGTTTGATAGAATATTACAGACTGTTCTTACGGTAAGTAAGAGTGAGATAGAAACAAAACCAGGGTGAATTAATTTATCTTCACAGCAAATGTTCTACGAATTCATTTATCTTCAAATCAAATGTTCAACCTTGCAAGGTCCAAGAATAGAATAGAATATTGCTAAAACTGTGTATGCAAAAGAGTAAGGGTATATACTGATTTACGAATACCACAAATAAGATGGTAAAATAATGGACTGAAACTATCAAAAGATGAAAACTATTTCGATGATTCAGATAACAATGACTAAAAGCCTGCTGATAATAAGATACACAATTGATTTGCGGTCAATTGTATTACGGAGGCCATCTCAGTTTATCGCACATTCATATGATTCATGACAAAAATTTACAATTGTGCATGCATCTAGTAAGCTTGTATCTCAGGAGATGTAGTTGGACTAACTTTAGTATTGGACGATATTCGATTCAATAATACAAATGTAATGTTATTGATATCAGCAATAAACGTGGGCGGTACGAAATGAATTCCAGGACATAACTTAGAATATTTTGTATGCTATACAGTTCAATAAATGTCAGAAGTGGTCAAGCCGGTAGGTACTAATGCAAAATCCTTGTAAAGCAGCAAATATTTGAGAGGGCGGAGACCCGCCGCGAGGGGCGAGGCGACAACCAGGAACGGGGAGATTACAATCATAATAGTTAACATTTGACAGCATTATTCCAAAATAAACATCATAAACGTCTCCTACAAGCACACCGCCCATAAAACTGCAAGGGAACATGGTCTTTCCCAGAGAAATGTAAATATTTGCCGTGATCACATTTAATTTCAACAGAAGAGATCTCGGTACGTCTAAGTATGGTAACTTGAATACTTTCGAAGAAACGAAATTGGCAAGATTGAAATCTTATTTGGAAAGGTGGAATAAATGGTGAGCAATATATTGTGTGTGATAAAGTGTCAACCCTGCGAGAGGTAATTGCATATCCGATGGCGGGAGCATGCGCCATGCGTAGAGCTCATCTGCCTGGCCTGTCGCCTGCCCTGCCGCGTCCTCCGCCGACCTGCGATTATTCGCAATTTCCGAATGGCACTCGCGTTACGGTTATTCGATTATCAGATCCGATTAGAGCTGCATCGAACGTCCAATCAATTTATCGCTGATCTTGTGAAGATTAATGAAAGAGTTTCAGTGTAGGACGAACAGGTTTATTGCACCAGCCTTACCAGTAACATGATAAATTGAGAATGATTTAAGTACGATCGCAGACGCTTCGATAGCTTTTACTTTAGTTACTTTAAAGAGAAATGAAACATTAAGAGAAAGATAGTCTTTTGTGACTTTTAATAGCGATTAAAAGTCACTATACATTTCAAAAGCCAACATAAAAACCACAAACTTTACGTAGTGATATAAGATGTGTGTAAGATGTAAACGATATTACTTCGGTGATGTATAAAAAACATTCCGAATATACTGTAAACATATCCCGAAATAACACACTTGCACGTTTGAAACGTGATCCTCCTTAGACAGATGGAGTATTTTTATAAATTTTGAAAATATAACAAACAACAAGTTGACTTTCTGCAATAAAAATGCTAACAAGGAAATTGTGCATAAAAGCAATCCTAAAATTACAAGAAAGACTTCCAGATGCAGGCTGTCAAAGCAACAAGAGGATTTTGATCCCACCCAACCCAGCAATCACATTCTTGTATCTGTAAACTGTAAATATTATAAAACGAAGCTTATCTTAATTGGAACCGAGAAAGAAGGCATTAGCACACAAATTGAACTGCGGATGGTGGAAGCAGCTGTGTCAATACCCGATTTGAATTGTATATCATTTCAGTTGATAGCCACTTTAATACCCGTTTAACTTATACCCTAAAACATTGGATTAAGAGCGAAGATATATTTCCCGTAATTGCATAATGTAGATTTGCATTAAAATATCTTATTTAAAGGAGGAATCTTGTAATTATATGCTAAGTAACGCTGAATGTTGAACAATTTAAGTTAAGATTTAACTTAAACACATTTGTTTTGCAGTATATGCGATAGTCGAAAAATTCGGAAGGTTTCGTTAAGAAATACTTTTGCGTCTTACGAGCTCGTGATATGGAAACAACATAATTATAGTGTAATTTAAAGAACGTGGAAACACAAATTCTGGAGACAAAATGCGGTTATGCATCTTGCAAGAATGATCGCGCGGTTGATGACCCGCCGAGTTAAAAATAATCCCCGTGTCCCTCCCACGCCAGGTCAAGGGTATTTACTATTTTATGGTGCATGATTATTTAAGCTTTTTCTTATGGCCGAGTAATGATCCTCTTAATGGCCAATGTCTGACTGTGACAAATTATATCACAGACGTGACAAATGTAGACAGCATTTTTTTGCATTCCATTACTCACACGTCGTGACCAATAACTGCAAATATAATTTAACATGATTATTATCCTTAGCCTTATTGGAATCTGAAAGCGTTTGTCAGTGTGTACACTTCTAAATATAAGTTATTTTTCAAAAAAAATAAAACCGACTTCATAACCACAAAAAGGCACTCAAAAGCGAAAAATAATTTACTTAAAATTATTATAAGCGTTACCCACTTCTCTATTTGAAGTCGGTGCCAGCCAAGTCTAATAGGTAGTAGATAGATAATACCTACATGTATCTACCTACTTACTACTACTACATACATAGTATCTATCTAATATCCAATAGACTTGGCTGGCACCGACTTCAAATAGAGAAGTGGGTAACGCTTATAATAATTTTAAGTAAATTATTTTTCGCTTTTGAGTGCCTTTTTGTGGTTATGAAGTCGGTTTTATTTTTTTTTGAAAAATAACTTATTTTACCCTTTTTAGTGCAAAACAAGTTTTAATGAAATTACATGCATCTATTAAATTTCGTGTCTGGGCCGTTATACACTGACGGATATATACTTTTTGAAAATTTCAAGTATGTACCTATAACGATTAAAAAGATACAGATCTGTAAAGTGCGCACATATAGACACACGGACGGACGGACGGACGGACGAACAGACAACAAAGTCTCAGAAAGTGTTCATTTGGTAGCCTTTGGGTTCAGAACCCTAAAAAAATTGACTTTAAATGCCGCGCTAAAGTGAAAATATTCACTAGTAATAATGATGTGACAATGTCCAAAATGGCCGTGTACAATTAAAGCATCTGACACACACGATAATTCATTGTCTATTTTATTACAATAATTCCAAATACTTTTATAACACGGACTAGTTGTATTCCAAAATGAATATTAAAAAGTAATATTTGCGATTATTAACATTAATTGCCGCCATATGGCCAACAGAGTACTGAATCACTCTACTACGTTATAAGAGGCACTTCCCTATATTGTGGATACCCGAATTATGAAAGCACGGTGTAGCCAACCTAACAACGGAAAGTATTATTTACGTAGTAACTATTATATAGTATGTGGTTTTATGCTTATAATTTTTTTTTGCTGTGTTGATTGGTACAAAGTACGTTCATAATTCTGAGTTATTTAATTATGTATGCAGTGTCGCGGGACTGAAATGGCCGCCATCATCGCCAAATGTCATGTCATGTCAAAAAATATTAGGTATGTTTAAAAAAGTTTGCACCCTAACAAGACTTTGCCCGGTAGAACATTCCTGTAAAGACAAATTATTTATATTTATATATAATTATTTATTATAATTATTAATATATAATTATTTATTGAGGGCCCGGTGGGGGAGAACGGTCGGCTTTGATGCCGTGGTACCGAGTTCAAACCGCCGTGCACCAATGAATTTTTCTATCGAAAAATATATGTGCGCTTCTCACAGTGGCCCTCCGGTGAAGGAAAACATCGTTAAAAAACCAATAACCCCCGCATGGTGGTAGAACATATCTAGTGTCCGCCTGGCCAGCTACCACCCTCAAGTCAGAAATTCTGTCGCCAAACATCTAGTGTGTTCCGGCAGCTATCCTTGAGAGCCAGTTCCCATTCTAGTCCACTTCTCTATCTTCGACCGCATCATCACTTAGCAACAGGTGAGATAGTGGTCAAACGCTTGCCTATAAGATATAAACAAAAATTATCCCCACCTTTATTTCTATCTCACTCACAGTTACCGTAAGAATATCTTATATGCAATAGCAACCTCCATTGTGTATAATCTTCTTGGGACTCTTCTACTAAAACTAGTACATTCTCCTATGTTTGAGGTATTTATCTCCATATCTCTGGTGATACTAATCAGATCTCGATAAAATTAAAATGGGACCACCTCGGAAACGTATCCTACCTATTAAAAAAAGAATCATTTGAATCCGTTCACAATTGATGGAGAAAACGCGTAACATACACAAAAACAAAACAAAAAAAACGTACAGACGAATTGAGAACCTCCTCCTTTTTTGTGAAGTCGGTTAAAAATCTGAATAGTGAAATCAAATGTCATCCTGACGTTACACTTCGTCCATAAAGTTCAGCCATCTGGCTAATTGCGGACACTTTCTTGAGCTCCATATGAAGCTAAAATAAAATGACCAGTCATGACCTGCCCAGTTGAAAAGCTAAATCGTCAAATATCAACCTCGTTACGGCGATGGATCGAATTAAGTGTCACGACTTGCAAAAACTTGAAGCGTAATTATTGTGGCCTGACATGACGGTAGCTATGTTTGCTGTTTACCGACTAATGTTCTTCAAATAACTGTTAGATTCTGTGACTCTAACTGCGACAATTGAAAAATTTTGAAGAGGCGGTTAATGATGAGAACATTTGAGAAGTTTAGCTCAAAACTCGACAAACTCGAACTCGACACAAGTTAAACTTCATTTTAAATTTATGTAACGGTTTGAAAAGGGGAATTTAACGTCACCTTATGTGATGTTGATATTCATGGAGTTATAACTGTCTCAGCTTCTTCCGGAAGCCTTTATTAGATCTTGACATCTTTGGTTTGTTGAAATCGCAAACAAACAAACCAAAGGCAAATCAATAAAGTATCGTTCCTGTCCGAAAACTGAGTTAACATCTGCTCACGAATGGGAAG
This sequence comes from Cabera pusaria, assembly GCA_954871355.1. Lineage (NCBI taxonomy): Eukaryota > Metazoa > Arthropoda > Insecta > Lepidoptera > Geometridae > Cabera > Cabera pusaria. The sequence continues at coordinate 6,983,709 of OX940892.1, forward strand.
ATTTATCATTTCGTGAATCTGCTCGAGTCTTCATCACGACATGAATCGTGAGAGAAAGACACAAGCCAATAGATAAACAAACAGTGATCCGTTTGCTGTTATTAAAACACGGAAGCAGTAACTAAATATACCGAAAGAGATGTAGCATTATCGCGGCGTTACGACAAATGGGAGCATAGAGGAAAATTGATATGACAAATTGAGTGCAGCCGTTTAGATATGGAATTGGTGACAATGGCGATGGAGGCGCTTTCTCAGGGATATGCAGGCGTCGGGTCTGGTGGGCGCCCGCCCTCGCACCCGTGCCTTCTTTACATACAATCGTACAATGCAGCAGAGCCTAGCACTCCGCACAATGCCCCACGACGGCCCACATCGCAATGTCTGAGTCACCGGCGCCGGCAGCGGCATACGGGCTTGTTTACACTACACGAGATAAATTACACTCGCCAAACTCGCCGGTAAGTGATTCAATTACAAGACTCGCTACTGTAGCTTGCGAAAATATAACTTATGTATGATACAAACGACTAAAAATTAACTGATCGATCAGGAAACGCGAACCGCAGGTCGAATAATTGTTTAACTTTTACCACATGACAAGATATTTCTTTCCATCATTATAAGATTGTTAAGGCATGCATTCACTCACTTACACATACAGTTTGACTCCTCGTAAAGAGATCCGGTCATCAAACAATATCAATGTCTCAATTTTAACCACAAACACTTCTTCACGGCCCAATGAAGCACGAATTTGTACTAAATGAGCCGCATCGACTCGTAGTAGCCCTATTTGGTATGTGTACATTGTAAAGTTGCTCAACTACAAGTAAATTATTTAACGGATAACCCTATTACGTCCTCGTTGCTGTCTATTAATTAACATTTGACGTAACACAGTAATAAAATCATAATTGCTAATCCCTGTTTCCAAATTATCCTAAATACAATCATGCGTAATATTTTACTTTATCAATTCTGCCTGAGGGTGTACTTTTGTTGTGATTTGTTGAATCAATAAATAAACAGGATATTAAAATGGCACCAGCCGCAATTTAGCTGGCATTGATTCTAGTCCAGTGAAAGGATGCGGTGCAATCGCAGGTATTGCTTTTTGTTATATCCTGTATCCAACTAGACTTGATATATTAACTACGTTTCCTTTCATTAAGTTCTTAGTGGCTATCATATTACATTCAGTTATTGTAAACATCTCCACCGGTTATAAACTGTCTACAAGCAGAGACTTCCGTAATAACTGGAGTGCTTTAGGGGCCACTGTTTCTCCATATTGTTTCCTGGGTGCACCATTAACGCCCACATTCAGTATCCTTAAATGATTTATGTCTTAGTAGTTTCTAGTTTTATGATGGACGAACTCAAAGCAACAGGATTACAGAACTATAGCGTGTTATTACCATGATTACATCATACGCTTTATAATGGCTAAGAAGTCCCGTGAGAATCTGCAGAATGTTTTAATAACATTTAGTGCAGGTGTTCAAGTCGTGATCAAGAGATACATCGCTCTATCGGTAAATAGACAAGATATAAGAGAGGCTTTTCTGTGCTTAGTTTCTAGATTGAAATTTATATCGAGCCGAGAGATGTACCGACCGGTGGAGCGGTAACTAACGAGCGAGGGCACAAAATAGATATTGAAGTAAAGGCGCGTGTAACACGAATGTAAGTTGCGTGCTACATGTTAGAGGCCGAGGCTTAGAGAAATCGAAACAAACAAAGTTATGACTTTGGCAAGAACAACACATTTATCCTTAGTTAGAAAACTGGTGTTATGTATTGGGTCCTTATATATGTACATTTGAATTGTAACAACTATATTTTGTGGTGTGATAAAGGTCGTGTTGCAGCACTTGCAGCATCGAAAAAATTAGATAGAAAGATAATTTCTTTATTTGCACACAAAAAAAATATATACATAAAGTCACGCCTTTTTCCCTTTGGGGTAGACAGAGACTACTTCTTTCCACGTGCTACGATCCTGACACACGTCTTTTGCTTTTTCTACTTTCATGAGCGCCTTCATACATGCTCGCCGGTTAAAGATATTGATAAGTAATAAAAAGGGTGGTCTTATAGCTTGGAACAATTTCTTCCAGACTAAACAGTAAAGAGTAACGAGAATGTGTAAAACGGTGGTGCATCAATAAAAAATATATACAAAATCAATTGAAATGCTAAAAATCATTTAAAATATCAATCAAAGCAAGTAATAAGAAACTTTAAAACTACAGTACTTTTCCAATAATGACTCATTCGGCGATAACAACGCCATCATTGTATTGATTAGCAATTAATTTACCGTAATTCGGACAAATGATAAAAGTATGCCGTTCAGTTAGAGTTGGGGTGGAGATAATGAAAGCATTATTAATTTAACGATAAAATCGAATGGTTCAATGCACAGGAGACGATTTCAATTACCAGACAAACTGTGATAACCTCCGTGGTATAAACACGAAGCTGAATAATGATTATTGTTATCAACAATTAAGAATAAAGAGTTATTTTATGTAAGTAAACACATATTAAGAACGCTTCTTTACGAAGACAGTTTAAAATAGGTTTAATAAAATTCTAGGCCAAACGTGTTCACCATCTACGACCACATAATCGCTTACCACCAAGCGCTTCAAACGCTAGCCTATCAGAATATAAACAAAATAAATAAAACATTGTTTAGAAAATCCTTAATCCCAACTTCAACACCAATATTATAAATGCGAAAGTCAGTTTGTTTACTTGTTTGTTTGGGACTTCTTCACGGTCTAACGGCAGGTCCAATTTAGTAGAAATTTTATGCAGGCATAGTACTATGGATTAGGCTATATTTTTTGACGCAGGCGAAGCCGCAAGGCACCGCTAGTAAGTTATAACTTTCAAAAATAGATAAGTACTTTTAAACCTTAGGCCATTTAAAAATGTTTCCAATCAATATTGGCAAAGGACTGATGGCAAATTATTGATTACAGAAGGAATCCATTACAGTTGTTAGGACTTAATGGCTGTGACTGGCTAGATACTCATAGTTCTATCTAGAATAGTATTAAACTCAGGTCAAAATTTAAGGCAAGTATAATTCTCACTAATGTCAGATCTCTAGAAAGGAAACTCAAAGAAAACTGGTGAAATAAAACTAGCAACTAGGTAATCATAATGGTAGGGCTTTATTAGCCAACGATGAAAGTAAAATAGAAAGATGGATGGAAATTGATACTAGTAGTAAACTATTATATTACAAAAGAAAGTTTTCTACGAGTATTCGATAGGAAGACATAGTTCAACAGAATACGTAAGCGAGAGATGGAGAAGCTGGTTATCATAAAATAGCATCAGCGGCTCCTGTAGCGAACTGCATTGGTAATGCAATGACAGAATTATCACCGCGAACGCCGTGTGGGGAGAAGGGTTATTTCTGTATATTTCGCGAGAAATGTCGTTAACTGCAGCGATATTAACACGGCAAACTTGCAGCACATCATTCTTACACCGGCGACACAACGGACACACACCATCATTTTAGAAACCTTGTTTCATTACAAACATACACAGCCTTCCAAATTCACATATAAAAATATCATTTTTATGTAATCGCACTTTATTGTGATATTAAAAAATTTAATACAGAAAAGTTAAGTCGCATAAATTTAACACTGCTATAAAAAAGTAGAGCAAAAGAAACGGTAAAGAGAGTTCTGTTGGCTCTGCACTACAGTCTATATTAGGCGAAATAAGAAACGCTTTGAAATGACGAGCACCAGCTCTGCAGATCAAAGAGTCGCTTTATGGCTCACTTTAAGCGTTTAGGAAACTCTATAAATGTTTGACGATTTTATGTTTTTGTTTTCGTTTGACATATATGTTCAATTGAAACAATGTTGAAAATACCTATGTATTCTGTAGAACAGGAAAAGACGAACAATAAAATTAAATTATATCAGCACCCTTCTTGACTCGTTTTCAACCAGTTTTGGTATTATGCTTCCCAACTTTATCAGCCTACACTTCGGACGCGCCGGCCGATACTTTTGTCCTCGTCGTTACATGAATCAATATAAGATATTGCAAATTACAAAAGAGGTTCAGACGATTCACTTATGGTAGTGCACGTTGCGAAACCTGAACAAACTGGGCACACACAAAAACTTTCTGGCTTTCTGCCGAAAGCTGCCCAACTGGTAATGCTTAATCCGAGAAATCGACGCCTTCTTGGGAAACCAGAGACATAAGCCTTCGAGCTGGAAACATACGAACGAGAAAGTATAAGGTAAAGTTGAAATATTATACTGCAGCGCGACAAACTGTCAGTGTTTAATTTAATGTTCGTATGTATCCACAGAGAGGGGCGAAGCAAATGGAGCGTGCCTCGATGCTCGCCTCCACTCGAGTATAAATAAATACGCGGAATTCAAAAGACCGCAAGAATCACGGAAGAATGCTTCGGCGCCAGAACCTACTACCATGTACGCTTGTCTTTTAATAATGTATTGTTAGTTAGTTAAGACGATATAAAGTTCCTTATGTCGTAGTCGTAGAGTAATGCCGGATTAGAGACGAACTTAAAATAGCGTCAAATAAACGAAGTATTTAATTTAAACGCTGATGTCATTGTTTTAATTAAAGGAATTATAGAGTGGGAGAAACAAGGCGCTCGGCGGCTTATATCGTGGCTACAGTACAGCTGGACATGGTACAGAGGCGAGTGAACGCATAAGTTAACGGCTTGCAGGCACTTCTTGTAGTTGTCGTATGGGACCAATCCCGAACAGGCTGCGCAGCGAAAGCGTGAGAATAAATTACAATACATCTTTAATTACATCACGGATCGTTAAGATCTTTCATGAGATTCACAAGACTTTTCGGTATATTCTCTAGTGAAGGAGTAAAATGAACAAGCTTCTTTCACACAATTAATATATGTGACCGAAGCGCATGAATCAGACGTCAAGCAACTCTATTTGTTGATTTAGCGCCTCTGAATGATGCATTGTTCTCGATAAATTATGGCGGATAAAAACCCATTTGTTGTTTCGGTGAGTGACTACATGAAATAAAAATCAATGTTGTTTCACCATCAGTTTAAACTGTTGGCAGAATTGTTTGTTTGTACTTTCTACACTTTGTAGGTGATTTACAGATGATAAAGTGTGGAGTCAGAAAGTACTACTTATCTTTTAACTTTTCAAAATTGTTGTTTTGTTTCCGATAACTGCTAATAGAAAGTTTTAAAGTTATATACAGAACGCATGATGCTTTTCCTATAATTTCAACTGCGTAAGATTTTTCCGGATGCAGACAAGCTTTTAAGAATCTATTTAATTAATAATAAGGTCAGTAGATGAAATGAGACGACGTAATATGAGATGGCATCTTGCTTTTCAAATTAAAGTAGAAGACAATAGACGATCGTAAGCTTAAGGCGCTGAAAAACATAACTAAACCTACACACCTTTATATTGGATCCATAGCACCACAGAATCATGAATAGTACAAGTCCATAGTAGATATAATTTTCCGAAAGTATCTCAGGCAAGGTGACCAGTTGGGTCAGGAGATGGCTGCTGTGGCGTGGGCGTGAAACCTGCCTGCATGGAACTGGAAAACAGGAACCTGTTCAGGTCATGCATCTCGTGCTATTTGGATCCTGCAGTGGCCCAAACACAGCGCAGTCGCGACGGCCTTCGACTATTTATAGACGGTAACCTCTCTTCTACGTCTGTGCACTGGTTTGGCAAATATTGGGGTAGTCATATTTATGTACCTTCTCACTTAAAATGCTTTCAGTTTCAGCATAATCAGAGTAAGTGTTAAGATTTGAGAATGCCGAAAGATATATTTATGAATGATATCAGAATGAAAAGCCGTTATAAACCTATAGTAGTACATAGTTAAAGTACAAAAATGGTTTTACAGACGGAATGTAATGGAAAAAATTGCAGTTAATTATGCAAATTAACGAAAAGATTTACTGCGTGTGCTGAGTTGCAGTTGTAATTTATGACAGCAGAACGTACTACACCTGTTAAATTAGTTCGTTATATCAACCACTTTGCCATAAACAAGAGGCCTTTCGCAAGCCTTCAATGCAGTCTAGACATATTAATGAGTGTTGCCATGTGGGCGCATACGTAGGAGTCTGTACCTTCTGAAATCTGGTGCCGTTACGTGAAACAAAGCGCTGTTAAGTGCTCCATTGTGTTCTGTTAAGGCTTCATTATAGATATCGGGATGATGATCGAGCGGGTATCGATTTGAGAAGTGATTATAAATATATAGTGTCTTATTTGTTGTTGATAATAAGCTTGTGAAATAGAAGGAATCAGGACGATACGCGTAAAGAAAACGTACCTAGAGCTTAGGATACTAATTCCAAGAGTGTGAATATGAAAAAAAGTTCTTTCTCAAAGAAAGAACAACATCAACACGCAGCGAATAACGGCAAAAATAGTCTCAACATACGATTATCTAGCAAACATTCGCATCCACATTCTTGCATACGCAAACCATTTCTAGGATCCGTTTTTAGAACATGAAAATACCAACACAAACGCACTGGATTCTACTGAGGTATGTACGTATGCGTAAATACATTCCATCGGTCGTGTCTCTACGATACTAGTTCTCGCAAATGTGAGGATTCTCTGTAAAATATGTAGCAACTATGCGTACGACTGTCACTGCTCAATGAACTGTCTACCAAGAATAGTTAACGTACGAGTAATGGCACTAAGAGGCCCGCTTGCAGAACAGACTTAATATCAATTTTGTATAATCCATGTTATGACAATATCAATAATTAAGATAGTTTAAAAACTAAAACAATCGACTTCAATTCCCCGCGAGTCAATTTCAGTAGCAAGTTTGAGACGTTTATAGTCATATCTCTGGAGATACTTATCAAGATCTCGATGAAATTACAATAGGACTACCTCGGAAACGTACCCTAACGATTACAAAAAGAATAATTCGAACCGGTTCAATTGACGGAGTAATCGCGTAACATACACAAAAAAAACATACAGACGAATTGAGAACCTCTTTCTTTTTTGGAAGTTGGTTGAAAAGTGGCACAAATCATCATACAACGACATAATACGATATGTCTGCATACATACTCATAATAACACTTTACATTAAAATTCAAAACCTTTACTGATTTTAAAAAAGGGTTGAAAAATTCTTTATTGTACACCAAAATAGAAAAGAAAAAAACCATATAGAAAAAAAACATATAATACCGAATTTCGAATTGATCAGACCTTTGAAAGCTGGTCTCATCTCATAGCCTCATCAAGAATCAGTGGAAAAGAGCTTTATCTTCAAACAGCTGGACGGATTTTCTTGAAACAAAGCTAAGAACACTCTCTATTAAGTGACCTATAAAAAAAACTAAATCGAAATCAGTTCAATACGATTGGGAGCAACGATGCCACAGCCATCTAACCACATAAGTACATCACAGATACACACGTCAAATTTATAACACCCCTCTTTCGTTGCGAGACAGAGAGAAAAAACATTAATAATAAAAACATAACTTGAATAATAATGCATAATCTAGAATTATATAAATATGTATTAACTTTACTTGTCTCTGCAAGCGGGCCTAAATTATGAAAGTTACTGATACAAGGGTTAAGTATAATTTAAATCTGTGTAGTGTTTTTCCGGAGCCAACCTTAGAGTAAAACTCAGACATAGAAAAGATAATAATACCACTCAGATAAGCTTAGTTAAGCTTTAAGTTACATAATTTAATGTTTAATTTCATATCATACTATACTCTTAAATATACTTTTGGTACGAGTGATAAGGAATGTAAAAACCAAACAGAAAATCGCCAAATAATGTTTGGACACAAAACCACAAAAACTATAGACCTCAGACAAACCACTGCAAAAACACTATCGTTGTTTACTGCGGTAGACTGTTACCAGATTTGGCAAGAGTAACTCGATCAGGTACGAGTATTATGATGCAAACCACCAACTCGAAAGCGGTGTACATATAAAGAGGGCAAGAGGGCATCCAAACACAGCCAAGTAGACGTCGACAACGCGAGCTGACTAATCCGTCCTGCCACTACCAGGAACTTGCGAAATGTCAGGAGAAATCTAGAAACACTGAGAGCATCTTAAATGTTATATGCATCGTAATGTATTGAGATTTATGAAGCCAATGAGTTTTCATAGCTTGGAAATCGTAATAATAAACGTCATTTTGAGACAGGGAATCATGAATAAAAGATAGGTAATATAAGAAAGACGTCTCTTTACAAGTCAATCTTTGATTCAAGCTCATTCAACAGATGCATTTGCCGTAGACTTAGAATTTTTGTTAGGTACCTTTAATTGATTTTACAGATTTTAATTACCCTTCATGGCTTTTACAAGTAGAGAAATTAGATCCAAACAGACGTGAATACTTACAACCAGTCAGTTTTTACATCAGTCCTGAACAAGATCGTGATGGCATTTAGTCTGTGCATTTACTTAATTTTGTACCGCTCGAACCGTAGTCCATTCCTTTCACGAAGTAAAAGTGTGACATTTAAAATGTCTTGTATCGTAACTAGACTCACGATTCCCTTTACCATCTTGAAGTAACTGATACAGTCTCCTTGAAATTTTTTTGGTATTGACACTGTGTCACGCAGAATAAAAATTCCAAAGCCTGTTTTGCATTCAGTGAGTCACGAAAAGCCTGTAATAGCGTATGATTCACTCCGCTATCGCATCACTAATAGGACAATTGGGCAAGCATAAGATATTACTACACTGCAAAAAGATTTATGTACAAACCGACTTGCATCGTCGACCTTGAATAAAAATCAAAAACACAATTCTCCGCTGGAAAAACGGAAACCTAAGCTAGTAGCATTTTCACGCAATTAGCGGTTAGTCAGTCGGACCGATAATGTTTTTTGTCTCACTTCTTATGTTACTGACCGACCTCATTACATCGGAAAATCACTGTTTTCTATCGACGGCCGGTCTAGACATGAACTGCAACTAAATAACAATCGAGGGACGACCTTCAGCCGTTGTAAAAAAGCGTTGGAAATAGAGCCGCCGGCGACGGTCGCGCAGCGACGGTGACCACAACAGCTGAACTAAGCGGCGACGCTTCCGTTAGAATTCTGAACGTTCTCGAAAAGTGCACGGATTTTCACTAAATGCAACAGAGCATAATCAATACAATTAAGTACCTATGTACTTAATGGTATTCACACAAATGGTTTGTGTTGCTCTGTTCGCTTTTCTCCGGCATTTAACAGATTCAGCGTTCTGTGGCACGTGGCGTGTGCCTGGAGGATGCCATAATTGCGGACATTAAGATGAGTCACGCTCAGCGACGCGCCGGAGCTCCCTGCCGTATACATCGCGATCGCTGGATAGACGCCTCCTCCGTGCTCTTTCGCCACACCTACATAGCTCTGCTGTTATCGATGTTACGACATTTGCAATGGCAGTTCTTATGACTCATCACCATTGCGGTTCGCCAGGGTACGGCTTTTGTTTTTTAAGTAACTCCAGATGTTTCCGATTGAGATATCTGTCGTCTAGTTCAAGTTTCCCGGCGGCCTTCAGGGTGGTTCGCGATTTCATAGTGTAGTGTTGTGTCGGCTAATGATTGGTGCAAGGCAGAGAAAGCGTCGGTCGTTGTCGTTTCCGCGCGAGGGCCCCCGGTAATGGCGGGCGCGCAGCTCCCCACTATGACGTCAGAGCGGCTAATTAGCAGGCACCAGGTATGCTAGCCACCAGCGTTAGCCCTCAGGAAATCGCCGCTTACATCATCTTTATATCCGACGTGGCATACACGGCTCCACGCCGTTATCTATTGTCTATCCGTGGAGCTCCTCACAAACATTTCGCTAAGACAGAGCTTTGACGCTCTCCAAGAATTGAATGAACATGGTCAAACCGTTCAAAGCTGATCAGAGTTGATTAAAAGTACTTTCAGAATTATTTTCGATGCCACCATGTGTGTGCCCAATGAGTTTTAGTCACCGAGATATTAATCGAGACCAAATTCATTTTAATTTATGTCTACAACGAAATTGATGATAAGTAGTGATAAATAAAGAAGTGTCGCTTGTGTCGCAAACATAATGATTGTGCTGAAGGATGCACTACATATGGCGCCTACAGATCCAGATTCAGTACATCTGGGTTTAATTTAGTATTAAAGAAAGATGAAAATTCTTGCATGGTCTGCTAAAAATCTACTTTTTATTATCTTTGATTCAAATATGATTAAGGTGCGCGTTGATGTCTCTTCTTAAATAATTTGCAATTTGATAAGTCATAGAAAATGTACCAAGATCCAGTTTCTCTAGTTCCTGATAAAGTTTCAAATAGTTATCTGACATATCTGACGCTATTTAAAAGTTGCCAAAAATCTGTCGAATAAGTTTGAGATCAAAATCCGGGAAAACCTAAAAAGTGGCAGAGTAACAAATGAATTCCCATTGTTACGCTGAGCTATTAAGAAGTTACAAATTAGCCTAACAGATGTAAAACAATTAGTCAGCGACAGTGTCAATCTCGTTCTACCACACAAATTGGTTTCGTTGGCGGCGAGACGAGCTCTGCCTTTCGTCTGGGGGATACCAGGGTATCAATCACCCTCGCCTCTTTTGATGTGCCCCCGCCTGCGTACTGACCGACACACCTAACTATCAATCTTGTCATCTCTCCTCTCCCTGAACCATATCCCATGTCAAACAGAATAAAATCAGGGCTTTTGACGTTAGCCAATGCTCTTTTAATATCAGACGACCGCTGGTTCGTGAATGTTTCATGTCCATTTACGGAACACGGCGAGCCACCCCGAGGCAGGACTAAAAAGCGTTAAGAAACTTATCTAAATATGGAGCGTTTATAAATAACCCGTGACGGCGTAAGAATGGGTATATCGAACGGAATAAGCTCGACGCGAGAAAGGAAAAAGAGAAAAACAAAATGTCATGTGACATATGACAGAGCACTAATTTAAGTCCCCCGCGCCTAAAGTAAAGTCGCGGGGCCGTAAATCTTGCCGCTCCCGTGCACGAAATGTAAATACAATATGAGCGCACACGCCCTACACGCGGACACTACTGATGGCGTTAATAAACTCTACACATGAATATTTATATTCATAATTTTGTCACGTCACCGGCACACGCCGAGTCTAGTCTGCAAAAGCGTGAACAGCAAAAATAAATGTAGGCGTCGCGAGGTGCCTCTATATCACCGTTGTTGGTAAGCTGCTGAATTCAATTTACAATAAATTCGAATATAAATCTTATGTTATTGAGAAAAAACTTTTAATGTCTAGCCATATTTTTTTTTTTAAACTATATCTGTTGGGATAATATGCACTAAAATATCCAGTGGGCACAATCAGTCACTTATATTAAAATATTCACTATTATGAGAGATTGTTTTAGGAACTTTTCTACTAAATAGTACTTGACTAAACAATATTCATTTCAGCCGCTTATTGGCAACTATAAGTAAAGTACTTTCATTTATTTATGAGCTCTCAGACTGGGTTGTTAATAACACAGTAAAATTAATGCAGTAAATAAGAGACATTTCATAGCTATGCAATATTATAAGATCTTATGAGACATAATCGTGATTTTCTTTATTAAGTATAACGTATTTATTATATTATAAAGCCCACTCGTAATAGAACTGACTTTAAGCACTTATAGCATATTGAGTAGCAAGAGAAAGACACATTATGGAATAGAAATGCTAGAAAATTAAGTGTGTCGTTGTCAATAATTTTATTTAGCCTTTGTTATTGGTCTGTAGCTTAGGTAAACAACGCAAACTTGTAAGGAAATCTGATGAGAAAGTGACATCTTTAACATTCGTGAAGATGAAGAATCTAAGATTTTAGAAGAAAAACATCTTATAATGTGATAAGATTTCAGAGGTAATAACTAATTCTAAAACGCACTCCATCTAGAAGGAAGTAAATGCTGAACACGTTCAATACGAGTAAATAAAAGTAGTACTTAGTTATATCATAATTTATTAATAATATCATAATTATAATTTATAAAACGGCAGTTAAATAATTTATTTTTAGTATCAGTTTTGTTGTGTTAGTAATTAATAAAATCCGTGTAAGTATTAACCTCATATCAATTTTATACAATTACGAGTACAATAGCAGTTTCGAATAAAAGTATTTCTAATTTAAAACGCATTTTTTTTTATCGAATACACTTTCAGCGGGGAAAATGTCCCTTTAATTTTCATTGATTTTCATGTGTCTAGTTTATAATGAATAAGTTTGAATTTAATAATGAATAGTTTACTACACAAATGTTAGTGCATGAAACGAGTGCTGGTAGCCGTGTAAAATAAAGTCAGGATAATGTTCTGGTTTAGTAAATCAAACTTATTGTCTGCTATTCTGGACCTGCGCCGGACGGTCACGATTTGGCTCCAACCATTACTCACACGCGTACTACCTACTGTTTTCTAAATGGACAAAAAAGTCAGAATTTAAAATGTGCGCCACCTCATTTGACAGTGATGGAATATCAGACATTCTATTCTAGAGATCGGCCAGAAAAGACGTCAAAATTTACTTAGCATTGGCTATCTGTGAATCTTGACACGCCAGCGCTTTCGTGTGGAAATGTTTATTCTATTAAGAAGAAGAGACTAATAAGAAGAGACTATCAAAACCCTTCATGGGGCGAGTGAGATCGTGCAGGCCCGCCCTTTTAACTTATGCTCGACTTTCCTGCAGCAATTAAAATGTCTGCGGTCCACTTCAGCTTCACTAATGAGTTGCTCAGCCAGACTCCCTCGACGGTCACAAAGCGCCAACGTTTATTTAAATATCAAATCAATTAAATGTAAAACGGTATCCGTTTTACCAGCAACTGCAGCACAGCCGCAGGAGGACAAATACTGAAATATTCACAATGTGGGGATCTTTTCTAGATAGTACAAACACTTGGACAAGTGTTTCTTTCATTCATTTATTTCTAGATTAACTGGCTGGAACATATGCAAAGAATGTGCAAATATTTATGCAGCATACATATACGACATTGACGCAGTGTTTTGAATTTGTGTACATACTAAAAATAAAGGTGAGTGGAATGTAATTTTGTTTGGGCTGATCGATAGAAATGGGTGGTGCGCGGAGGGATTGAGGGACATAGCCTCACGCAACGAAGCACGCAGCCCTCATAGAGGGCCGGCTACGTGCACGAAATGTACAAACTTCAATCAATGAACTTAGCTTATATTACACTGCTATAAAATGTTTGCCAGGAATCGACACTTCAACTTTATTAACATTGGTGCCATCAAAGATGAGTGATTGCGGATAAGCAAGCAGACAGCACAGGTAGACAGGCGATAATGACAATTGGATGGAATTACGAAATATTTATAAAACTACCAATAGCACCAACCACTTTTTGCTAGGTAGCTGCACCATTGTTAATTCTTATCAGATCGTTTCTCATTGTCTAGTGTTATGAAATAATTTCAGCGGCTGCTAAACACAGGTAATTCTAATTACGTTATAATTTTTAATAACACAATTTTCACAAGCTACATGTTAAAATCATTGACAGTGGAAAGTTTTACATGTAAGCAGTAAGAATTTAAAATATGAAAGTATCTAATTAGACTATGCAATATAAGTGGTCTCATTTTGAATAATTACTTCAAGGTAGTAAAATGTTAGTTTAACAATCACTATTTTTTTGAACAAAGTGTATTGTAACTACGGCAAATGTTAGATACATTTTATATTCAACACTGCTGAATTATACTGGGCTGAAATGAAAGCGGGTAGGTTATAAAAAGAGTTAGGTAACTTATAAAATACTAGCTGTGCCCCGCAGCTTCGCCCGCGTTAAAAAGTATCCTATAGCCTAATCCATAGTACTAGCCAGTACTATGGATCAGGCTATAGGATACACTATAGGATCACTGTACAAAATATCAGCTAAATCGGTCCAGCCGTTTGACTGTGAAGAAGTCCCAAACAAACAAACAAATAAACAAACTGATTTTCTCATTTATAATTTTGGTGTTGATAGGTGTTGATTTAAGCAATAAAAAAAACTTTTATTTTTCAAATTTAATTACACATATAGGCAGAAGTAAAACCTTTTTAACCGATTTCACAAAAAAGGAGGAGGTTCTCAAATTGTCGGTTTTCTTTTTTTCATTTTTGGTGATTGTATCCTATCAGAAATAAAAAACAATGACGAGTTTTAAAATTAGGAAATCGTGTGGAAAGCATCGCCGTGGAAAGGATAATCGTCACAGAACAAGGATATAATAATCGTAGTGGCAAAACAAATTATTATAATTGGAGGTTTTAGTTACCGACCCGCTTTCTTTGCGATCGAACAATAAAGCATTTTGGATTAACGTTTTTAGTACCTATCAAGGAACATATGTACCTAGACATAGACAAAGCGATATAGACAAAGTCCGACACAGATTACAAAGACACTGAAGAAAAGCTTATTCACAGCCAACTTAGTTATATTATAACACTGCTTACTTATAAAAGTGAAGCAAATAGAGTGATTACGGCAGCAGCTAAAAACGATCTATATCGCTTTACCGCCGTGCAAGCAATAGATAAATTGAGATAAACGCGATAATCTTAACGTCGACGAAGAATCTTAAATATCTAATTACCGCTATCATTGATTGCTTTCAAATAATAGCTTTACACATTTAAAGTAGGTAAGTGGCGGGAGCTGTAGTTTAATGTACTTAGAGTGTAGAAAATTGATGCCTTTCACTATAGATGTAGTCGTAATTATTTTTCTAAATTGAAGGGCAACGCAGTGTTGATACGTTATACAAAGTATCTTCATGACTCTGGAAATACAAAGTAAAGATGTAATGTTCAAATCGTAAGCACAGCTTAGAAACTAGAATCATAAAAACCTTCGCGTCCAATACATCGTAATCATCGTATACACTTACAGGCCCTTATTGTCGTTTTACATTTGTTATACCATTTTACACCTCTAGGCAAGCATTTCTTGTTTTAGACCTAGTCGATTAAAGCAGAAACAATCGTGGTCAAGTCCTATTCTATATTTATTGAAACTTTAATAAAATAGTTACATCAATGTTGGCTCATTATCGTTTCATTATTTGTTTTAAGGTTTATTAATCAAATCAAAATTATTTTTTTTGCTAGAATGTAGGTTTGCATGTTTGTAGATGTTAATTCGTAAAAATCACAGACCTTTACATTCTACCACATGCAAATGCACGTTTGCACGTGCAAATTATGTACTACTTAAATATAAATTCATGTATTATAATAATTTTTATTTAATTAATTAATGTTATTAATTTATTGAAATGACATGTCAATAGATTAATTATAATTTAATATATAAGAATATGTCATGAATATGTAAATAAATTCCAAACCATTGTTGACCGTTAATAAATCTAAATCTCCTCCACTGATCTTAAGAACATAAGATGATGTTTGGAAGTATTTAAATTTCTCATACAATCAATCAATTAAGCAAATTAAATAAAGCAGATTTATGAACTCTTAGAATTCCATTAAAGCCAAATGTCAGCCAAAACCTGCATTTCTTAGCACGTTTCAAGTCACTCGAAAAGAAAAGATGCCATTTTCACACGTATTAACTGCAGTACAACTCCCACGAGAAATTCGGAAATCAGGTGGGGTGCGAGCAGGGGTTGTGATATTACACCACCGACACAAAAAGGTGCTCGATTTCATAAATTGTCGTAAAAACTAGGGGAAGCACGTCGATTTACTTAAATCATGTCTCTGGAAACGAAGGGAACTGCGAGCACTTTGGACTTTATACTGGTGCAAAATTTCATCATCACAAATTCGGAATAAAGATTTTTGGTATTACAGGTTGTTCATTCCAATTGTGCGTGACAATTTGTATTTAGTATATATTACAAGTAAAACATAGCTTATTTGTATTTAAATTATAATGCCACTTGTTTTTAGCAAAAGTTTGCATTAAACATCAAAAGCATAAATATGTAAAGCGCACTTGCTACCTATTTGACTTAACGAAATCACCGCATCTGGTCGAATGCAAAAAATATTGAACTGAAATCCTAACTTTGTGGGTCTGTTTTGACGTTAGTGTTTCAGTAGCAGGTTGCCCCAGGTCGGGCGGTTCAGGTCGTATAATACATTAAGTTATTCATGAGTGGCGGCGCTGCGCTGTGTAGGCGCGGAGCTCGCCTACGAGGGTTGAAGCGGGTCAACGACCGCGCCAGACGTGACGTCATCCGCCCTACAGCTGGCCATGACGTCACTTCCTCACCCTCAAAACAAAGCGAGCCCTAATCCACTAACTTAAGACACAATCTCGACACGACCTCCCGAATGTGGTCACCACATGTCCTCGTATATGATACTCATATTTGATATCGTGCGGTTTGATTGCTATTTGACGTAAATTAACACTTGTGTCTCGATGAGAACTCGGGCGGGATCATTACCGACAGTCTCTGACCAAACAACATACATTTCAGCGTCTTCGTCATTTGCCTACTAAGTACATTATGATTCATATGAGACGGAAAAATTGACCCGATCGAGACTGCGTTCCGATAGGTCAATTGCAGAAACTATTTCTTAAAGCCACATTTTACGAGTGAAATGTTGGAGCAAGAAGTGAGAAGCGATGTGGCAATGACAAAACAATGTAGCTTTTACGGTCACACAGAGCCGCGAACAATTAATAGCCTTTCGGCTGTCTGTCAGAGCAGAGCAAATGGCAGAATGAGAAAATCCGAGCGAATGATTAATTAACCGCATTGGTAAGACAAAACGCATCGAGAGAAGCTCAAGAACCATAGAAAGTACCGTAGCGGTGAGTAGCGGGATAGCCGTGATTTCTCATCATAACAGCCAGCATCGCCGCGCGGCCGCTCTGTGCTCGGCCGGTAACACACCAAATTGTGCTCTCGAATAGCGCAAGAATATTTCACGTGCAACTGTATTTAATGACGGTACCAACGGTAATAGTCTGGGAATGTACATGCAGGTACAAGATTAGAACGGAGAGATAGCCCAAACAATGGATGCAGTGATTCTAATATGCAAATAGAGCGGAGATGTTGCAAAAACCCTACGCTCCGTGAATCGTTCGCATGGCTTGTGTTTTTATGAGCGTTCTCAGTATCCCCTATAATAAATAAACTTCCAAGTCGCCTCGGTGGGATTCATGGATGACTAACATTCCGTTTTTGTAATAGTTCAGTACCGACGATGAGCAATACTTAAGTTGTAAAACATGAGGCGAATTTGATCACAGCAAAAAAATCTGTAGGTATAAGGAAGTTAATCAACATACCAATATGTAGGTTAGAGCCGCGAGAAAAAACTTAACACAAAATAAGAAGGCAAAAAGTTGATCATCATTGTTATAATATAACAAATAGGTTCAACAATTAATTTCGTTTTCTATGGAGGAGTATTGTTGAATTGATACAATAGGTTTGCAGAAATTGATGAACTATATTTTAGAGCTTCTGTATGTTGTAAAATCATGCGATGTTTGTTTTGTTATTAAAGAGTCATTAGCCGTGGGCCATGCTCTATCATCACTAACAGATGTCAGCTCAGTTGCCCTTTTATGTCGATTTCAATAGAGAACTAAACATCTGTCTTATTCACCTGATATCTGAATCACAATACCTACGTATGTTTATGCTTTCATGTATAAGATTTTCTTCATAGCAAATAGGCTAGCGTTTGATTACTATCTCCGCCTAGTGGTAAGCGATGATGTGGTCGAAGATGGTGAACACGTTAGGCCTAGATTGGTCGAGTCGTGTCCAGTTTCCAGGACTGTGTACTGCTGGAACATCCGTTTTGCGGTTAAGGCGACAGATTTTCTCCTAGATGGTGGTAAGCTACTTTTTGGTAGCAAATAAGAAAATATTCTATAACTATAAGACTTAAAAATATTGTCTTAATCAAACTGACTGACAGAGTAGTCGAATGTGAGCTCGTAGAGCAAGCTCTAAAACCGAGTGTTAGATAGGACTTCTAATCCATGGAAGCATTACAAAGTTCATTAAGAATCGACAGTATTGAAGAAATATTTTATAGATAATGAACTATCAGACATCATAGATGTCAAGCGTTGAGGTACAATACCTACATCAATTATGTCAAGTCATAAGATCGTCTCAAAAGGATGTCTCTGCAGTCATTCTGAGAGTCTTAATGTTACGTACTTTCAGATCTTATGAGTGATATTGTCTAACTAATCAGGACCTGACTGAGGTAGGCTATAGACATAATATTAATACACTAGTTACTTGATACCTATCAAAGTCCGCTCGACAATTCAATGGGACATACATCTGTCTATAGCCAGAATGGGATCATAGCGTCAACTAACTGGACTCCATATCATAGAGAGAGCTGTTTCAATTAACTGTAAAAGGAATAAGGAATGTTTTATTAATTAGATTTACTACTGAAACCCTTTTTGAGAAACCATTGACCATATAAGACATGTCGTTGTTTGATTTGAAGTGTTGTTTGATATTGATAGATTTAATAATCCAGAAGTATTACATATAATGGAAGTTTTGCAATTTTGATTACCACCTCGTAGGAAGATTATAAATACATTGCTATCTAAAGGGGAAGCAGGTGTCAACAATGCATTATTTTAACCCTTCGGAGTATAGAACCGGTTTTGATGACCTCAATACATAAACGAAATATTGTACTCAAAGTATGTACAATATTCCTTTTTGTAGCATTGATGTCAAATCGGTGCATCGTGCAAATACATTTTAAATTATAAGTGCGCAAATAATGTATGATTTTGCTTCCATAAAAATAAGAAAGTTTCATGTTATTGCCAATAAAATGTAGAAAAATATCTGATAGCAATCAGATTAAGAAATAAAAAATGTTTATTTGTAGCATGACTCAAGGAGAGAGCGTCCAATAAAGTGTCTGCTATAATTCCGCTAAATCGATTAATTATATAGCGTCGTCATAAAAGTTCCGATATTACAAGAAGACAGCATTTAAGAGCAACGTGCAATAATCCCATTTCCACGGTACAGTTCGAAGACCTCCACGCCGGCCGCCGGTTGCCATTCGCGCGCCGCTAACATGCCGACTCTTCGAAGCCGGCCTACTGGGAATCGCTTTATTTATTGCAAACTACCATAAAATACTCTAATACTACCAAACTACAGCAAAAGCTAAGTGTGAATGTACCTACCATATATTTCAAAGCAAGCGGACGTCGTGTTACCTTATGTTGTTAGAACATTTTAGAAAATCTTATTAGATTAGATTAAATTAAGGACGATGTTAATTCGAGAAAGCTGGAATATTTCACTAAACACGCAAGCACCACATTCACGCAGACATTCTTCTTCCACATTCACTGCATGCACTAAGTTTCCACCGGCATATTTCTCACGTCACAGCTAGGTTAGTATAAGCCGGCCGGCCGGCTTCAGGCTGAGGTGTCGATTGGGCCGGCGGCAATGTCGCGAAGGTTGGCGGAGTTTTGTGGACTCACATGTTTTAGAGCGCAGGGGTGAGCGTGCCGGGGGCGCCGGACGAGATCACTCGGTACCTTATACCCGGTATCACGGACGCGGTATCGCGGTGGCCGTTCGCGCGGCCTGTGTCTCGGGGACTGGCGGTGGCGAGCGCTCGAGCCCGGTGCAGCGCCCGAGCGCACCCCGCAGCCGCGCGCCCCTCCGACGCCCGCGCAATTCGCCCTCCAGATGTTGCTGCCTGTCGCCTACCTCAGAAACCTCCAGAATAGGTTAGTTTTGCACAGTTTCAGGATGGCCAGGCAAGTTTGCGCACCCCCTATGAATGGTTCGGGGTTTACCATGGTTTACCTCCGATTCGATACAATTTCGGTGCTGGCTGATTATAGTATTAGATATTTTGTAATATTAGTACAACGTATGTTTTCATTTTGCCGTACTTAACAGTTCTGCAAAGCATAAATCCACGCTGTAAAACATGGCAAGCAGCGTCGGTCCGGCCGCGGCGTGCTACCTCGGCAGGCGGCGGCAGAGCCGACGACCCCGCTCGCCACGGTCCGCCGCGCGCGGTGCGCTGCGCCGCCTCGCCGAAACTTCGCACTTCACTTTTCCACTAGGAACAGTTCAAAACGCGCGAGCCGTGAAATCGACGCAAAACTGACGTAACTACCCGACACTTCCGACGCTCATTCCATATTTTGTTAGAGATATAAATATAATCCAGTAACTTTCTTATCCTCTGACATAAGAACAAATACTCGTACATGCAAATAAAGACAATTTTTTATGATTACGGCGAAATGGGCTCTCTTACTTGACAAAATAGGGGTGAGTCTTCAATTTATGACGTAGGTGATTTAGAGCTTATGTAAGGCTTAAGAAAGCTTAGGTACATCGAGAGGATCCAATAGTTATGTATATTTGTGGTAAAAAGATTACATGACGAAGATGATTCGATCACTTTCCTCGATTGTGGCGCGATATTTTAAAATTCAGCGCAGGTTTTTCTTCAAATTGATGCAAATGACAAAGTGTCGTGTGTAGCCTGCATTAACATGTAGACAACTCTCATTAAGCAATTAACCATTCATGCGCAGCCTTGCTTTCGCCAAATGTAGAAACTTTAATGGGAATAGTTTCTTACACAAGCATAAAATCTCATTTTGATATGGACTATTAGCAGACATCAATTTATAGCGACACAGCACAACAGACAGGAAGTAAGAATATACCTATGCTCGAATGAATAAAGTTGCATGCTATTAAATATTGGTGAATTGTCCAATCGGTGAACAATAGAGATATTACGAAGTGTCCGGATAAGGTGAAGTTAGGTCCACGTGGAGTCGTGCTGAATCCCAATGAGGCTGAATTACTCGCGGCTCATGCACGTCTAGTTCGGCTATTGTGAGCATATGACTCATACAGCCATAAAGGCGATCGATGCTTTTCGCAAGAAGACGATGAGCCTATAACCAAATAATGCGCCGCCATTTATCTTATAGTGAATACAAAATTGTTAAGCTTGCCTACTTTTTTTATTTTTGAAGTGAAAACTTCTTTAGCGGCGTTGTGAACTTTTTTGGGATGGGTAAAAAACTCGCGTCACGACACGTGACAGATCGAAAATTCGTAAGACGGAGGGAGTAGGAACTTTATTTGGGATGGGTAAAAAATTTTTTATTCGCGTCAGGACACGTGACCTGTTCGAAAATTCGTAAGACGGAGGGAGAGTAGACCAAATGCACAACGTTAATGTTCAAGATTTCACTTCTGCCGGCACTCCTGGTTCAACCCGTTGTTTTTTAACCACAGTCGATTTTTGATAAGGATATCATCAAGTTTTAGTTTTTCATCGTTTCCTTCTAAGTAGGCTTATATAACTTTCCATCCTTGGAGTTCTTTTAATATGGGTACATTGATAACATTTACAGTTAGCCAGCGGATGTCACGATGTCTTTATTTGATGGCGATAGCCTCTACTGCCAATTACGGACCATTACTCATACATGTGATATGTATTTATAAACTTAATTAGAACAAATCATTATAAACACACTATCATCTTCAGCGTTATATGAAAAGCGTACAATTATAAATTGTTTAGTATAATAACAGTACAGTTTTAATTCACTTCGTACAGAAGTTAATTAATAAATATTAAAATCCCAAACAAAACTTAACAGTAGGAACAACTTTTCGCGAGACTGGTATTCGACGCATTTCAACTTACCAGGCTGAAGTTAAAGCTATGTCTGAATAATTAAATTTAATCCCTGTCGTATTAATTTTGTTTCATTTTGAACCTCCGACGCAAAAATCAGGGATGTTATAAGTTTGAGGTGTGTATCATACATACACGGAGTTGTATGTGCGTGTCTGTCTGTGGCATCGTAGCGCCTCAAGGGATGAACTAACTTCGATTTAGTTTTTTTTGTTAATACGTGTTTTAATCGAGAGTGTATCTAACTTTGATTCACGAAAATCCGTTCAGCCGTTTTAAAACTATGAGTTTTTTTCTAGTTGATGACGCTATTAAATCTACTTTCATAGGTCTGATCTATTCGAAATTCGGTATCCTCTTACTTTAACGATAATATAAAAACATGTTAGCACTGACCTGATAGGGTACCTCCTGGAATCTTCAGAATGTCCAACTCCTCATCAACTTACAACAGAGATGTCGAGTTTGGGCTCATTGGAATGATCTCAACGAATAGATTATAATTATATAGATCAGTCGGAGGTTGTTTTAAATTTTGAATTTAAGTATTATATTAGTTTTTAAGAGTTTACAGTAGTAGCAAATTAGTTCTTTACTAAATAATCACAACATTCTTATCATGTTGTTATTGCTAAAGTAAAATACACTGAAGATTGATAAATCGAACGAGATAAACTTGATCCCAAGCTAGACGTAATCTCAGTAAATAATGACTATTTCATCTTAATAATTTGGAGGCCGGGTGTACGAAAATTGCCCGGTCATTGAACCGGTGCCGGTGGCAAAAAAACAACAGCACACAACACAACAGTCTATTGTGGTGGTGCGTCGCATGAAACAGTCGTCTGTTACGCACACATACACGACAATCTATAATAGAGGACCATGGCCAATATTTTGATTACAGAGCTAATTGCTAAATCTATATTGGCAAAGAATCATAGATGCAGCTTTGGTTTGATTAGAATTGATTGGATTTCAAAGAGCTAAAACACTAATATATACATACTGTATACATAATAAGTTATTTTTCAAAAAAAATAAAACCGTCTTCATAATCACAAACAGGCACTCAAAAGCGAAAAATAAATTACTTAAAATTATTATAAGCGCTACCCACTTATCTATTTGAAGTCGGTGCCAGCCAAGTCTAATAGGTAGTAGATAGATAATACCTACATGTATCTACCTACTTACTAACCTACATGTACCTACTTACTACTACTACATACATAGTATCTATCTACTATCCAATAGACTTGGCTGGCACCGACTTCAAATAGATAAGTGGGTAGCGCTTATAATAATTTTAAGTAATTTATTTTTCGCTTTTGAGTGCCTTTTTGTGATTATGAAGTCAGTTTTATTTTTTTTTGAAAAATAGCTTATTTTACCCTTTTTAGTGCATAACAAGTTTTAATTAAATTACATGCATCTATTACATTTGGGGTCTGGGCCGTTATACACTAACGGATATATACTTTTTGAAAATTTCAAGTATGTACCTATAACGGTTAAGAAGATACAGATCTGTAAAGTGCGCACATATGTATAGACACACGGACGGATGGACGGACGGACGGACGAACGGACAACAAAGTCTCAGAAAGTGTTCATTTGGTGTGTGTCCCTTTGGGTTCGGAACCCTAAAAAAATTGACTTTAAATGCCTTGCTAAAGTGATAATATTCACTAGTAATAATGATGTCATCAAGGTATCAAAGGACAATGTCCAAAATGGCCCTGTGCAATTAAAGCATCTAACACACACGATAATTAATTGTCTATTTTATAACAATAATTCCAAATACTTTTATAACACGGACTAGTTGTATTCCAAAATGAATATAAAAAAGTATTATTTGCGATTATTAACATTACTTGCCGCCATATGGCCAACAGAGTACTGAATCACTCTACTACGTTATAAGAGGCACTTCCCTATATTGTTGAAACCCGAATTATGAGAGCACTGTGTAGCCAACCTAACAACGGAAAGTATTATTTACGTAGTAACTATTATATAATCTGTGGTATTATGCTTATAAATTTTTTTTTGCAGTGTTGGTTGGTACAAAGTACGTTCATAATTCTGAGTTATTTAATAATGTATGCAGTGTCGCGGGACTGAAATGGCCGCCATCTTCGGCAAACGTCATGTCATGTCAAAAAATCTTAGGTAGGTATGTTTAAAAAAGTTTGCACCCTAACAAACTTTGCCAGGTAGAACATTCCTGTGAAGACAAATTATTTATATTTATATATAATTTTTATAATTTTTTTATTATAATTATTAATATATAATTATTTATTGAGGGCCCGGTCGCGTAATTGGGAGAACAATCGGCTTTGATGCCGTGGTACCGAGTTCAAACCGCCGTGCACCAATGAATTTTTCGATCGAATAATATATGTGCGCTTCTCACAGTTGCCCTCCGGTGAAGGAAAACATCGTGAAGAAACCAACAACCACCGCATGGTGGTAGGACATATCTAGTGTCCGCCTGGCCAGCTACCACCCTCGAGAAAATCTGTCGCCAAACATCTTATGTGTTCAGGCAGCTATCCTTGAGAGCCAGTTCCCATTCTAGTCCACTTCTCTATCTTCGACCGCATCATCACTTAGCAACAGGTGAGATAGTGGTCAAACGCTAGCTTATAAGATATTAAAAAATATATATATTTATTATCCCCACCTTTATTTCTATCTCGCTCACAGTTACCGTAAGAATATCTGTCAAAAACCAAAATCAACGAGAAGAAAGATGTAAAAACATTATTCAAGGTCATATTTTTTAGTCTTCAAAAGTATATCCAATAGCAACCTCTATTGCGTATAATCTTCTTGGGACTCTTCTACTAAAACCAGTACATTCTCCTATGTTTGAGGTATTTATCTCCATATCTCTGGAGATACTTAAATCACATCTCGATAAAATTAAAATGGGACCACCTCGGAAACGTATCCTACCTATTAAAAAATGAATCATTTGGATCCGTTCACTATTGACGGAGAAATCGCGTAACATACATACAAAAAAAAACAGACGAATTGAGAACCTCCTACTTTTTTGTGAAGTCGGTTAAAAATCACGCCTTTTTTCGGGTAAGCAGAGACTACTTCTTTCCACATGCTACGATCCTGACATACAATACATTTATTTCTAAGACACTGAAACATCCTGCGATTATTAAGAAAGTCTCAAGCTATGTTTCATTATATAAATGCTGCCCTGTCGTTACGACTCTACATATCGTAGGACAAGACAATGGCGACAGTGGGCCAACATGGATCAAACCAAACATTGCTCGACAAACACCGACCGGCTCTGGAACTTTAGCATGCAAATTTATTCCGCAAAAAAATATTGCAGCCAGATTTGAAAACCAAAATTGTTTGCCCAATATGGCAACGCTTCTTACCGGTCTTATTCTTAATCAATTTATATGGACGGATATAGATGGCCGGCAGGAGTCAGAAGTCGTATGTACAGGTTGTTAAGAAGAAATTTGCGGCGTGCAAGATTCGCGAGAGGCACTGGCTTGTTCATAATCAATTGACATGGAAATTATGGATAGACGTGACTGAAGAGAAGTGGTAATTCCAGATCGTTAAATATACAGGATGTGCCTGCCTGAATTCAAATTGATTGAGTTGATTTATTGCATTTTCTTTCAATCAGAATAATAGTATGTCCGAATTCTCTACATCAAGTCGCCATAAAAAGCACTATAAAGTTGTACCTAGTGAAAATGTTTAATATAATTTCAAGTACAATGTATTGAAAAGTGACTACTTTAGGTAAAGATAACTAAATAGGCGAAGAAATATGAAACTAATTAGTTTGTCAGTTGAAGACTGGTATCATCATAATCATAATCATTAGCAGCTAGTATTCCTCCACTGTTGGACATAGGCCTCTCCTAAGACTCGCCACCACTATAACACCCTATAACTTACTACTAGAAATTAATGACATAAGAGATAATATTTTCGATACGTTTTTGTGTCAGCACTTTTGACCGTGAAAATTATTATGCGAAGGCGGCGACGCAGAAATATTTTAATTTACAGCCTGTACAATAGAATAATGGCGCCGTGAATTTAGTGGTACGTGATGAAGCGATTGTCCAAATAACAAAGTAGGTATTACAAGCAGTCTGTCATACTTTATAGAAACCATTTATAAATGCTCTTATTTCACGATGTAGTAAAATATAATATACAAAGATGAATTGGTTAGTATCACCCAGTAACAGTCATAAAAAAAATTTCGTGTCATACATAATTAAATACATATTACGAGTTATTTACGGCTGCGAGTTTTTAATTATTCCTAGAAAAAAATCTAAGATTTAATCTTAGATTTTTTAACCGACTTCACAAAAAAGGAGGAGGTTCTCAATTCGTCTGTATGTTTTTTTTTTTTTTGTGTGTATGTTACGCGATTTCTCCGTGAATTGTGAACGGATTCAAATGATTCTTTTTTTAATAGATAGGATACGTTTTCGAGGTGGTCCCATTTTAATTTTATCGAGATCTGATAAGTATCTCCAGAGATATGGAGATAAATGCCTCAAACATAGGAGAATGTACTGGTTTTAGTAGAAGAGTCCCAAGAAGATTATACACAATGGAGGTTGCTATTGGATATACTTTTGAAGACTAAAAAATATGACCTTGAATAATGTTTTTACATCTTTCTTCTCGTTGATTTTGGTTTTTGACAGATATTCTTACGGTAACTGTGAGCGAGATAGAAATAAAGGTGGGGATAATTTTTTTTTTTTTTAAATATCTTATAGGCTAGCGTTTGACCACTATCTCACCTGTTGCTAAGTGATGATGCGGTCGAAGATAGAGAAGTGGACTAGAATGGGAACTGGCTCTTAAGGATAGCTGCCTGAACACATAAGATGTTTGGCGACAGATTTTCTAACTTGAGGGTGGTAGCTGGCCAGGTGGACACTAGATATGTCCTGCCACCATGCGGGGGTTGTTGGTTTCTTAACGATGTTTTCCTTCACCGGAGGGCAACTGTGAGAAGCGCACATATATTTTTCGATCGAAAAATTCATTGGTGCACGGCGGTTTGAACTCGGTACCACGGCATCAAAGCCGACTGTTCTCCCAATTACGCCACCGGGCCCTCAATAAATAATTATATATTAATAATTATAATAAATAATTATATATAAATATCAATAATTTGTCTTCACAGGAATGTTCTACCGGGCAAAGTCTTGTTAGGGTGCAAACTTTTTTAAACATACCTAAGATTTTTGACATGACATGACGTTTGCCGAAGATGGCGGCCATTTTAGTCCCGCGACACTGCATACATTAATATATAACTCAGAATTATGAACGTACTTTGTACCAACCAACAATGCAAAAAAAATGTATAAGCATAATACCACAGATTATATAATAGTTACTACGTAAATAATACTTTCCGTTGTTAGGTTGGCTACACAGTGCTTTCATAATTTGGGTTTCACCAATATAGTGAAGTGTCTCTTATAACGTAGTAGAGTGATTCAGTACTCTGTTGGCCATATGGCGGCAAGTAATGTTAATAATCGCAAATAATACTTTTTTATATTCATTTTGGAATACAACTAGTCCGTGTTATAAAAGTATTTGGAATTATTGTAATAAAATAGACAATTAATTATCGTGTGTGTCAGATGCTTTAATTGTACAGGGCCATTTTGGACATTGTCCTTTGATACCTTGATGACATAATTATTACTAGTGAATATTATCACTTTAGCAAGGCATTTAAAGTCAATTTTTTTAGGGTTCCGAACCCAAAGGGTACCTAGGTAAATGAACACTTTCTGAGACTTTGTTGTCCTTTCGTCCGTCCGTCCGCCCGTGTGTCTATACATATGTGCGCACTTTACAGATCTGTATCTTCTTAACCGTTATAGGTACATACTTGAAATTTTCAAAAAGTATATATCCGTCAGTGTATAACGGCCCAGACACCAAATGTAATAGATGCATGTAATTTAATTAAAACTTGTTATGCACTAAAAAGGGTAAAATAAGTTATTTTTCAAAAAAAATAAAACCGACTTCATAATCATAAACAGGCACTCAAAAGCGAAAAATAAATTACTTAAAATTATTATAAGCGCTACCCACTTATCTATTTGAAGTCGGTGCCAGCCAAGTCTATTGGATAGTAGATAGATACTATGTATGTAGTAGTAGTAAGTAGGTACATGTAGGTTAGTAAGTAGGTAGATACATGTAGGTATTATCTATCTACTACCTATTAGACTTGGCTGGCACCGACTTCAAATAGATAAGTGGGTAGCGCTTATAATAATTTTAAGTAATTTATTTTTCGCTTTTGAGTGCCTGTTTATGATTATGAAGTCGGTTTTATTTTTTTTGAAAAATAACTTATTTTATTTGTAAAATTCTTCGGGATAATTAACGCGTTCGATCATAACATTCATAATTGATATGCGCAAAGTAAGAACTTTTATACTCTTTTACATCAGCCAGTATCAGTCCACTGCTGGACGTAGAACTCTCCCAAGATGCGCCACTGTGCCCGATCTTCGGCTCTTCTTGTGATTTTCCGTTATTGGGAGGGATATGCCCTAATCGCCACGCTGAGCAGGCGGGTTGGCGATCGCAGGACGTAGCTTCTCGCACCGGTAACCCTGCTGCCCGTCACCAGCCTTAGTATTTAGCTACGCCATAATTTTGAAATGTTTATACCGCCATTTGTCGGTCGCCATGGCAGAGCTTCGTTTGTTGGTCAGCTGGATGCACCATAGGCAGATGAGGTTGGCTGGGAGCACTGAGGTGGTATTTGCGTTGTTCATAGTTCCATTTATAAATGTTTCATTGTATGAAATCTAATGAAATAGATCTTGTGATGTTCATAGCAATGATTCTGCAAGTGCACACAAGAGAGCGTGCGACGCCGGCGATGGGCGCGATGCATTCTGCAACACTGTTCATGTGTGAACTCAATTAGATAGTTTCGCCGGTGTCGTGACTGACGCCAGCATGTCCGCAATTTGTACCCGATGTTCGCGCCGATACGAATAATTGGCAGAGAAGACCTGACGAGCATTACGATAACGATATTCAGCTAACCGAACCCGGGTAGCGCACTTTCACCCATGAAAACTGAGAAAACTGTATACACCACGAAAGCTCAGTGTCGTTAACCTTTATACAAATGAGTTTACATTAGTTACCGGTATAAAATGTGTAAGTCTGTAAGACTGGGTGTTAATTAACACTATACAGTGCTCGCAAGATGTGTATGCACAATACTTACTAAAACTTTCACAAGCGGTCTTTAAGATGATGCGAGAAATTTTGTGAAACTTCATTTCAGATATAACCTTCGAAAACACAACACATACATTTTTTTTCATAGATCATTGGAATAAGACGATTCAACTATATCACAATAGAGTTAACAAAACAAAACAAGATAAAGTTCCATCAATCCCTTAGATCAATAAGATCTCTTGTAATAATGTATGTAAATGTTAAAGTCGAAACCGCTAAGTAGCATCTGAGTTAAAGTGAACAAGTCGGGGTCATGGCATCTGATATCAGCCCTTTAGCAGAGACCGGACAAAACGGTTGGGTTACCGGATAACCGGGCTCAGCTGGGGTCGACACACGTGCCTATCTGATACACTCGGCATTATTTATGCTGAAAGGATTCAACATGACATCAACCGCTATAAATACTGCACGCATCAGACAAATTGCGTCCTCGCCTCTCGCCACAACACATTTCCAATATGAAAATATTTTACTGGTTTTTCTATGGAAAATATTTGTCTACTAGATCTCTCATGATCTTATACTGACCTTCATTCATTCACGATTATTTTTGGAAATGCTTTGATCCGTTCTGAGGGACTTCTCAAAATCAATTATGAACATAACTCGTGCTGAAACATATTCACACAAACAGTTCAACGAATAAAATTACAAGTGACCGTAAAGCACGTAATCATAAGGAACGTAAATCTTGCAGATAGTAAACCGGAACTGCTACCCAGACTCTGACACGTAGTAACTCCTACATTCATGAAAACACTTCTAGTGTGGAGCAGCAAATTCATATACGATTATCAAAATATGCAATCAAATTGTCATTGTTCTTGTGACGCTTGTCTAGGGTTGCTTATTATCTACATTCACAACATTATGATGACATCCGACAAAGCTAATAGTGTTTCTAGTGTTACCTCATAATCCAACAACCACTGAGCATCAAGAGAGGTGACAAAAACTTATCAAATACTCTAAATGAAAGGAATTTGACAAGCATTGCATTCCATAATAATTCAAGAATATGTGAATATATCCTTACACTGAATTGAACTGTGAGTTTGTAGAAACCAGCTGTCAACAAAAGAGCTAAATTAAAAGCACGAATAACATTCTTTGGAAACAGGATTTTTATCGCTGCCAACCCTGGCGATGAGAGCGTGCCCACCATTGCCCTCCCACGTGGTTCCGGAATCGAGCTGTGATGTAGACGGAACATCTGGACGGTATCCAATATACAATTTACGAGGAGATAAAATTATAATATGCAGTGCCATCGCGGCGTCATCGATGATTTCGCTAGGTGATTCTGCACTTCGTATTTTTAACACTGGACGTTATGCGACGTGTACTACCTCATAATACCAGTCTGCTGTTAATAATCAAATGATTCAAATTCAACGACATTCTATTTATAATTGTGACATTTGTAATTCGGCCATTTTGTTGAGATTGTTTGATTTGAGCTTGAGCAATGCTATTTGCGGAATTTTTTAATTCTCGATCATCAGAATCTCATATGGCGGATGCGCAAAAGCCCGCATAAATTATGCTTCTGTAATCCCCGCTATTCGATTGAAAGGATTACGATGTTCGCCGTCAGCTTCTGGAGGGGACCCGAGGATACAAATTGCGGATCTTTGCGGTATTACAAATCGGACAGAGGTTTGTAATCTAAATCGAACCTCAATTTAAACCGCACGTGATGAGATGTGTAAGCGATTATTAAATTAAATAGACTTAGATGGCGAATGGGTATCTATTAGTTAAAGCACAGAAGACAAGTTTATGATGATGCCTCGACTAGAAATGAAGCCCAAAACAAATCTCCGAACTCATACGAGTAGAATTTCGAGTAGATGAAAATACACAGCGAAAAATATCACATGCGAACATAATAAGCATTCAATACTAGCACATTAATCATCCAACCCTAGACCCATTAGCCGCAATAACAATAACTCATAACTTTCCCGACGACATCATTGTAATTATAATATCTGCCTACAAAAGTCCAACCTTGCAACTTTATAAGAGAAGCTAAGGAAACAGCGTCTTCAAACTTCGTTTGAGGCAAGTTTTGTTGCGAAATTGTGAGATCACAAGTTCAGGGGGTTACATGGGTAAAGGAGACAGGGGTGGCGCAATAAATGTAATGATGTCAAAGCGGCGGAGGCTGGGTGCGGTAACGAGCATCCCTCGTACACCCCTAGCTACATTTTTATTGCAGACGCACCCCCGCGACTGCAGAGAACCACTCGACTGCAAAATGCATAATCACCACTATCTATATGCGGGATCGTTCTACAAACATACCGACACGTTATTGTATAGATTAAGAGGTCTTTTGTTGTGGGGGAGATGAAGTAAAAATTGCAATGGATATACCTACTCTATGTTTTTAACATAGGAGTGCCGTTTGACCTATATCCTTGCATGATTTAAAATTAGAGTAGTTGTTCTGTTGATTGATCTTCGATCTTTGATTGAACCATGATCATCATAAAACACTTCTACCATTGGAATAAAGGAAAGCCGATTATGACATTGACAGATCAAAGAACATTTAGTACAAACATGGAGTCCACTAAACTAAAAGGAAAATCCTGTTTTAAATTACTTATCCAGCACTACAAAGTTCTTAGAAGCTTCAGATGCGGTAGACACGAAAGATAACAAACTGATTTTAATTGAAAATAGAAATCTACTAATACATTTCCAGTAAATGACGTTCAGGGAAATCGAAAAAGCATTTTACGTGGCCTGAAAGACAATGCAATGTTAGGAGAAGAAAGTACTCAATGACTTGTTAGATTCGAATATTGTCTTTCTCTGGGAAGTCTGTAGTACTTTGTAGATACATTTCTCAAATGACATCTAGGCTTGTTTGTAAACGAACATCAAACCTAATATAATTCAACCGTAGGTGTTTATTTGGCTGAATATAGGCCATCCATAGATACTTTGAATCGATCTTAAAGTAGTGACATCATATTATTATAGCTATCGTTTTTCTTGTTTCATGGTTGCGGTAGGTAAGGATGCCATTTTAATTGCTGTGTTAATTTATGTTTTGATTAACATCGAAGGCAAATATCAAAAGTCATTATTTTAATCCAGCGCTTCGATTAGGTTTAGATGTGCATTCGCTTTGCCACCATGCCAGCCTAGGCTGTGAAGCGAGACATGCGCGATTGCGCGCAGGCGTTGTCGTTGGACACAGCATGTTTACAATGCAAATTCATCTAGCACGTCGCGGAATCGACCGACATGTCATCTGGAGCGGCACTGAGTGTACTTTCGTAGGGTATCTCGCCACTTTCGACGAATACATATTTTATTTACTATTTAATACCGCTCGGAGAAGTTGATTACGACGTTTGGAATTGCCTTAATGTTTGCTCTTGGGACATTTAAATTTCTGTCTTAATTGTAGACACGAATACTGAGAGTTTAAGGTTTAATGTGTTTGATTAATTTAGAATTGTATCTTGATATAGTATCCGTTTTATTTATTAAGTTGAATGATCCTTTGACAACTGCCACAGTTCAGTGCAGATTTTCATACTTTATGGTGATAGCTGGCCAGGTGGACACTAGACAGAGTACTACCACCATGCTAATATATCAATAATCAAATATTATTTTCAACATTTTTTTACTTAACATTTCTGAATCTAAACTCAACATGCATTATAGTCAAACCCAAACAAAAAAAAACCGAAGCTTCGAAGTAAAACGGAGTAAATCTCAAACGTTTAAATTAAAACTATAACTTGATGAATACAAGTGTAATGGGCATATCTCAGGCTATCTGTTATGTCCATCTGCACTAGTTACACAACCGTTATACGAGCACAAAATGGCCGTGAATAACCCGCGCATTCAGACTAATACATTAATCTGAGAGCTACCAAGAGAGCCTATTTTAATCCTAATCCTAACTAATATTATAAATGCGAAAGTAACTCTGTCTGTGTCAATTTCACGCCAAAACCACTGAACCGATTTAAATGAAATTTGGTACACAGATAGTCTAGAGCCTGAGAAAGGACATAGGCTACTTTTTAATGCGAATATAGGATTGTAAGGGGTTGAAAGAGGGGGTTGAAAAGTTGTATGGAAGTATCGTCACTTTAAGAGCTAGAGACTTGGAACTTATTTTTTAGATTGTTGATTATATTGTCTTGTATTGTATTGTATTGTATTTTATTGTATTGCATTGCATTGCATTGCATTGCATTGCATTGCATTGTATTGTATTGTATTGTATTATATTATATTATATTAGGTGGTGGTTATAGGAGGTGGAAGGGAAGGGGAAGGGGGAAGGGAGAGGGAGGTGATGGGAAGGGGAAGGGGGAAGGGAGAGGGAGGTGATGGGAAGGGGAGGGGAGGGGGAAGTGGGGGGAAGGTGAGGGGATAGGTAAGTGAGGGGAAGGGGAAGGGATGGGAATGGGGGGTATAGAGAGAGGGGGGAGGGGGAAGTGGGGGAAAAGGGGAGGGGGAGTGGGAAGTGAGAGGTGAGGGGTAGGGAAAGGGGGGGAGGGATTACCGTGGCGTGGTACGGTGCTGTGTAGGTGGGATACGCATGTGTCTTGTAAAATAATTAGCCTAAATAATTAAAAATTCTACCCAAAGACACTATTCCACGCGGACGAAGTCGCGGGTACAGCTAGTTTCTTATATACGAAAGTAAGGTATTCCGGCAGCACACAGCCCTTGATAGTCACTAGTATTCTAGGCCTAGCACCATCTTCTAGGCCTTTTCACCATCTTCGACCACATCATCGCTTACCACCAAACGAGATAGTGGTCAAACGCTAGCTACTTACTGCTACTGACCTGGTGACAAGCGATTACGTGGTCGAAGATGGTGAACACTATAAGATATACAAAAAAAATCGAATGATTATACCAATCCCCATGCTGATAAACGAGACCCAAATGTCTTTCAACAGTCTCACAATATTTAGTGTATTTAGCTTTATTTTTATTAGCCAATGCCAAATAAACATATGATCTGCGGAAGGTAGCTGGCAGTCATTGGATGCAAAGAGCCAAAGATCGGGCTCAGTAGCGAGCATTAGGGGAGGCCTATGTCCAGCAGTGGACTAACACAGGAATGAAATGAACATATTAAAATATAGAGTGTAAAATCTAGTAGTAATAGCTACATTGTGAAAAAGTAATCAATACAAAACCAGATCTAATAATAAATAAAAATTAGTATACAGTATTTAAGATGCTTTACTTATTAATTTCATTCATGCTTGATGATAATTTTATAGCTTGCTACAAATAGTTACATTTCAACTATTACGTAGCAATTTAATATAGTTGATGCGTGATTTTTAAGTAGCGTGTTTATATTCTGAGGCAACATTTAGAATTCGGAGCATGAAATTGTTGAATGTTATGTCATAGTTTTCACATCAAACGAGAGACGGAAAAAAAATCAAAAGTAAGAACAACTGAAATCTTCATTCTACCTACGACGAGCTCAAGAACTGTAAACTACAGAGGAAATTTAAAGCGCTATTTTGGTGATGCATTCATGCTGCGCTTTGTCCCATATTTAGAGCTTTCGTCTCTCGGATAAAAATAAAATTGTGCTTCTTTTATTTTACTTGGAAACTAGCGGATCGTGCTGACGACAGATATCTTGCTGTACTTGTTGTTGTTCGGATTCAACTGGTCGTTGGTAGCTTTTCAATTTTTTAGCTACGTAAGCTTATCATCATTATATCATATTTACACATACCTCGTTTCCCAAATTATGGATAGTATTGACAGCAGACTTTTTTTTATACTACGATGCTATCGACGATGTAGCTCGTTTACCTAGATAGAAGATACCTGTTTACTCTTGATTTGAAGACCCCCGGGTTGTAGTCCAAGCGGACTAGCGTCTTGAATAGACGAACAAATGATATGGTGAAACCTTCAAGTAAAGTGGTAGCGGCCCAGGTGGACTATATAACTTAAATAATTAAGATTAAAAACTAAAAACAACCGACTTCAATGCCCCGCGAGTCAATTTCAGTAGCAAGTTTGAGACGTTTATCGTCATATATCTGGAGATACTTATCAGATCTCGATGAAATTACAATGGGACCACTTTTAAAACGTACCCTACTGATTACAAAAAGAATCATTTGAATCTGTTCACAATTGACGGAGTACTCACGAAACATACACACACAAAAAAAGAGAAAAAAAATCATACAGACGAATTGAGAACTTTTAAACTTTTTTGAACTTTTTTACTTCTTTTGGAAGTCGGTTGATAAAATAGACTTTGTTTAACGATAAAATGTCTTTATCAAAATGATTATGTGGATACATCCCTGCAGTGTAAACATGGTAGATATTTATAATTTTACCATTAATATCCGTCTAAGTACTCCATCTAAGACGAAAGGGCGACAGGTGGGTACTAACGAGCTTCACTCCACGGCTTGTTTAGCAACGAGGGCCACTCTCATTTATCAATATGTAGTAACTAGCCACATTCTCTTTTAAAATGCCCACTTACGTTCTCTAACTTCACTTTAAATTATATTCCGCTATTTGTTATATTGGAGCTGGTATGTATATTTGTTAGTTTATCACGAATTGTGACTTACTATTATTTATTCTGTGACTTAAGTAAAGCCTTGATATTTATAGAAGTAATAACACGGAACACTTCATAAAGCAAACTATTGCTGTTGTAATACTAAGATTTTTGTCATATATTTGATATTTTTATAAGTTAGTAGATAGTTTCGTATTCTAAAAAACATTATTTTTGTTGTTCCACTAGGTTGAGACTTTATTTACAGATTAAAAGCACAGGACAATAAAGTTAGTTATGTAAAGCGTTAAAAGGTAATAAAGTACGTTGGGAAATCTAAGTGTTTAGATACAGGTAAGTACGTAATGGAGCTTACGAAATCTGCATTGGCCATGCAAGCTTTCCAACAAAGGGCACCACGATATAGTATATCTATATGTACATATTATTTATATAGAAATATTAGAGTTTCAGTATATTTGTATGTAAGGATAAAATGTATTTATTTTATTATAATATGTCTAAATAATGTTGATATATTGTGTGACCTGACTGATTGATATTTTGTACACCTGACACCACAGCCCTTGACATGTTGGTACTCTTCACTCCATCAAAAGGTTGTTTGGATGAGATCGCTTTCTTTAAGCGATAAGGCCACGCATTGTACTTGCAATAAAATAGTAAAGATTATATTTGTCATTGTGTATACAATAAAGTGTTAACTATTCATCTATGGTATAGTACTGGTATAAAGTACCTATGTTAAGATGTCTATAATGCTTAATCTCATTGCCTGGAAGGCGGCTTCCTCTCCTAAACATGAAATCTTGCTTCTAAACAAGCAAAACGCCATGTACGACCGTATATTATGGTAACTGATTAAAATATGACGGTACTACAAATAGGCTATCCTTGTCTCATCCCTAAGGTAAAATAGACATGACAAGAGTTTTAGTCAGACAATACATATTGTAACTGTAGACACAGTATAATGAATAGTACATGTGCTGTAGACAAGTCGTGGCCAAGAGCCGTAACTACAATTAAAAATAAGAGAGTTAATTATATGTAATTTAGCACGCTCAAATCTATAGCGATAAGATAACATCATCTCAACGTAGTAAATATCCAAATCAGTAATAGTATCTATTAGATAACTATAAATAATGAATGGGAATTGGCATAAACTGATGGCATACAACAGTGTCAAGGCCCCTTGTGTGGTAACTATGAAAATAATCTGTGCCGTCGTGTGTTGACGCACTCTGTGCCAACAAAATATTGTATCTATTGCTATACTTCGAACGTCCACTGTTTGTTTTGTTGAGAGAAAAATGTATTTTCCTACCCGGTTACAGCACCTACCGGGTCCAATCCAATTGTAAATCTAAGCTATACATCATTCTTCATCCAATTGGTTCAGCCTTTTGAGAGCTACGATGCCACGGATAGACACACAGATCACAGATACACACGTCACACTTATAACATGTGGGGGATGGAAAAGTAAACTGGCCATGTGCGAGTCGGACTTGCACACGTAGGGTTTCGTACCACAGCACAATCTACATACCTACATGAAAGGCAACCGTTACTGACTGACTGACTGAGGATCTATCAACGCACAACTCAAACCACTAAACGGATTGCGCTGAAATTCGGACAGCAAAGTCTCGTATGCAGTAATAGGGTTCCGTTGGTACCCTTTAGGTATGAACCCTAATTAAGAAGATAAGCAAACTTATCAAAATTTTCACATTTGGCAGCATTCTACTTAATTTTTTCTCATCCTCGGTATTTTTTTCGAACACATCCTGCATACAACATCAACGTCGATTAGAACTCCTAGGAAATCATTGATGTCAAAGAGTCAGTCAGTGAGTTAGTCAATGAGTGTCAATTTTACACAAGGATGAATAAATACAAGGTCGTGGAAGACAACAACAAACATTTTCAAGATCATAAACAAAATAACCAGCTAAATGCGTGTCGGGCCACGCGCAGTGTAGGGTTCCGTAGTAGCCTGTTATTATGCAATGCAAGTCTTTACCCGTTATAAACAAGCAACGAGGTACTCCGTCTTTGTCATTTTATAGGATTTATTCTAAGGATTTTTTATTTGGTACAAAATTATCCAACACCCAAGTTCAACGACTATTACTGCTAAACTAATAAAGTTATCTTAACCGCTATAGTTTTCCTTTAAAGTTCATGAAATGAGCTATTATCACGATTTTTTCCAAATTTTTCAAGCCAGCTGTTTAGCTTTTAGAGGGGGGGGGGGGACGCCCTACTGTA
This sequence comes from Cabera pusaria, assembly GCA_954871355.1. Lineage (NCBI taxonomy): Eukaryota > Metazoa > Arthropoda > Insecta > Lepidoptera > Geometridae > Cabera > Cabera pusaria. The sequence continues at coordinate 7,021,693 of OX940892.1, forward strand.
AAAAAAAATTTGCACTTTATCGGCGTAATTTATATAAATACCCCCACAAAATTACAGCTTTCTAGTATTAACGGTCTCTTAGCAAAACCTCGGACAGACAGACAGACAGACAGACAGACAGACGGACATGGCGAAACTATAAGGCTTCCTTGTCAGGACTACGGAACCCTCAAAACCGACTTCAAATGCCGCGCTAGTCATTTTCAGTACCAAATTTGAGGTGTTTATCACCATATCTCTGGAGATACTCATTAGATCTACGAAGAAATTACAATGGGATACCTTGGAGATGTACCCTACCAATTAAAAAAGAATCATTCAAATCGTTCCGAAATTGGCGGAGTAACCATACTCGTATATACGTATTGATAATCTTCTTTTTAGGGTTCCATAGCCGAATGGAAAAAACGGAACACTTATAGATTCGTCATGTCTGTCTGTCTGTCTGTCCGTCCGTATGTGACAGCTATTTTATTCCGAAACTATTTAGGCTACATAGTTGAAACTTGGTAAGTAGGTGTGTTTAGTTTATTCTGTGAACCGCTTTACGATTTTAATACAAAAATTAAAAAATTTAAGATTAAGGGGGGGCTTCTCATACATGGAACTAAAATTTTAAAAAAAACATCAAACCTTTACGTGCCTACTGCGTATATGGTGTAGATCTCAATAAAAACTTTCAACTAAAATTGGTTTGAACGAGATACAGTCAGCAGTTTTTGAGATATAGGGACTGCAAATATACCTTTGTTTTTTATATAAACACTATGAAAAACAAAGAAATTTTTTTGGTGGCGAAACATAATAGTTATCAAATACTCTCCTGTGTTACGGAACCCTACGAATGCAAGTCCGACTCGCACTTGGCCAGTTTATTGGTAGTCGAGTCGGTTGGTTTCAACCGACTAGTATTTATCGCAAAAAAATCAGGAAATTCAGAGTTTTATATATCACGGAAAACGTAGCTTTACCGTAATTTTCCATTAGTGGTCTTGCGTTTCCTGTTACCCTATATCATTAAAAAACAACCTATTAGTTGCTTGTAGCAGGACATGACTTAAGGTATTATTGACTGTAAAAGGGGTGCCCAACGGTTTTACTCGCGGTTTTCCAGTATAAAATAATATGTATAAAATCAAGCTAAAAATAATTGACTTAAGTAAACAGGTAACTTCTGAGTAGGCGTCTTACATCGCTGAACACATCGTCACTTAATATCAGGTGAGAGAGTGTTCAAACGCTTACCTCAGTCACGCACTCACAAACTTTATTATATTTTAATGCAATGATGTAATTAAGAACTCGCTTACTATTACCTACGTGCCGCACAAAAAGTCTTCTGAATTTTGATTCTTGATCAAACCTTCTCTTGAGCCGTAAGTCGCGACTCTTCACTGAAATACTCTATAGGCTATAATATTGTAACTGCCATCATTTAAGATAATTCAGATAGAGTATCTCCTTTGTTTGTTAATGTTTACAATACAAGAGAATGGAATTAGGTTTATTGTTAATCCAATTAGTACGATAAATGTTTTACAGCCACGCTAATTTCCTATTAGCATTCTTGGTCGTAAACTTTCTACTGTATTCGACACCGTGCTGGCTTGCTGTTGTTTTTATAGGATTAAAACTACAAAATGAACGGGGCTACATGGCCTATCTGACGCGTTAGTATAACTGGAGCTAACAAGGAATGTATGATATAACTGCAAATTTGCCATTGGACCTTATAGTTTAGTAATCGCAGTATCTACTTTTGCCACTAATTTTATCAGCTTATTCATATAGAGAACATAAACAGTGCAATTTATCAAAATAAACGATCGCGTGATTTTAAAAATTCAAAATATAATTGGATTATAAATGCAAACTTTCATTAAAATTAACCTCATTTGTCTGTTACTGTTTACCCGTAAGTCAGGTTTTTGTTCACTAACCGCGCGGGTTAAGTGAAGCGTAGACACACGAGCACTTCAATATGCAGTTTATCGCTCTATCTGGTTGTACCTTTACAGTGTACACAATGTTATCGATCGAACAAACGCGTCGAGTCACACGGGTTTTGGCACAGTCGTCATAAATTACCATGTATTTGATAAGGCCGCCTGCTTATTCATTCTTTATTTCGAAAAATAGGTAATGTATATTGAAAGATTGACATATCAAGAGCCCGATGTAAGTGTTGGATGGATGGAAGGAAGGAGTGATAACCTTAGATTGTTCAAAGATGGCGAAGTGGGTAGGTACCATTCCCTGATGATGAAGAGAAGTTTTTCGAAAATATAAACGAATTACCCACTGATATACAATTCTATCATCTTCAGGGCCTGTTTCACCAGTTTCTAGTAAAGTTTCAGACAGTTATCTGACAGATAACCCTATATACCAAGAACCTGTGCAACTGGCCCTTAACGTAATACAACCTTGGATAAATATTTAAAACTTTGGATGAAAGATAGAAACCAATCCATTTCATTTCCCACAGTGAAAGTCAACACAGAATCAAACACGACAGCTAAGTCCAAATACTAAATAGAGAAAATGTTATTCGAGAGGGTTCACCTGGCAAATGTCGCCATAACGTTTACCTGAATTACCCAAGACTAATTAAATTTCACCTTTCTTAACTACGTAATAAGGGTTAAAATAGGTGAGAACCACACAGTACCGAAACAAGCGAAGGGCGCATTAGTGCCGACTGGCCACCCTCTTTGGAAGCCGAGTTTAAACACTCAAATCGCTTAATCCAATGAAAGGGGTCTAGTGTCCACTGAAGCTTAGAGTTTTATTCGGCTATAAAGGATTAGCGATGAAATGAATATTAAATTAAACTTTGATATGGAACAAAGCGAGAGACGGATTTGAACAACTTTCATCATACGAATGACAGAAAATGTTGGTGCAAAGCAAAGTTTATACCTTAATTAAATTTTAAATACCCCACTGACTTAGCTTAACTTGTACTATTAATTATTCTGTGGCATAATTTAGGTAAAATAGCTACTTAATATTATTTAGTCAACGATATTATAAATGAGTTGCATATTATTTAAAATGTTGTAAGACAGCGCAATGGGGAAGCCTGCCGAGCCTGCCGAGCCTCCCGCAACATAGAAACGGTCTATTATGAAATGGTCTTCAGAACAATTCGCTGTTTTAAATTCCTCCCCCATTTGGAAACAAATCATGAAAAAAATACTGTGTTTACGTGGAGTTTACAATGGTGATAAATTAGAAAGGCTTCGCAGCGGCTTTGGAGGGGCCGGTACAAAGTATCCAATTTCTCCATTTCCCCACTTCCTCGGCAATTACGACAGTGCTGCGGGGAGGCCTGACCACAGCACAGATTAGGTGACAGTAGCCTCAAGACTGAAATCTAGGCACAACATACGGCAACTCCGCAGAAATCTCGTTACGGAACATAAACTGTGTACTTATTGTTCGCCAGGCTTTTTTCGCAACACTATGTTCGAACAAAGAGACCTGTGTCGAGTTTTAGTGCCGGGGTTTTCTACAGGTGTTTTGTTCCGATTGAATGGGATCGGACGAATCAATTCGTAAGACACGACAGAAAAAAGCTGTGAATGGAACGCAATCGATGATGTAACATGCATTATATGCAAGTTGCATGTTCAATTTATTGTCCACTAATAGATTGTCTAAGGTTGAGACGTTCTCTTATTCAATACCTCTTCCTTTCACTGTTAGAAGCAACTATTCACACCTACAGCTCGATACGCACATTATATTAATACATTAATATCACCAATTACTTAGGATCAAGTTTCAATGGAAGTCTGACAGTTTAATTGGACAATTATAGGGTCCAACACGTCCAGAACCGAGGCGTCATCTGTCAAAGTGTCAAAGTCCAACAATGGGTCGCTATGATGGATTCCCAAATGGCAAACGGGATAAAACTGAGGGGGAGACATGTCCCTCATTCCATGCGAAGTGTCAACAAGCGGGGTTACAGCATCTACGACTTAATTACATTCTACCCTTCTTTAAATTACAATAAAACCTCAACAATATGTTGCGAAAGAGTCTTATCTTCATCGTGTACAAGAATGTCCTGGTCCCATTCGAGCCCTCAACAACCAGAGGGCTACAATAAAAAGCCCTAATATTTACAAAAACAAGAGGAAAAAACTTGTACAGTGTAAGAGCTCTTATCGCCGCGAGCATTCCATTAGACACTTGGCAAAGATTCGAGGGCTGCAAAATTACTGTTTTAACTGAAACAATGCTGCCTGAGTTCGGCCTCTCATTTGAGGGTAACAATAAAGGGATGTTAACGTGTCAAAGTTCTCGTTCGAGTGCTTGTCAAGGGCGCTTATAAACAACCTTTCACAATGCTGAAAGTGGTTTTTATTTCGGTGCCAGATCGAGGCTCATGTGTCAATGTCAATCGCTTTTATTCGACCGTTTCCTTGTCACTAATTGCTTTTTGCAAGTCAAGGTTTGGCAATAGTCTGCGACCTGCGACACTATGTCTCACTTCACCTTGTTTTGACGCCACAATGCAATTTTCCGTCTAGCACGAGTGAGTCATGTCATTGTGTAGGTTGAACTCAAGGTCAATGTGAGCCGATGATAGAAACATCGGTATTTTGTAAACATGCCACCATAGATAATATCGTAAAGTGTGGGAATATGCGTTGGTACTTTCATGCCTGCGCAAGTGGTGGATTTTTCTTGGGCAGACGCCTGTGTGTTGCCTACAACCTAGGCCCAGACAATTTATCGAAAACTCGAGATTTTTTTATAGAAATAAGATCGTTTAAAAAACTAATACAACCCACTTCAAATGCCGCGATATTAATTTTCAGTACCAAGTTTGAGGTGTTTATCTCCATATCTCTGAAGATACTAATCAGATCTCGATGAAAATAATATGGTACCAGTATGGGGATATCTCCTTTCCAACAAAAGAATAATAATCAAAATCGGTTCATAAACAACGACATTATCCGCAAACAAACATAAAAAACATACATATAAATAAATAAAAATATGTATACGGTCGATTTGAGAAACCTTCTTTTTTAAGTCGGTTAAAATTACTACTCATCTATGTATTGACAGTAGATAAACGTAAATGCAAGAATCACCCTCTGACATCAAAAACTAAGAAAAACATTTTCCGTACATTTAGGGCCAGTTTCACCGGTTCCTGATAATGCCTTAGATAGTTATCTGACACATGGCGCCACATAAAAGCTGTCAAAAATCTGTCAGATTTCTTCATATTAGCGCTACCAGGAACCCGTGAAACTGGCCCTTAGCCAGTTAATGAGTAGATTTCTTGATTGGCGGACCAGTGCCTCATAAAAATGAGAAACAATACAATCAAGCTCTATTTAAACGCAATCTGATATGATTGAATTACCACTTACATTACAAAGCGTTTGCTTTCTAAAACAATGTGTTTACAATAGTCTTTAGAACTTGGATCTCTCACGCCTATCAGTAACTATAAGTAATTAGTAGTGGTCTTTTTTTAAATACGATGCTGCGAGTATTATTAGGAACTTCGTGATTTAGATTTATAGATGGAATTATTTACGGGTGTTGAAAATAGCAGTGTAACTTTAGTTTTTAATATGCGTGTATTTAATAGTTCTAATGTATCTAAATCTTTCGCAGTAAGAACTTATACAATCCTTTATATCAGTTCATTTAGGCATAACATAGGAAAACAAATGACAATACACTAGCGTATTTACCATCTTTGAGCTCATTCTACTAGGCGAGATCTAACGCTAGCCTATCAGATATAAAAATGAAAAAAAAAAGTAGAACAACTTTAGATACACTCGCGAGTTAGGATGTCGAAATCACTTTCCAAAGAGTTTTAAAGGTGATAATTTCAATATACCCCTAAATCACATTATTAGGTTCGACTGACCAAGTTTTCAATGACTTTCTTCATCGTTTATGTAGTGTTTATTTATCCGTCTATATGTACAAGCATAAAGTCACTGACCTGGATCGGCAGCCAGTTGTCTGTAAACAGCTAGAGCTACGTCGTCTTCACTGACAAAGTCCCAGAGTCCGTCACAGGCTACTACTACGAAGTCCTCGTCTCCATCGAGGTCCACTGTCGCTATTTCTGGCCGGGCCGTCACGTATGGCTTGTATTGTGCGTCACCTGGAACAAATGTTAACCTGTAGGGACATCGAGACATAATATCAAGCAACTCTAGCCTAATGCACATGTTTTTACACTGGGATAAAGAATAATTAAGTTTTTTTTAAATATCTTAGAGGCTAGCGACTATCTCACGTGTTGGTAAGTGATAATGCGATCGAAGATGGTAAGCACGCTAGACCTAGAATGGTCACAGGCTCTCAAAGATAGCTGCCGGAACACTTGAGGGTGTGACTTAGCTGGCCAGGCGGACACCAAATAGTGTCCTCCTACCACCATGCGGGGGTTGTTGGTTTCTTAACGATGTTTTTCCTTCACCGGAGGGCCACTGTGAAAAGCGCACATAAATGTTTCGATAGAAAAATCCATTGGTGCACGGCGGGGTTTGAACTCGGTATCTCTGGCATCAAAGCTGACCGTTCTACAACTTCACCACCGGGCCCTCAAAAAAAAGTTAAAAATCGACTTCACATGCCGCGCGAGTCACTTTCTGTAGCAAATTAGAAATGTTTATCGCCATATTCGATTGTCCTTCTACGAGTACCATTTGTCATTACGGAGTTCCAGTTCTTACAACCCAGCTTCATCATCAAACAGCTCGAACGTAGGTACTTACCATCAAATGGGTAAGATCACTATCGATTACATGATCGTCTAGAAAGTCTAGATTTTTGTTATAATCTAAATACAGCATTAGTTATGCTTGCCGAATCTAAGTTACAATTTAACGGGTAGAGAACCGCATCGTGAATAAATATTTATTTTCATAAGTTATTTGGGTTACACAATATTCGCCTTCATTTTTTTGTTTACGCAAATTACTCTAGGTAATAATTATCTGATTTGGACGGCCTGTTGGCGTAAGGAAGGATGGCTTGAATAGTAAGCAAGAGGTCGCTGGTTCAAATCCTAGCACGGGTGTTCGTCTATAGGTGGTAGCAGCTTCGTGTTCACATAATATGTGATATTATCACATTTCAAATATTTTTAAACTGGATTTATCACACATTTATCATCTTTTAAAAGCCTAAAATTAACAAGCTTGTTTTAATATCTGATGCGTTTGACCACTATCTCGCCTGGTGGTAAGTGATTATGTGGTGGAAGAAGGTGAACATGTTAGGCCCAGAATACTCTGACTCTCAATTCACTTTTTCCTCGACGTCAGTTTCTGAGAGCTAGCAAGCCACTCATAAACATAACTGCTTATTAATTTCGATTTATTAATTTAGTTGTATATATACAACTATTAAAATCTACGTACCTACATATAAGTACAACTATCAAAATCTTTATAGAGCTTAACAGATAGCTTCTGAGACGACAATAGTTATAGCATCTACAACTGATTCGCAAGAAAATTTGCGGAAATCGCTGCATCTCGAAGGGAGGCAAAGTAAACGTTCGAGATTAATCTCCCGTGGAATGCGATATCGATGAGTATCGGGGGCTATTCCGATACCTTCCACTATATCGAAGGGTAGGGTAGACATGTAGTTGGGAGGAAAATGTCAACACTGGACCCGTAATTGTTACTGCGGACGATCGTATCTGTATTATGAAACTATCGGAAATTAAGTCTAAGGGATGGCATCATTTTTATCGATGTTTAATTGACTTATTTAAGTACTTACTAGATATACTAAAACTGTTTGTTGCCTTTTTTTCATTATGTATTCACTAGCCCACCGCCCACTGCCCAGCAGTTTTACCCGCGTAGACATCGTTCCCGAGGAAATATCAGGATAAAAAGTACCTTATGTATGTTATTCCAGGGTCTAGGCTATCTACATACCAAATTTCATCGCAATCGGTTCAGTAGTTTTAGCGTTAAAGAGTAGCAGACATCCATACAAACTTTCGCGTTTATATTAGTAAGAATATTTTTCTTTACGACTCATAAACGGGGTTAATGGTAATTCGACGTATTCCCGGAAGGAGCAGATAGGGGGGCTAAAATGCGACATATTTAGCCCCCTCAATGTATGGCCGAAAATTAATACTTTACGAGATATTTGGAAATTAGCAATTTATTTATCGATAAATCTATTGCCAATATTATTTGCCTCATCGATACCTACATAATTATCGATATAATCCCAGCTCTTCAATGCACCACGAGTCCAAGTGATCGATATCGTGCGTGCAACAGGGGACCTCACGAGGACACGAGGGCTCGACCGAAGGGTGGCGTGGCCACGTCATCCGGCGCCCGGCGCGCGCACTATTGAGATATAATATAACCCGGGAAGGCTAGTAGTAACGGTATTATACGTTGTAATACCGGTATTAGTCCTACAAATGGTCGGTTTTGAATATTGCATTTTTATTGATTACATTTTTATTTGATTAACAACATATAAAAATTCCACAGCACTATAACCACAATAAAACATATGTTTTGGGTAGCAGTACATTACTGCAGGTAACACGTCACTCCCTATTGCCTTGAAACAAATAAGCTTTAATACTAATAAGCTAAATACTAAATAAGCTTCAATGTTTTTACCATATAGTTAATGTTTTTAATTGAGCGTTGTTCTACACGGCGAACTCTTACAAATTTAACTAGGAGTTTAGGACTGAAATTGCAGTGCCTAGCCTAACCAAAACATACCGCTACAAAGCGGTACACGGTTCCAAAATGTCATAAAATATAAGGGTTACATACATATAGACCCTTGCTACGAAGTACGAACACACTCCATTGTTTCAACATATTTCACACTCCTCTGGTTTAGTATTCATCTACCGGCCGGCCGATATGCAAATGATCAATGGGATGTGACGATGTCAGACAATAATTTCATCATTTTGGTCTCATTAATATTACAAATGGTATTTACAGTCCGGCCGGTCAAGGCGTGACGATGAAATATGTGCTGTATTTTTATGCTACCAAATATTTTATAGTGGTTGCTGTTGGGGCTTTTTTTAGTAAGTAGTCAGTCACTATCTTAGTTCTTCACCAACCTTTAGAAAGAAAGCTATCTTAACATACTATAAGACTACTAAATTTAACGAAACCCTCCTGAGAAATAAGTCGCAAGTCTATTACGACCAAGACAATTAATCATCTTGAAAATTAGGGCAAGATGTGCCAACTCATTGCATAGCAGGAAACCCTATTGACTTACCATCACACCAAAGATTACACGCGAGTAACTATAGGTTCGGTCATAAAGGTATTTTGACATTATTATAATGTTTAACCAACTTCAACTGACTTTAAGAAAGAATGAGGAGGATCTCAATTCAACTGTATTTTTTAATGTTTGTTACCGGAACTCCGTCATTTGGAAAATTATTTTGTGGTTCGAGAGGGTAATTTTCCTGTTCGGTCCTATTATAAATTCATCTAGATCTGATGGATTACTTCAGAGATATGGACATAAACATCTCTACTTTACTTTCTACTAATTTATCATATTTTTTATCGTATTTCGTGCAAATTTTAAAGCAAAAATAACAGGAATATAGGGACTCCTTGCTGATTGCTTTGTTCCTCCTAGGTGAAAAGTACCAGAGTATCATGACTCTAGAGCTAATGGACTTTGGATCAGCTAAAAGGTAAAAGTTGGCATACCACAAGGTAACTTAACAATGTAAGCAAAGGCCTTGCACTATGTTCATTACTTCAGTATCAGGAAAGCATAGCTCTCAATACCCGTCCGTAGCTTTGTATTAAAGGATGCAGAAAATGTAATTAATTAAAGGCACAGATTAGTCAGCATTTACTACGAATCGTGCTGAGTTTATCTTGTTGCTCTTATTAGTGAGGAAGGCCCAAGTTTAATGTTCGGCACACGCCGGGTCATTGTGAAATATGACCGCGCTGCCGACGATCGGGCAATAATAATAAACCAGTCGATTAACTCCCCGCTTCCGCACGCTAGGGGTCGCGGTTGTTGATTGTCTGTAAGGCAACCCTTTGAATAATTTAAAATGCGTATGACATTGTCCTTCTTGTTTTTAATAGGAGCAAGGAAATCTATGTGTATTGACATTACAAGTTTTTATTGAACTTGCAATGTTTAATAAAACGGACTGGCGATCGAGAGGTCGTGAGCTCGATCCCCACCCATTGCACTATTGACGTGAACCCACTCCAGACACGAGCATATTTAGCTTAGTTGGATAATTTTGAAGCCAGTTTTTACCACATGCTGGTATCTCATTGACCTGAAATTTATTTAGTAATAGGTCGCCACCGAATCCAATCCAATCCATCTTTCACCACCCAAGGGTATCGGTAAAAGGCAAAGATAAATACTGGTTATATTATAAAAGCGAAAGTTTGTGTGTATGATTGTTACTTCTTCACGCTATAACTACTTAACTGATTGAGCTGAAATTTAGTATGTATATATAGCCTAGACCTTGGAATAATACATCGGGTTTTTATCCCGATAATTCTACAGTAACGATGTCAACGCGGGTAAAGCCACGGGGCACAGCTAGTCTAACATAAATTGGGCACGTGCCCACTTCATACTTTCCATATCCAAACCTCCAACCAATAAACTGGCCAAGTGCAAGTCGAACTTGCACTCGTAGGGTTCCGTAACACAGTAGAGTATTCTATGACTTTGATTTTTCGCAACTACAAATATAACTTTGTTTTTCATAGTTTTTGTATGAAAAACAAAGTTATACTTGCAGTCGCTTTATCTCAACAAATGCTGACTGTATCTCGTTCAAACCAATTTTCGTTGAAAGTTTTTATTGAGCTCTACAGAATACATTTTTTCTAGATTTTTCACTCCCTTACTATAGACGTTAGAGGGGGGGGGGGACACACATTTTACCACTTTAGACGCGCCTATCTTTTAAATGATTGACTTTGAGAAAAAATGATTTTAGAAACCTCAATGTCATTTTTAAAGACCTATCCATAGACACCCCACACGTATAGGTTTGAAGAAAATTTTTTTTTTGTTCCAGTTCCATGTATGGGATGCCCCCCCCCTTAAAATTTACCAAGTTTCAATTCTGTAGTCCCTAATAGTTTCGGAATAAAATGGCTGTGACATACGGACGGACAGACAGACAGACATGGCGAATCTATAAGGGTTCCGTTTTTTGCCATTCGGCTACGGAACCCTAAAAACCAAATCAATCAGCGAATAACAATGTTCTAACGAAGGTAAAATACATACAATAATATACAGGTGTCCCGTTACTCAACGTCAAGCGGGCACGGGGTGAGAGGGAGGTCACAACAGTCTCGGGAAAAATAGGAAAAAAATCCTTATCTGTTAGTTAAATTTTAACTGACAAATTTATAAAAATTAGGAAAATTGACACCTTGAATCGTATCTTTAGGTCCTGTGATCACAAATTTCACAATTTTACGTTTTTTTTATCACTAAATGGGTGATAAATAAACGCACTAGCGATACGCAGTCACAAATCAAGCAAAAAAATATCAAGCAAAATATAATAACAAATAAAAACTATATATACTATTATGTATATATATATATATATAATAGTATATATAATAGTATATATATATATATATACTATAATATATACGAATTAAGTACTATACCTTCTTCTTTTGTGGAGTCAGTCAAAAACAATAAATAGTAAAAGTAGTAACAATCACTCGGTCACAAAGGTGTTGCAATAACAATTAAACGGTCCATTAACTCCCACATCACGGTAAATTAGGCTCCCTATGATAAATAGCTTTTAGCTATTGTGTATACATTATTCTATTCATTATTCTGTGCTATTGTCGACCTATCCTGTATTACACGAGCAATTTATTTTATGAAGATATAATCTTATAAGGAATTAATTTTGTGGACATAAATTGAAGAATTTTTACCTACCTGTCCTGGAGAAGGGTCTTGTTTTTCGAGTGTATGTATCTATCTTTGTATGTATGTTTTTTATGTGACTGCCTGTAGCTGAAGCGGTTGGACGCAATATTATGGTATCATGCAAGCTGATTAGAAGATGGAACTAGGCTGTAGGGACTGGAATTGCGTGATGGCATAATTGGTAGGTAGGGCAGTCGATTCTGGTTTAGTAGGTTTTGTTATCATGAGTCCTTTCTAATAGACATCTATACATCATATATAAGGCCTCCGATATGAAAATTTGATGAGTGAAATTAATCGTGTTAAAAAGTAAAAGAAGTTAACTGCAACAAAATGATACCACACTAGATTATATAATTATGGATTACAGTGGGAGAGAGAGAGAGAGAAGAGAGAGAGAGGGGGGGAGAGAAGAGAGAGAGAGAAGAGAGAGAGGGAAGAGAGAAAGAGGATAAATTGAAACAAAAGAGAGAAGAGAGAAAGAGGATAGAAAGAGAGAAGAGAGAGAGGAAGGAACAGAGAGTAAACTCTATTCGTACGGCGGAGCTGACACACATCTTTTTTGACGTTTTTAGGGTACCTTAAAAGGAAATATAACCGGCCAAGTCGAGTTGGACTCGCCCACCGAGGCCTCTGTACCAACTTCTCAGACTAGGTTAAAAGACAAACTTAACTTTGCAGTTCGATCCATAGAAAATGTACTGCAGCAAGCGCAAATTGTTGTCCGTCTGTCTGTCTGTTCGTTTGACAAGACCCTTTATCTCCGGAATGCGTATAGGTATCACGTTGAAACTTATACTAAATACTTGGGTCTACGATATCTTTCGGCTGTTAAAAAATCAAACGGTCAAAGCGATCAAAAGATATGACCGTTTATGTCATATATTATCGCATATTTTGCGATTTCACAAGGAAATCAAAACCTATAGGGTAGTTCTCGTTGACCTAGAATCATGAAATTTGGCAGGAAGCAAGGTCTTGAACCACTTATATAGGAATAGACCTAAAAACCGTAAAAAAATAGTTTAGTAACAATAAAAAAGTGAAGTTACTATTACAAACTTATTATTAGCGGTTGGTGCAGTACATTTGCTATGGATCGAACTGCAAAGTTATATTTGTCTTTGAACTTAATTTGAGAAGTTGGTACGGAAGCGTCGGTGGGCGAGTCCAACTTCTCTTAACCGGTTTTATATTTATTTATATTCGGTATCAACAATTAGGCCAAGTTTTACCGTTTCCTGATAGAGTCAATTTAGGAACTTATCTGGACCCTGATAACTAGAGATCGGATTCGTAATGTAAATTTACCTAAAGTAAATTTTTAGGTAGCGTATTATGGAAGAGGCTACTTATAATATTATGTTTCGTCAAAAATCAGTCAATATAAGTAGGGAAATGTAACTATATCACGTTGTAACAGGGCAACTGTCATTTTTTGTACAATCGGTTATATTACATCTCACGGAGTACACACTTAAATTTGATACTCCAGGAACCGCGTAATGTATCGGAATATCCGATCTCTACTGATAACCTATTAGATACATATCTGCCAAATATTTTACAGCTTTAAAGGCCAGTTTCACGGGTTCCTGATAGAGCTAAAATGAAGAAATCTGACAGATTTTTGACAGCTTTTATATGGCGTCATGTGTCAGATAACTATTTAACGCATTATCAGGAACCGGTGAAACTGGCCCTAAGTGTTAGCATCCTTTTTAAAAGTAAATACTCACCAATAGCTCTAGAAACAGCAAGTTGTCCGTTTACCCTCCAAGTGCCCCAGTACATTACTGAACCGCCTGACGACTCTATTCGATCTCTTTCGTCCTGGGAACAAAATACACCTTCATCTTTATATCCAAGAAGATCTTGACATGAGACTGAAGCTTTTCGATTTATATTAGTTTGTAAAAAATCTAATGGTCATGGCCAATACCGCGCTGGTCATTCTCAGTAGCAAGTTTGAAGTTTTACCTAAAATATCTCTTAAGATGCTCATCATATCACGGTGTATTTACAATAGGACCAAACAAGAAGCACAACTCTCTCAAACATAAAAAAATAATTTCCCAAATCAGTTAATAAATACCGGAGTTCTGAGGTAACAAACATTTATTTTAAAAAAAAACAGACGAATTGATACTTCTTCTTTTTAGTGCAGTCGTCTTAAAAAGCGTTACAATCAAAGAGGGATCTTAGCTGACCAGTCCATATCAGTGTATATAGTGGCGATAACAACATTTTGTGAAGATATAATGTTTGCTATGGCATTATCGACAGGCAATACAAAGTTTGAAAATAGTCTCCTAACCAACTGCAACAGATTATATAATAGTAGAAAATATAACCGCTCTCTCAAAATATAAACGCAGAGGCTGCAAGAACTTAACTTTTAACCCTAAGCAACAAGATCAAAATTCCTCACAAGCGCCTTAGAAAATAATTTGCTTTATTTCAACAGCGCGGACCGTTGATGGTAAGCCGCCCTATTGCATTAAGTCAGTTCGAAGAATCTATATCGTATTGGTTTGTTCTTGACCACTATCTCAACAATATCACGTAAAGCTCCGTCAAGACCGGATGAATGAACAGCCAAAGTACTGCGAATAAAAGAGATGCAGCCATACGATACGTCGGATAGTTGCGTCTCCCTTTATTTGCTGTTCGTTGGTCCAGTTTGGACGGGACTTAATAACTGGCGGCAAAGCTGCAATAGCCTCATGGCTAAGGCGTCAGCCTGGCGATCGACAGGTCGTAAGTTTGAGCTCCACCCATTGCACTATTGACGGGAACCCACTCCAGACGCACAACATAATTAGCTTATTTGGAGGGGTTAACAAGACTACTAGTAATGTGCAACCCACATTGCTAGTTAAGCTTTAAAAAAAGAGAAAAAGAACCACTCACCTTGCTTCACATAATTTTTAATTCATACCTTTTTTTAACCGACTTCAAAAAAAGGAGGAGATTTCTCAATTCGCCGGATAGGTTTTTTTATGTTTGTTCGCGGATAACTTTGTCGTTTATGAACCGATTTGGATAATTCTTTTTTTGTTGGAAAGGAGATATCTCAAGTGTGGTGCCGTGGTAATTTTATCGAGGTCTGATAAGTATCTCCAGAGATATGGAGATAAACACCTTAAAATTGGTACAGAAAATTAATAGCGCGGCATTGAAGTCGGTTTTTTTTAGTTTTTTAAACGATCTTATATAACATACCTCTCTGCTAGGTTTATGCGGTCTGACGAGCTGCATTAGCCTCATCCGCTTCGCCAACAAGGCCAGGGAGTCTCCCGCCCACGCTGCGAGGAGTTTCCTGCCTCTTACTGTCACTGCGACTGCTGTGCTGCCGCCGCAAGCGCGCTGCAAATTATAAAAACATATGTAATAATGCATATTCCATTAGAGTTCTAGGCCTAGCGTGTCCACCATCTTCGACCACATCGATTACCATCAGGCGTGATAGTGGTCAAACGCTATCCTATACGGTATTTAATAAAAGTTACAGCGCAATCGGCAGCCATATCGCTGAACAGCGTGTAAAATCTCTTCAAGGCAACTGTGAGCTGATTATAACAGACATAATATCGTTTAAAAACTAAAAAACAACCGACTTCAATGCCGCGCTATTCATTTTCAGTACCAATTTTGAGATGTTTATCTCAATATCTCTGGAGATACTTATCATACCTCGATAAAATTACCATGGTACCACACTTGGGATATCTCCTTTCGAACAAAAAAAGAATAATCGAAATCGGTTCATACACGACGAAGTTATCCGCGAACAAATATTAAAAAATATATATATATATATATATATATATATATATATATATATATATATATACGGTCGAATTGAGAAACCTCCTCCTTTTTTTGAAGTCGGTTAATAATATTAAAACATACAGGAAACAAGAAAAATTGTGTTTTACTTAACTTTATCATCATAATTTTTGAACCTGATATTGCCCAATGCTCACTGCTAAGCATAGACCTCTTCGATATTGGACTTATTCACAACTAGCTGCGGCCCGCGGCTTTGCCCGTGGTTAATCCTGGTTATAAACCTCACTTCTAAGTCCTAAATCACCATATCTATTGATGAAAACCGCATTAAAATCCGTTGCGTAGTTTAAAAAATGTAAACGTACAGACGGCAGGAAGCGACTTTGTTTTATGCAATGTTATCTTACGTAGTATTTATATTCTCTTTGGCAATGTTACTTTTTTTTTTAGTTTTATTATGGCTCCACACGATTAGTGTATTTAGCCAGTGTCAAGTATTGAAATTCTTCAGGTTTTTATTAATTTTAGTCATAGAGATGGGTCAAAGTCACATTTCAGGTCAGTTTTCAAGTAAAAGTCTAGTCTAAGTCATACCTTCAGTAAAGATGTGGTGTTTACTGAAGATTTTCAGTGGAATTTTGGTGAGAACGCAAATAGCATGTTTTACAACATTGTGCAGTTTCCCTACACTCGCACACAATCACCGGCACTTAATGGTTAATATTCCACATTTATTACACATTAACACGCGGAAGAACACAAGTTTTAGGAAAAAATACAATGATATCACACACACTTTTCCACGTTCCCGCCAAAAAAAAACCGCAATGTTACTTGTACTATATTTATTCTGTGACTATGTAAAGATACATGGATTAAATATTAAGCGGATATGGCATTTAAATAATAATATAAGAAGGATAAAACAATACAATCACTAGTATGAGAGAGCGAGACGGATAACAATTTTTTATCCTTCTCTTGCATATGCGATCTTTTTGTTTGGATACATTTCAAATGTTTCCAAACAAACAGCTGTCACTGTGTGAGAGGTTATAGTCTTAATCGTGTTTTGACTGCGTTTACGGGAAGTTTTCAATTTTTCTGTGATAAAACGCTATTTTTGTGCTAAAGTTGCATTTGTGTAGAAATATTACGGTTATTCATGGGGCGTTGCTGTGTCAAAGAGCGTAAAAACCGTCCTGACCGTTACGATGAAAGAATAACCTTTCACCGGTAAGTAAGCGTGTTGATGCAATTATATCTTTATACATTTAGTAAATATTGTTGCTATATAGTCTTCTGGTATGTATTTCAGAGCAATAACTATTAGAAATAAGGCTAGCTTTAGCTTTAACATTTTTTGTATGACCCGACCTAATTAAGTAGTGTTCATTTATCTTATAGCTGGCATATGTATCAGGTGTTCATCGATTTAGTCGGGTTATATCTTTATAGCTATTTCATTCGCATACGGTAATGTTCTCTCTACATATTATATACTTTCTCCATGTAAAGATATGTCGTCACCCTCGTCTAGGGTTGCCAACCATACTGTTAAAAACAGTATTCTACTTTATCGAAGTTAGATATATTCCATCTTTCGGATTTTATCCACACAGTTCTGAAGGAGGTAAAGTAACGATAAGAAAGCGCACTGCTCACCTTTTGATTAGATTTCCTTATAAAGTCAGTATCTGTTCTCAGGAACGCATCCCGCATGGCTTTCCTCAAGTCTGTAGTGAAGTATGGACTCTCCACGAGATACTGATGTAAATGTGCGGCGCAGTATGTAGCGGCTGCGGAACCTGCGTGCCCATCGTACACTGCATAGAAACTGGTCGGTTCTGTCGTCTGGAAGTATACGAGTTACGTGTTATTTGATGGAAAAGAAGAGCCGAAGATCGGGCTCGGGCGTATCTTGAGAGAGGCCTACGTCCAGCAGTGGACTGAAACATGATGATGATGATGATGATGATGATGATGATGATGGTGTTACGAGATGATTTTTTGTATATCTTATATTCTGGTGGTAAGCGGATATGGTCGAAGGTGGTGAACACGCTAAGTAGGTCTAGAATACTCTGACTGTCAAGGGCCGTGTGCTGCCGAAACACCGTAAGGTTATGGCGGTAGATTTTCTCCCTGATTATTATGCTAATTTTTGATAGCAAGTCAGGTGGAACATCGATATAATATGCTTCTACCACCTGTGGGCGAACACCCGTGCTAGGATTTGAACCGACAACCTCTCGCTTAGATGTCAAGCCTTTATCTATCCTTTACGCCAACGGGTCTCTCAAACTGTTACCTTCTAAGGAGAAACCTATTTCTGGGAGTGAACCATTGGAATCAATAAGATGAATATTATATTTATGATATTTACTTTATAGTTATGCTATTTATTTCATAAAGAAGCTCATGATTAGTGAAAAACATGGTAAATATCCCGTTCAAGTATACCAATGTTACTCTTTCGTATAAACTACTGTTCTATCTTTTAGGCAACTGAGCTATATAAAATATAAATATAAATATATAAATATAAAAGAGACTAACACAACTAAACAAAACACATATGACAAATATACACACAACACATACACAAGCACTTTTGATTTCTTTGGTTTATGTCCGTCTGAAGATATGCTACCAATTTTGTATAGGTCCTGATTTGAATATTATTATTAGTATTGACTGTCGATATCAGCATCGAGTAAATACTCCAAAGTGTAAATACTCCAAGAAGGTTGCCTGAATTTGGCCAGTTCTTGATAATTAGCTAGAAATACAGTTTCTGAAAATGAATTCGCTTTTTTTGCACTTTTCCACATTTTGTATAGGCTTATAAATATTTTTTCGCGAGACTTTGTTGATAACAGATTGTTTATAACATTTGTTGCGTCGTTTTGTATTCTTTCGGGCGTTAAATTACTACTTTCGTTATCAAAACTCATTTTCTTTATGAATTAATAGTTTATTTACCACTGCAACAAAAAAATAATGTGAGGAGGACTTCGTAAAGATTCGCGCGCTTATTGTATTCTTCTTCATACGAGATTCTTTTTTTAAATTCACTAGACTATAAACGACAGTTCGCGCGCTTTTTTTTTTCATTCTGGCTACCACACTATCAGTGTATTGTGCCACGCGTTTTAAACTTTTTTTTCTGTATTACATATATATATATATATATATATATATATATATATATATATATATATATATATATTGTTTTATAAAATTAAATGTTTAGCTTCACGAGCTTTTTTTATTTATCAGCGTGGCACGCTATCTAGTTGATAGGACAATAACATTTCCCGAACAATATTATTATTGAACCTCCTTACATGGCACTATAAAACAACAGTCATAAGTCAAAAATTAAAAAAATACTTTCCCGCCCTAGGGCAGAAATTACCTATTTTGCGCGCACTTATCGAGGAACAAACCATCACTTTTCGAATAGATGGGATGAAAATAGTATTCTCACCGTTACATCATTACCAAAGGGACTAATCGAATGGTATGTCAATATTGCGTTGATCATAATTCCGCAGTGGAATATTTCACAGCCAAGCTCCTAAATATGCATAATCTAATATAAGTAACTTATTGTTTCTAATCTTATTTCAGTCCATCCAAATAAGTCTAGGCATTGAAACTGTCTGTACGTGTACATGAATACTGACAAGAACATAAAACATACGTGAGTACAAAGGTTTCACGAATTGTGCATTGAAGTCAACTAACTACGCTTCTTTAACTAGGTGTACAAAAGACTTGTCCGTTATTTAACCGTGAGATGGAAATGTTTTTCGTTTGAAGGGTAAAATATAGTTATAATATATAATAAAATATATACATAAATTACATGGTATATGTATGAGACTAGCTAGATTTTTCCAGATTTTTCAAGCCAGCAGTTTAGCTTTTAGAGGGGGGGGGGACATCGGCGTAATTTATATATTATACATACCCCCACAGCTTTCTAGTATTAACGGTCTCTTCGCAAAACCTCGGACGGACAGACGGACAGACAGACAGACAGACAGACAGACAGACAGACAGACGGACATGACGAAACTATAAGGGTTCCTTGTCAGGACTACGGAACCCTAAAAACAACTGCGAATCAAATAGGTACATGCTGTTATTGTAATAGAGAACAATTAAGAAGTTCGCTATCATTAATTTTCGTGGTAAGTAGTTTCATAAAAGGATTGCATAGAAACCTATCTAGGTTGTCAGCGCTGTAATTCGAATTTGAGATAGTATTTATCTAGAGACTCAAATTCCTACAGCGCTGCTTAAAGGAAAAATGCTTCGATTTTGCTTTATTGTTTTAGTGTAAAGCATTTCAAACGCTAGAGAGCATACAACATAGATCTACGAAGAATATACATGTTCATAATGCCATTTCTCTATAATAGCTTTTATAATTTAATATTGTTTCCCCCGTAAACAGGTAAATCTCAGATTGAGGGTTACGCATTCACCTCGGTAATGAAGCATTCAGAATGAGACAATATCAAGATTGCATTATATTGCGCCCATTTGGCACAGATTCAACATGCAAAACTGACGCTGAGGATCTATGTTCTACTATAAATTGTGTTTTTCTTTGATACGTACTCTAGGGCTTCCTATTAATTCAGAACTGATGTTATAATAATTGAACTGGCTGCACAGGACCTGTGGCTATTTACAATCAGTCGATAGTTGCCTCTGGCTTCGATTTAGACCTTTGCTATTCACAATGCTCCCATCGGAAACTTTGTGAGGTATATTTGAATACGATAAAATCAGTGATTTTACTCAAAATGGTTTTTGCGACAAAATTGCCCACGAAATTCAATGACGGTTTAAAATTCGAAAATATCCAGTTTAAATGAGAATAGCTATTCTGTAATCTTTTGAGTCATGTACTTGAAACAAATTATTTAAAAATATTGACACAGCTCAATCACAAAAGCTACAAAATTATCAAAAGACATAAAACAATCCCGTTGTTTCAGTAGAATCGGCCCCAGCAAATTGGATTATTATACAAGATTGTACTTGACTTTGTATCACTGAACAGTTTATGAAAAGATTTATTGGCTTGTGAGTCATTGGTCTAGACTGGCACCATTCTGATGCATTTTGATGAGATCGATAAATTATCTTTATCTCCATCATCGATGTTTACAGCACATGTTTTTACGATAAGACGGAATAAACATGCAACGTATAGAGTAGAATTTCGTTTTAGACATTTGACTAAAGTCTAATTTAATGTTTTATTCATTATTTTGTGGTAATACAAACTAATAGATGTCCCGCGGCTTCACCCGCATTAAAATATATATTATACGCGTATTGATATTGCACATAGATGTGTAATAGATATGATACCTATATCAAATTCTATGTATTTATTTTACAACTGAAGTAGATTTTTCGTGCATTCCATCTTTATAAATACGTATTTGCCCACCCATTGAAAATATAGAAATACGACAGTAACTTGTCTGATTCACCTCACTCGACCGTACAGTGCTCTAAGAAAGTTCAAGGGAAAATTTAAGAAGTACATGCGTCACAATAACATGAGCCAGTAGGTACCTACCTGCTTACATTCAAAACATCGTTATACCAGACCAGATGTCGATATCTATCTATCACCCGGCGTGAGTTCTGAGGTGCATGATAGTTCAGGCTCGAGTTCAAGATAGTCTTGCAGATATCGCATTGTATGAACGGCGGCAAGGCGGCATCGAGTCTAGTCGATAGTTGAGCCAGTAGTTAGTTTCTTAGTTTATGGCTTCTGTGGCTTGTTGTCACAATTTTGCCAATGTCCGTTCCACAGATTAATTACTATAAGTGGTCCATTCATGCTAGTTTCATAAAGCATGTGGAGAGTGTCGGTAAAGTTAGAATATGGTCGGTGTTCAGGAGTGAGAATCGACCAGAATTTGAAAGACGGTTTGGGCTGTTGGGCTTTGTTGGTAGCAAGGCTTGGAAACCGGGTTAAAAATTCAAACTGGTTTGGGCGTAAGTACATATGATCTTTTCATATCGGTTTTCATTCGTTCTATAAACCGCTATTGAACGATATTGAGTAAAAACCTTTTTAGTAAGGTTTCGTTGAATAAACCGGTTTAGAACGGTTTTAGCTATGGTCAGCGACCACTTTTCAATTTGCAGCCGTGTGTGCACTGGCAGCAAGAGCAAACAACGATTTAGTAATTGTAAATCACATATTGAAAACAGCGATCGGTCATAAAAATTATACATCTCGTATATGGCAAGCAAACCTCGAAAAGTGCGAGAGTTTTTTTTTTTGTCGGCCGTGCCAAATGCTAGTAAGTACGCGTTAGCCTCTCGCGCAATAAACCGGTTTATAGAAGTTTTTGAACGAAATAATGAATAAACCGGTTTATGTCGCATTTAAACCAGTTATCCGCAAACCGGTTTCTAGCCCTGCTTCGAACGAAATTATTGGTTAAAACCGGTTTAAACCTTTAAGAAACGGTTAAGCATAAACCGGTTATAAGCCTTGGTCGGTAGGACAAAGTTATTTGTCCAGCGCCGTCTGCCAATTCCAGACAAGCAAGATGAAGCATCTTAGACCACATGGTGAGATAGCAATGAAGTACTTTTCAGTCAGAGATTTAAAAAACAGTTGTGTCAAGTTCTTCGTGGCAAAAGAGACAAGTTTTGACATCGCATTGATCGCGTTATGAGGGCGGCCGCGGCAACGAGTCTAGCCTACAGTTATCTCGTTACTTACAGGAGAAGATGACTTTATCAGATTTTTTTCTAGATATACTTACATCTATCCCGAACAAGGCTTCCAGATTCCCGACTTCCACATGTCGGTCCTCCATCACCCGGCGTGAGTTCTTCGTGGCACATGAGACAGTCTTGAGATCGCGTTGCGTGGGCGGCGGCGGCAACGAGTCTAGGCGGGAATTGTCAAGGTACCGGAGACAGACGTCATTGACACGAGCTGTCACCGCCTGCATCAACCGCAGGGCTATGTATACTGGAATGAGGAGATTGTATTATTGGAGAGCGTATAGGAGAAAGTAAGTATATGAAACAGATAATTTGACAATAAAGTATCTGGATTAGAGGGCGAAAGAACACAGAACATGTGTAACGATAAGATTATTAGATGTGTTAAGTTTGTTGACATACCAAGATTTATATTTACACATAAATATGTGCTTAAATTCAAAACTGAAAACCACCGCTGACTTTTCTACGTTTAATCTGTTCATTGAGAGTATTCCAATGAGCCCAAACAGATACACACGTCAAACTTATAACACCTCTTCTTTTTACTTCGCGCGTTAAAAATGTACGATGACGTCTCTGCAAGATGATCTACAAAAGCATATGCATAAGCATATGCATTGCATTTATGCTTGGTAACGAAAACAATTACATATGTCAAAATTTGTGAATAAGGTTGAACCAAATAACTAGTTATGTTTTATTACTGTCAGAAACTTTAAAACATGCAAAATAAAACATGTGTCAAAAAAAATGTCTATAACTTTGAGTATTCAGCCAGAATACTCAAAGGTCCATTAGCTTTACAAAAAAAAATCTTTGATTTATTTAATGTACAATTTAAAACATATACATTTTAAACATATACATATACATTATTATTATATAACTACTAACTGTCAGGTACAATTGATGTATATGCTGAAGCCTACGAACTGCCACGTTCCTTCATTTTAAACAACAGACATTTCATTTGATACCAGCACAAAAACAGGTCAGTTAACCTATCGCAGTCGAACGTGGGTCGATGAAGAAGCTTTCAAAAATGCATAGCAACGATCGATTGTTCATATTTAGCTGTTCTTGGACATATATTTACGTCCAGTGGATGATGATGTAACAATATAAACAGGCCGAGAGCGTATGAAATCATGTGCTGTTGTCTCTTTGTCTACGCTCTAGATTGAGTAACATAAGATTAGTGTTTACGCACGTCCAGTTTAGACATGTTAAAAGCTTGTTGAATTACGAAACAGTGGCTGGAGGGAAAAGTTATATATTTAGGTATATATTATTTATCGGCATTGAGTTACCATGTCGTTCCTCAATCTAATATTATTAGAACTGTCTTGGGCAAAAGGTTACAATAATTTTGTACAGTTATTTGCTAAAAAAATACTCAAGGGTAACAAATATAATTGTAGGATATGTCACCATTTGGTGTGTATTGGAGCTAAAAATGGCAAAAATGCACACACATTTGAGATGCAAACTTGACATTACATTCAACCGTATTCGAACCGGGATTAAGCCCACACGTTACGTAGCAACACAAAAGTAATCCGAGCTGTCAATTTGTACTACAGGTCACGACCCAGATTGGGAGGAGGTCACAGCGTGGGAGGAGGTCACACGCATGCGGAGGCAGGCGCAGGGCGCCCTGTTGCGGCGGTGGACGGAGGACCTGGCCCCACCGGTCCCTGGACAGTGGACGGTGGATGTGGTCAGGCCGGTCCTTCGGAGGTGGGTGAGGCGGCGTTCGACCTTCCGATTGGTGCAGGTGCTTTCCGGGCATGGATGTTTCGGTATGTACCTGCACCAAAGCGCGAGACGGGAGGCGACCCCTGCCTGCCACGAGTGTGGAGCGCCAGAGGATACGGCGCTCCACACGCTGGGGGTGTGTGCCGCATGGAGCCCGCAGCGGCGCACGCTTTCAGCGGTCATAGGGCAGGATCTCTCCCTGCCGAGCGTGGTAATCAGGTTTAGGCCCGGACTCCAACAGCGGAGAGGAGATTTCGGTCAACAATCCAACAGGATTTCGTGCGCTGCTAAGGTAATTGACACCGCGATAAAATCTTGTTGGTTGACACACATCGTCGCTCAGCTCAGTTTTTGTGAAGTTTTGCCCTAAAAGCACTATTGCAAAACGAGCTTACCTAAATACACAATAAATATTTATTTAGGCATTATGTATAACCAAGTAGCGATATATGGCGTGCGTTGTCTTAATTAATATTGAATATGATTATCTCAACCCTTGAATCGATTTCGGTGCGTAAGCATCGCTGTCAAGGTTCCTAAACAATGAAACAGGTTATTGACCGCGCAGTCGTGATAGTAAACATAATATTTGTCTATACAAAAATACAAACACATAGAGACATTGATTTAGAATCATACAGAATGGTCGAAACATAGACGTCCAAAGAGTTAAGCTATAACTATAGCTTGGATCGAAAGGTATCCAGTATCAACATATCATCTACACGAGAATGTTTTGCCTGATTTTGTTTAGTTATTTAGTTTAAACGGATTAGCAAGCTGAAGTGGCAGTGGGCTGGTCATGTCTGCCGCAGGACTGATAACCGTTCCCGAGGAGAGCCCCCAGCGTGGGAGGAGGTCACACGCATGCGGAGGCAGGCGCAGGGCGCCCTGTTGCGGCGGTGGACGGAGGACCTGGCCCCACCGGTCCCTGGACAGTGGACGGTGGATGTGGTCAGGCCGGTCCTTCGGAGGTGGGTGAGGCGGCGTTCGACCTTCCGATTGGTGCAGGTGCTTTCCGGGCATGGATGTTTCGGTATGTACCTGCACCAAAGCGCGAGACGGGAGGCGACCCCTGCCTGCCACGAGTGTGGAGCGCCAGAGGATACGGCGCTCCACACGCTGGGGGTGTGTGCCGCATGGAGCCCGCAGCGGCGCACGCTTTCAGCGGTCATAGGGCAGGATCTCTCCCTGCCGAGCGTGGTAAACGCCATGCTCGACAGCGAGAGATCGTGGCAGGCGGTGGTCTCCTTCTGCGCAGAGGTAATGACGCAGAAGGAGACCTCGGAGCGGGCCAGGGAGGACGACGCCTCTTCTGACCCGATCCGGCGCAGACGTACGGGCGGAAGGAGGAGGCGGTTTGCCCGCCTCCTCCCCCCTCACTCATAGTGGGGTCACTGGCCGAAGGTCGGGGGACTTTCGGCCGGCTTGCACGACCCCACACGTCTGAGGGGTGGCCTTGGTGAGCGAGGTCACCCCTCCTTGTGCCGGGGCCTGGATGTTTTCATCCGGGCCTACCGCCGGGGCAAGATAGTGATTGCTAGCGCGACCCTATCTTGCCCCATCTCGGCGGAGGACTGCTCACCCCAGGTTTTTAGTGGGTATACTGCCCTTCAGGCAGTGACTCCCACATAACCATCTCGCTCACCCGGGCGAGTGGTATCCATAAAGGATTATCCTGGGTAAAAAAAAAAAAAAAGGACTGACTGATAACCGTTGGGGTAGACTTGTCCTAGAGTGGAGACCGCGAATCGGCAAACGTAGCGTAGGACGTCCTGTGACCAGGAGGAGCGACGACATACGCAAAGCGGTGGGCAGTGACTGAAAGAGAAGAGCCGAAGATCGGGCACAGTGGCGCATCTTGGGAGAGGCCTACGTCCAGCAGTGGACTGACACAGGCTGATGATGCTGATGATGATGATGATTTAGTTTAAACTCTAACTAGACTGAGCTTGAGTGATGTAATGAGTGCCGTTTAGTGAAGGTAGAAATAGAAATGATAGGTAGTTATTTTACAAAAAATAAAATACTTATTATTTGAAGGTCAAAAATATTGTACGACACGCTAATACTATTTGGTACTGCAGTGCGTATTGATAGAGCCGTGCAGATTTTTTCGTCGTGCTTTGTAGATAAATATAGCTCAGTTCAATCCAATTCAAGTAAAACAAAGGATCCTAGGGGTATAATAACTGTAAATCTGACGATAATTATACATATTTTTATTAGACTAGCTGACCCGGCGAACTTCGTACCGCAAATATATAAATAAACTGTACAAGTGCGAGTCAGACCCGCACACACGCAGGGTTCCGATTGAACAATATTTTCCGGACAAATACGAGTACGTTTCTTGTATAAATCTCCTCTTTAATTTTAATTTAAATTAGTTCTTATTATTTGATCTTGCAGCCTTCGCAATACACACCATGAATAAATTTCAAGTCTTCATCTATTAAGGTTTGTAAGATTGAAGATAAAAAGCCTTAAAAAACTCGATTCTTGTATGGGGACCCCCCTTATTATTTCATATTAATTTGTTTTTATCGGTTTTTATACACAAATAGCGAATACCCATGTATGGAAGCGCAATAATGACAACCATCAAAATATATCAATACAATGACAAAAATGTCTGTACGAACCAACAATGCCAATCTGGGACAACCAGCAAAATTCAAAATATTAAAATTTAAATAACTTCGCGATAATTCGAGTAAAGTGGATATATTATGTTGTCGATTCAAAACCCTTAATTTTATACGTGCTTCAAATTTCAATTCGAGAGTGAAACAGAGTCTACCCAACCGCACCGAATGTTTGACAGGAAAGTTGGTAATAGAGTTTATATGGAAAAAATGAAATTGGTGTTTTTACTATCTTCCTCGAAATTTTTCCAAATTTTCTCACCGTTCTAACCTTCCCTGGACTAAAACAAACATTTCAAAACCAAAATCAGCTAAATCGGCCCAGCCGTTCTCGAGTTTTAGCGAGACTAACGAACAGCAATTGATTTTTATATATAAGAAGAAGAAGATTGGGGCATGTACATAACCAAAAGTTATCGATTTTGCGTTAATATTGTAATTTAAGATCATTTCAAAACTCAAAGAACCGACTGCAAACTAAAGTAATCTGAAAAAATTATGTATGATCGTGCAAAACGCAAAAACCGACTTCACATGCCGCGATAGTCAAAATAGCCAGTTGCCATAATCATGTCATCAAGGTATACATATACAATATTGTTTATCTCCATATCTCCGGATATGATTATCAGATCTCGATAAAATTTGAATGGAACCACTTCAGAAACGTACCCTACCGATTACAAAAAGAATCATTCGAATCGGTTCACAATTGACGGAGTAATCGCGTAACATACACACAAAAAAAAGCATACAGACGCATTAAGAACCTCCTTCTTTTTGTAAGTCGGTTGAAAAGAAAAGAGTCGCTCTATCTCCTTCTACAATAGGTATGTATCCCATACATCATGTAAATTCAAAAAGACATCAACAAGGGACCTCATACCACACGGTAAGTGCATAAAAGCATAAAAGAATCATTTTGAAACTGCAAAAACGTTTTATACCTACTTCCAAGAAGGAGGAGGTTTATAGATTTGAGACGGGAATTTAACGAGACTTACGCGATGTCGATATAGCGATCGACATATGTTGCGGCCTCATCCGGAGGCCTTCTTCAGGATCTTGAGTGCGGGGCGCTCGCCGACGCGTTCAGCCTCGCACAAGGAGGAGGTTCTCAATTCGTATGTTTTTTTTGTATGTATGTTACGCGATTACTCCGTGAATTGTAAACCGATTCAAAGTATTATTTTTTTTAATTGGTAGGGTACATTTTCAAAGTGTTCCCATTGTAATTTCATTGAGATCTGATAAATATCTCCAGAGATGTACGATAAACGTTTCAAACTTGCTACTGAAACTATCTCGCGCGGCATGGAAGTCGGTTATTTTAGTTTTTAATTCATATTGGTTCAGATATCCACAGTGCATTCAAGATAAAACAGTTCAATAAAACTGTTTGCGTCAAGCTCTTCAATTGGTGTGACAATTTAGCAATAACATTTTATCGAAGGTCGCCCTTAATAGCAAAACGGCATTGTGTGCACAATTCCATTCAAACGATTCCCACAGAGATTCATGTGAGCAAAAGGTATCGTATTATTGTTGACAAGTGTTTACGATGTTTTATCGCTATCGCTAGTCGCTACCTACAATCTAATACTATCAAAGAATCTTTGTCCTGACATACTGACTGACTCACTGACTCACTGACAGACAACGCACAGCCTAAACCGCTGGTCGTAGAGACTTGAAATTTGGAGGGTATATTTGTCTTAGTACGTAGGGGTGTACTAAGAAAGGATTTTTCAAAATTCACCCCTTAAGGGGATGAAATGGGGGTTCAAAGTTTGTATGGAGAAACAAGATTAGATAGTCTTTTCTATCCGAAACTTCACACAAGTGCTTCAGTACAAAAATAAGTAAATACGTGTTTCAGGTTTTTTTGATATTCCACCCCTAAGAGGGTGAAATGGGGTAACAAAGTCTGCAAATCAATATTGTTTTGGATTGCGTTGAAATTTGGCATACAGGTGGTTATTATGACATTAGTATCAGCTAAGAAAGGATTTTCTAAGATTCACCCCTTAAAGCGATGAGACGGGGGTTCAAAGTTTCTATGGAGAAATTTTATTTACAGGTTTTTTTACAAAAACCTACATCA
The DNA here is from genome assembly GCA_954871355.1 of Cabera pusaria. NCBI lineage: Eukaryota > Metazoa > Arthropoda > Insecta > Lepidoptera > Geometridae > Cabera > Cabera pusaria. Next base: position 7,050,772 of record OX940892.1, read on the forward strand.
GGCGCCAGCTCTTACAAAGTAGTATAAGTTTAAAGATCTATTGTTCACGTACTTTTATTATCCTATGTTAATAGTTACTAAGCTGTACCTTTGTGAGGAGAAATAAATAAATTATTAGATAGTCTTTTCTATTCGAAACTTCACACAAGTGCTTCAGGACATAAATAAGTGAACACGTGTTTTAGGTTTTTTCGAAATTTCACCCCTAAGAGGGTGAAATGGGGTAACAAAGTCTGCAAATCAATATTTTTTCGAATTGCGCTAAAACTTGGCATGCAGATAATTATTACAACGTTAGTTACCTTTGAAAAAGGATTTTTCAAATTTCACCCCTGAAAGGGATAAAACGGGGGTTCAAAGTTTCTATGGAGAAACATTATTAGATAGTCTTTTCTATTCGAAACTTCACACAAGTGCTCCAGTAAAAAAATAAGTAAATACGTGTTTCAAGTTTTTTTGAAATTTCCTCCCCCCCACCTGAGGGTGCAATGGGGTAACAAAGTGTGAAAATCAATATTGTTTCGGATTGCGCTGAAATTTGGCATGCAGATAGTTATTACGACGATAGTTCCCTCTGAGAAAGGATTTTCCGAAATTCACAATCCCCTTCAGGGGAAGGGGATGACACGGGTGTTCAAACTTTGTATGGAAAAACAATATTAGATAGTATTTTCTATTCGAAACTTCATACAAGTGCTCCAGTAAAAAAAATAAGTAAATACGTGTTTCATGTTTTTTTGAAATCCCCCCCTAAGAGGGTGCAATGGGGTAACAAAGTGTGAAAATCAATATTTTTTCGGATTGCGCTACAGCTTGGCATGCAGATAATTATTACAACGTTAGTTAACTTTGAAAAAGGATTTTTCAAATTTCACCCCTGAAGGGGATGAAACGGTAACAAAGTGTGAAGATCAATATTGTTTCGGATTGCGCTGAAATTTGGCATGCAGATAGTTATTACGACGTTAGTTCCCTCTGAGAAAGGATTTTCCAACATTCACCCCTGAAGGGGATGAAACGGGGGTGCAAAGTTTGTATGGAAAAACAAGATAAGATAGTATTTTCTAATCGCAACTTCATACAAGTGCTCCAGTAAAAAAATAAGTAAATACGTGTTTCATGTTTTTTTGAAATTCTACCCCTAAGAGGGTGAAATGGGGTAACAATGTGTGGAAATCAATATTGTTTCGGATTGCGCTGAATTTGGAATGCCGATAGTTATTACGACGATAGTTCCCTCTGAGAAAGGATTTTCCGAAATTCACCCCTGAAGGGGATGAAACGGGTGGTCAAAGTTTGTATGGAAAAACAATATTAGATAGTATTTTCTATTCGTAACTTCATACAAGTGCTCCAGTAAAAAAATAAGTAAATACGTGTTTCATGTTTTTTGAAATTACCCCCCTGAGATGCAATGGGGTAAGAAAGTGTGAAAATCAATATTGTTTCGGATTGCGCTGAAATTTGGCATGCAGATAGTTATTACGACGTTAGTTCACTCTGAGAAAGGATTTTCCAAATTCACCCCTGAAGGGGATGAAATGGGAGTTTAAAGTTTGTATGGAAAAACAAGATTAGATAGTATTTTCTATTCGAAACTTCATACAAGTGCTCCAGTAAAAAAATAAGTAAATACGTGTTTCATGTTTTTTTGTAATTCCACCCCTAAGAGGTAAATGGGGTAACAAAGTGTGGAAATCAATATTGTTTTGGATTCCGCTGAAATTTGGCATGCAGATAGTTATTACGACGATAGTTCCCTCTGAGAAAGGATTTTCCAAAATTCACCCCTGAAGGGGATAAAACGGGTGTTCAAAGTTTGTATGGAAAAACAATATTTTATAGTATTTTCTATTCGAAACTTCATACAAGTGCTCCAGTAAAAAAATAAGTAAATACGTGTTTCATGTTTTTTTGAAATTCCCCCTCTAAGAGGGTGCAATGGGGTAACAAAGTGTGAAGATCAATATTGTTTCGGATTGCGCTGAAATTTAGCATGCAGGTAGTTATTTTGACTTAGGTATCCGCTAAGAAAGAATTTTTCAAAATACACTCTTTAAGGGGATAAAGCGGGGGTTCAAAGTTTGGATAGTCGTTTTATTCGACATTTCACACAAGTACTTCTGTAAATAAATAAGTAAATACGAGTATTAGACTTTTTCAAAATGCCACCCTATGAGGATAAACTGGGGTAACAAAGTCTAAAAATCAATATAGTTTCAGATTGCGCTGAAATTCAGAATGCAGATAGTTATTATGACGTAGGTATAGGTATCCGCTCAGAAATGATTTTCTGAAAATTCCTCCCGGATACGGAACGGGGATTCAAAGTTTGTATGGCGAAACAAGATGGGATAAAGTACGTGTTGTAGGATTTTTCGAAATGGGGTAGGTAACAAAGTCTGTAAATGTAGGTTTTTAGGGTTTTATAAATATGAATCCCGATTTGCATTAGTCACGCGATAACATGAAAACGGGTGAACCGATTTGGCTAATTCTTATTTGATGTGTTTAATGATAGAATCGTTTTTACAAAATAAAAGTTTTAAGTAAATAAAAGGTTTTAACGCGGGCGAAGCCGCGGGACACTTCTAGTATACCATAATTTAATCTTGAAGCAAGTAAAACTGCGACTTTAATGTGAGATGGAATGGGTCGGGATTGTAAAGGCCAAGCCAATAATGCCAATTGGGGGCTATCACATGTGAATAGGCGCTTGTGGAATACAAGGTCTGCGAAACGCAAATGGCATTTTTGTATGGGATTTATCCCAAACTGACATTGACATTATATAAAATTTTTAATTTAATTATAAATTTTATAGGTGGGAATCCTTCGCTCGTTTATAATATCTTTTTTTTTTTATATAAAGATTACTCGCAATGTGGGTTGCACATTACTAGTATTCTAAGCTAAATATGCTTGTCTAGAGTAAGTTCACGTCGATAGTGCAATGGGTGGGGTGAGGATCGAACTCACGACCTCTCGATCGCAAGTCCGACACCGTATCCATTAGGCTATTGCCGCCTAAAATATAATTTCTGAATTCTTCATGAGCGAGGATTTTTCATAGACTTCAACTCAACTCGTGAACACGCATTGTTTTCTCCTCGTACGTTTTATAACCTTGACTCATACAAATTCATGGTATTAATGAACCTGAACCAAACTAGGATAAACCATCGTACCTATGATGCGTCATTGTCATCATCGTATCGTCAGTCATATGTGTCGTCATTTAGCCAAAAATGAGGATAATATACGGATTTTCCATCGTATAATTTGCGAGTGGTCACTAATCGGTTATAAAATCAACTACAATTATATATTACGTTTTTTAAACTGCGTGGGCAAAGAAAGACAAACATAGTCTTTTCATAATTGATTTTAACATGAGCAAAGCTGTATTTTTTTTAGATTTTAGTATTACTGTGTACAACATTTATTTTAGCATTAATATAGTAACATATGGTAGAAAAATCTTTAGTGCTGCAATCTTCTAAAGCACAGCGGATCTCGTGTGGTCCCGTTGCAGATGTTCAGAAATAATTACAGATACCGGCACTATGAACACAGACGGACAGTCATTTGGGTTAGCGTACCACTGGTCAGTTTCCTTACTCGTCAATTTCACTAGTTCACCAGTTTACTAATTAGACAGTTTCGGTAGGTTGACAATTTCGCTAGTTAGGCATTTTCCTGATTCTTCAGTTTCCTCCTTCGCTAGTTTTGCTAGGATGTCAGTTTCGTGAAATTGCCAGTGTTGTGATCGGCTAGTTTTGTTATATGTCAGTTTTTTTTTTTTTTTTTTTTTTATACAGAACTGGGTAGCACTTGATCACTATCTCACCTGATGTTAAGTGATGATGCGATCGATGATGGAGCGTGCTTACCCAGAAGATACCTATTCACTCGCGATTTGAAGACCCCCATATTGTACTTAACCGGAAACACAGACTCAGGCAGAGTATTCCATTCTTTGGCGGTTCGTATGATGAACGAAGAAGCAAATCGCTTCGTTCGGGTAGATGGTATATCCACCATAAATCGGTGGCGCCTTTTAGTGTCTCTGGATGTCCGATTATAAAATGGGGATGGTGGAATCAAATCATGCAGTTCCATTGCACACTCTCCGAAATGTATTCGATAGAAAACCGATAAGCAAGCGACTTTGCGGCGATGCGCGAGACTCTGGAGTCTCTGGCTTACTAGTAGGTCGTCGCTTATGAGTTTCTTTGCTCTCCTCTCAATAGCTTCCAGTGTCTCCAGCTGGTATTTGGCAGAGCCATCCCAAGGTGAGAACAGTACTCCATACACGACCGGACTTGTGCTTGGTAAAGATTAAGCAACTGTCCCGGTGTGAAGTACCGTCTCACCTTAGCCAAAATGCCAAGCTTTTTTGAGGCTAGCTGGGCTCTAGACTCAATATAAGAGCCGAAATTGAGAGTTGGTGTCAAAGAGATGCCAAGAAGCTCAAGATTGTTACTTATCGGAACGGACACATCCCGGAAAGTAGGAGCCAGTAGAAATGGGCTCCGTTTAGCGGAGAAGAGACACGCCTGGGTTTTAGCAGCATTGAACTTGACCAGATTGGCATCGCCCCAATCGGAGACTGCCTTCAAAGAATAGTTCAAGCGCTCGACCATGGCTTCTCTATGAGACTGGATGTGTAATGCACTAGTTCGTGCGTTGGATGCATAGCTCTCTACAACAGTGCTGTCATCTGCGTACCCAAAGATACCGGGTTTAAGCAGGTCATTAATATGCAGCAGAAAAAGTGTTGCAGAGAGTACTGATCCTTGAGGGACTCCGGCATTTATGGCCAATTGGTCGGAAGAACAGCCATCGATGACTACTCGAATCGAGCGATCCCTCAAGAAATCTGCTATCCAAACACATAAACCAGTGGGAAGGCCGTATGAAGGAAGCTTGCTAATAAGGCTATCGTGCCAGACCCTGTCGAAAGCCTTCGAGATGTCAAGAGAGACGGCCAGCGCCTCGCCGTGGTTCTCGATGGCCTCGCTCCAGATGTGAGTGGCATACGCTAGAAGATCCCCAGTAGACCGGTTTCGGCGAAACCCGTATTGTCGGTCACTGAGGAGATCGTTCACTTCTAGGTATGCCAGGAGCCTGTGGTTCAGTACACGTTCCATAGTCTTACAGAGTATGGAAGTGACTGAGATAGGCCTGTAATTGGCAGGGTCTGCGCGACTACCCTTTTTGGGCACAGGTTGCACGTTAGCTTGCTTCCAGGACTTAGGCACTTTACCAGTCGTCATAGACAAGCGAAAGAGGCGTGTCAAAATAGGAGCCAAATCAGGCGCACACGTCCTCAAGACTACAGCTGGTATACCATCTGGACCACTAGCTTTGTTCACGTCTAGATTGCGCAACGCTTTGCGTACTTCAGTCTGACGAATGCGGATTTCCGACATAAACGTCCCGCAAGTCGGCAGACTAGAAGGTACAGCATTGCCAGCATCTAAACGTGAAGACTCCGCAAACAGAGTAGCAAATAGATTTGCTTTCTCTTCAGCAGTGTGCGCTAGTGACCCGTCGGGTTTCAGCAGTGGAGGCAGTGAGGGACGGCAGAAGTTCTCTTCGATCGACTTCGCCAGGGACCAGAACGCTTTGCTACCAGAGGGGTAAGAAGCAAGTTTGTTCCCTGTTCGGCGTATGTGATCGAAGCGAGCCTTCTTGAGAGCCTTTTTGCAAGACTTGGCGGCTAAGTTAGAGGCTTTCTTCTTTTCGCGTACATCTCTAGTCTTGCGGGTTCGAGCATCAGCCCAGGCTAAGTAAGCTTCATGTTTTGATGCTTCTGCATCTCTACATTTGGCATTAAACCATGGACGAGCTTTGCTTGACATCGGAACGTCAGAAAATGGTATGAAATATTCCATACCCTGACGTAACACTTCTGTCACAGCATCCGCGCAGGCTGAGGGATCGCTCGAAGAAAAACATACCTGCCGCCAGGGATAAGAAGCGAAAAAACAACGCATCTCATCCCAATCTGCTGACCTGTATCGCCACACCCGCCGAGTGCCTTTTTGGCTGGGATCGGGCGGGGAGTAGACGGAGACAGACTTCACCAGACAGTGGTCGGAGCTACCTAAGGGTGATGAAACCGACACCGAGTAGCGGTCTGGTTCTGTTGTCAGCAGAAGGTCCAAGCAATTGGCTGTATGGCCATCAACGTCCGGTATCCTTGTTGCTCCCTGGACCAACTGAGTGAGGTCTAGCGTTAAAGCAAGCTTTCGCATCTCTCGACCAGCGTGGTCTGTGTTCTGGTATGGGTACAGCCAGTCTTGATGATGGGCGTTGAAATCCCCCAGAAGCACTAATTGAGCAGAAGGATACCTCTGTTGGGCCACATCAGCCGCCTCACTGTGGTGGTTTGTGAGCCTGTTTGTCTCTTCATCTCCGCTGTGCGAACGGTAGACACTAGCATAAAGAATTTTCTCCATGCCAGTGTCCACCAAAATCCACATGACGGATAGTTGAGGGTCTTCAAGGTTGCGGAGACGCCGATAACAAATGTCATCGCGGGCATACATACAAACTCCCGCCCTCGGCCTAAACTTATGTTCTAGAACATAGCCTGGGTAGGCAAGGTACGCCGCGTCGGCTGGACATTTGATCTGCGTCTCCGTGAGGAACAGAATATGCGGTTTTTCGGTCTCAAGATGGTGGTGGACCGAGAGGATATTGGAGTGCAAGCCTCGAATGTTTGAGAGGTGCACTTGAAGGGAGAGGACGTGCTTCCGCTGTTTAACCTCTATTCTGTTTCTGCCTTTCATTTTGTGGGGAGTGAAGTTAGGTTAGGGAAACGGAAGTGGAAACGAGGCGCTAATTACCAACCCGTGATACATATTAGGTCTTTTCACCTATTGGGAACCAATCCTGGAGACCGCGGGGACGCCCGAGCCCCCCCAGATTCGCTAATCGAACGGTTTACCTATTCGTCAGTTACGCTAGGTAGACAATTTTGCCAGTTTACTCTTTTCATAATCCTTCAGTTTCCTCGTTCACTAGTTAGCAATACCCAACCAAGAGCCAACATTGAAAAATTCATAATTTCCGTTGAAGTTGACAAATGTCTTATTTCATAGAGGTTTTGTTTTGTTTGTTAGAAAAGGAGGAGCTTATCAATTGGCCTGTATGCTTTTTGTGTGTGCATATTCAGCATATTACGAAATATACAATAAATATACGAAATCGCGCAATATGCTAGGTATACAGAGTACATTTTTTATATGTCATATTTATGGACTAAATTAGGAAATTTTGCCATCGTATTGACCAAAAAGCTAAAATAATGTAATAATGTAGAGGAAAGTGACCAAATATGCAATAAATTATTTTCTAGTAGAAGAGAATGCTGACCTGATACATCAGATTGGAATCCAAACTCGTTGGGACAGTTCTTGGATGCTACTCGCACTTCTTCTAGTATTATCCACCGCAGCGGGGTCATCAGTGTGAGAGGACATTGTCTGAAAAAGAAATATATATTCTTAAGCAATCCTTATCAAATAAGTACTCGTATGTATTCAAAATGTATGTTTTCAAAACCATCTATAATAAAGTTTTATAGATTTATAAGGACGTCTAACGGGACGACCTCGGCGCCATCGAAGGAAATTGGCTTGAGCTAACAAGGGCAGAGCTTTGGTAGGTAATGAGCGTGACCAGCAGTGGGCTATGGTGTACCACAGGATTATAGAGTTACAATAAATAACAACAACATATTAAAGAAAATCAAACAATTTATATTTTATCAATCTTGATAGGTAGATATTATACAGTTTGACAAAATGTGTACTGTATTTATTCATTAATAATTAATATTCGTATAAAATTTGATGAAGACAGGTTACAATATGTGAAATTAACAAATGAACCAACTTAGACCGCACATCAAGTTGTACTTGTCTGTTTGCAGTAATAAAAAAAAAACATCGGCTTTAGTTTAGCCAGAGCGCAATATTAGGCTCTAATTTTTTTTATTATAAGTATCTGATATGATAGGTTTTTACCACTATCTCGCTTGGTGGTAAGGGATGATGTGGTCGAGGATGTTACACACGCTAAGTCTAAAATAGTATACTTTTAAAAAGGAGTGCAGAAATCAGCCATCCAATGAATGCATGAAACATTTTAAAGTATGTTGTAATATCCAATTATAAGTTAGATATAGTATAGTGGCCTATCTACCTACAACCACAGCGACAACCGTGTCTCGCAGTTTGCATTCCGAATACCAAACAATTATTAGTGAGTGACCATGAGTGATCGTGATTGGGGTGTGATCATTTTTTTCAAATGTTACGCCGCGTTTATATTGCTACAAACTTTTAATTACCCGGCTGCATAATAAGGAGTGTAATGTTTTCAGAATTCATGTATGTATGTGATATTTTTTATTCCACCATAATTTTTAAATGCATGAACAAATTTAGTTTTACCTACTTCATCCAATACCTTCTAGATAAAAATACTGAAATTACTGAATTTTCTGGTACTTTGTCAAGTATTATGTCAGAAAATCATACTTTGAACACATTCGCGTTCAGGTCTTTGTGGTAGTTTACATCCTTTTTCGATTCAAAGATAACCATTCTTCAACAAAACCGTTCATACTTCCTATGTGTGTGATAATTAGATGTTTTTAGGGTTCCGTAGCCGAATGGCAAAAAACGGAACCCTTATAGATTCGTCATGTCTGTCTGTCTGTTTGTCTGTCTGTCTGTCTGTCTGTCTGTTTGTCTGTCTGTCTGTCTGTCTGTCTGTCTGTCTGTCTGTCTGTCTGTCTGTCCGTCCGTATGTCACAGCCATTTTATTCCGAAACTGTTAGGACTACAGAATTGAAACTTAGTAGGTAGATGTATTCTGTGAACCGCTTTCCGATAAAAGTTTTGGGGGGGGCATCCCATACATGGAACTGAAACAAAAAAAAAATTTTTTCTTCAAACCTATACATGTCTATGGATAGGTCTTCAAAAATGACATTGAGGTTCCTAAAATCATTTTTTCTCAAAGTCAATCATTTGAAAGATAGGCGCGTATAAAGTGGTAAAATGTGTGTCCCTCCCCCTCTAACTTTTAAAGTATGGGAGTAAAAAATCTAAAAAAAATATATGCTGTATATCTCAATAAAAACTAACAACGAAAATTGGTTTGAACGAGATACAGCCAGTAGTTTTTGAGATATGGCGACCGCAAAGATAACTTTGTTTTTCATACAAACACTATGAAAAACAAAGTTAATTTTGAAGTTGCGAAAAATCATAGTTATGGAATACTTAACTGTGTTACGGAACCCTACGAGTGCAAGTCCGACTTGCACTTGGCCAGTTTTTATTTTTACCTGTTGGAGAACAATACATAATAATTGATTATTAATACTGGTTACCTGACAAAATGTGCTAAAAATCAATTCTTAACTTTATCCTGGTATAAAGCCTCAGGTACAAATAAATAGATAGGTACTAACTAAACCTACAAATGTGACAATATAAAAATACAAATATATAAACATTATGTAAACCTCACCAGATGGATTTTTGAAGCCAGTAAGAAAGACCATTCAAAATGTAACTCAAATTTTTCACAACGATACGTCCGCCCCACACAACTGACAGATAAAACTGACATTTACTCGCAGTGTGCACGCGACCTATTTTCGTTATCTGCGACCAATGACGTGCAGTCCCTGATTTCCCTATTAGACATTCTCGGCGAACGGAGTATATGCACAAGTATTCTCTCAAAATATGAGCTTCAATAATCATAATAAGATCAAAAATCAATCTCACCAGATAAAGACACAATAGATCAAGTAAAGGAAAGGAAACATAATATTGACAAAATCGTGCCAACAAGCGATAAAAAATAATTATGTTTTGCGACAGGATTGTGGCCGCCCGCCCTGTCGGGTACGATGGTAGTTGCGAATGTTGCGATCAATAGAGAGGGAAAACCGTCCTGCCGAACTGTAATCAACAACTGTACAACTTTTCTTACAGCTATTATAAAATGTTTTGAAATTCCTTGTTAGAGTCTGTGTTGTCGTATAAATATGATCCGGATTGTTCAAGTCGCGAATGAATTTTTTTAATGGTATTTTTTTTATCGAAGACTAAATAAAGACCGAATATTGATGATGATGAATCAAATGTATTAAGCAATTATGATTTGAAAATATATTTCACGCCCAGGATTTGCAATAGGTAAGTTGGTGTTTAAAAAGGCCGAAAGCACTCGCAAATGGTAAGTAGATTTTAAATTTACACGTAGAGGAAAATCAAAAACTTTTCTTTCTTCAGCCATTCAAAATGGTTTGTTATTCTACAAAGAAATTAGTTTATCAAACCCTCCCATAACCCCTTACCCTTTGCCTATATGTGTATTCCGATTACGTCCGACCGCGAATCAATTGATTTCTCTAAACTATAAATTACGAGTTTAACACGTAGATTAAGGATGTGCCGTAATTCGAGGTCTGCGGTTGAACAACATGTATAATCTGGAAATACGTAATAAACAATAGATTTTACCAAGATCTACGAACTGCTATAGTTATCAGAAACACCTTACAGGTCTAGATAAGGCTTACCTTACGTATCTAACTCAAGTAACTTAACTGTGACATCGTCAATATCATATTTCAAAACCGATAAGTTTCTTAGAATCTTAACTGGGAACACTGGGAACTGATCGTTTCGCAGTAGTTACAGATATACTATTAATGATAGGACGGGAGGATAGGGACGAAAGGTACCTATTATTAACCCCCGACACAAAAAGAGGGGTGTAATAAGTTTGATTAAAGAAAATCCAGGCAGGCGTTTGAAGATCATCTCTATTCTAGTTGATGAGAGTATGAAAGCAACTTTTACAGGTCTAATCGATTCAAAATGTGGTATCCGTTTACTTAAATGATATTGCAAGAACATGGTAAAGATTAGCTGATGCTGTAGCATACATATGAATGATGGCAGGAAAACCTCATAAAAACATTCCATCACCCGAAACATTTTTCCAAATGTAACAATGACGTCACACCGACGCGCGATTCGATAGCTGGTTGAATAAAGAAACAACGAATAGAAGAAGTAAAAAACAAGTAGAATAAATAAATGACGAGTAGAATAAATAAATCAAGCGGACCTTCCCTATTCCCTAACACATGTTCCCCTGGGTTCGGCAGTTGGTTATAAAATGCGGACGCGGATGTCTGTCGGTACAACACTTAAAGTTCAACGCACCGTTCCGAGTGGGAAACTACTTCCCATTTCTCCGCTTTGTTGACATTGTTATGATCTGTGTTTAAACTAGATCTGATATTGATTTAAATGTTGAGATTTGAACATCGATGTAAGAACATGATTGTATGATTAGGTGTATGTAGTGTTAGGGGATCATTTAGGAGGCTAGTTTTTCTGGGGCGGTACCACTACTACATCTGTTGTTCAGTCGTGAAATAGATACAACTCTTTCGGTTTGAAGAACTAAGTGTCCCCTGAAATTACAGGGAATGTAGACTATCTCAAGGTAACAGGCGCAGTACGCGCTGTTACACGAAAATATATTGCTGACATGGTCTTAAACCCCCTCACACTATTTTAGTGGATGTCATCAATATATTTCGTATATATAGTCATACATTTACGAGCCCGGGGCTCCTTCTCCTCCTAATCGCATTACGCGACCTGATTCCGGACCCGGTCCTGGGCCTGCCGATCAGCTTGAGGAAGAAGTCGGGTAGTCCGCTACCCTACTCTATACTTATAAATAACGGTGTGGGAATTATATCCCAAGTGTTGTAGTGCAGTGCATATTACGAATAAAATTAATGTTGTGGCCCATTAAGTCTTTTTTTTTAAACAACTCACGGGTCCACATAACAGCGCGCGCAAAACTCTTTTAATCCCAAGTTTTGCGTGTGCTGTTTTGATGAAGGCAGCTCATCGCTTACCATCAGACGAGCGTCTTGCTTGTCCTGTTACCACAAATCATTAATAAAGCTAGTGCCATAGGTAAATACAAACACAAGAAATTATAGCTTACTTAAGCCAATCTACTGGAAATATGAAGTAGACTAATAAAAATAATTAAGAGAAAAAATTGCTGCTAGAATTTGCCATACAATTTTAGTTATGCTCCGTCGAAATTCAAATTAAAGTAAAAGTTCTGCTTAAGATTTTATATGTTCTTCTGAGCACAGAATAAATAATAGTACTACGTAAAATAGTATTTAAATATAAAGCTAGCATATTGAATACATTTAGAAAGAAGAAAGAAAATACATTTATTCAACACTATACACAGAATAGTCTTAAAAAAATAAAACAAAAATTGAATAGGTATAGTGCCGAAAAGGTCGAGACTCAGCATAATGCGGAGTCATAGAAAAGATAATAATTGGCGGAGTGCCTACATAGTACACATCCGTTAGGCATGTTGATATTACCTCTTTTTAACCGACTTCAAAAAAAGGAGGAGGTTTCTCAATTCGACCGTATATATGTTTTTTTTTATGATTGTTCGCAGATAACTTCGTCGTTTATGAACCGATTTTGATTATTCTTTTTTTGTTGGAAAGGAGATATTCCAAGTGTAGTACCATGGTAATTTTATCGAGGCCTAATAAGTATCTCCAGAGATATGAAGATTCATGGACCTCAAAATTGGAACTGAAAATTAATAGCGCGGCATTGAAGTCGGTTCTTTTTAGTTTTTTAAACGATCTTATATGTATCATCATCGAGAGTTTGCCTCGTAGTATCATCTCAACATTCACAACACACGTGAGTAAGGCCCTTCGCCGGCCTCGAGACGATCACAAAAAACATACAGACGAATTAAGAACCTCCTTCTTTTTGGAAGACGGTTGAAAACATTAGGTTGAATTGACAAGTGGTATAACAGTAACCATTTTGTCTCATCTCGTCTACTGTATGTCTACTAAACACGACTACGGAATATTGTAGCTAATGTCGACCGTAAAATTAGATGAAAAATTTAGAGGCTACGTTGGAGTGGCATGTACATGTATACAAATAACAGTAACCATTTTGTCTCATCGCGTCTACTGTAAGTCTACTAAACACGACTACGGAATATTGTATCTAATGTCGACCGTAAAATTAGATGAAAAATTTAGAGGCTACGTTGGAGTGGCATATACATGCATACAAACACATGCGTACTTAATATTACAAAGACTGCTAAATAAGTAGAAAACACTAGACTTCTCTTTGGCTTTGTCGTCATCGCGTTCAACGTGGAAGATGAAGCATGGACAGTGGACACAGCATTACAAAACTGGATGATATGGATATTTCAGGGTAGAGTTCAAGGAGGTTCAGTCTCGTTTCTGAGGTTTGGGATCGATCGACAAGTGTCGTATACTCGCGTAGCAACAGACGCTCGTGAAGGATAAGAATGACATAAAACTTAGGAATTCGGGGATTTTACGAACCAGAGAAAGCAAATACTGGAAGATTTGCTAGAAGAGCTTCAATTGATGAACACAGGCGAAACGTCAATGATTATTTAATAATACTCTATTGTGGTCTGTTAATATGAGATAATGGGACAAGCAAGACACTCGCTTGATAGAAACCGATGACGCACACGAAAACCTGTTTAACAATCTAAAAGGTTCATTTATTTATAGAAGGATCGCGTTGCAAACTGAGATTAACAATGCGCTACCCGCAAACCCACCTCTATATCTCGAAATCTCGAGTCGCAAAGAACGGTAATATGACTATCTACATAACTGCGTGCTCTGTCACGGTAATATCATTATATGTATTACCGTGGCACTGTATTCTGTGCTATAACCATGGCTAGCCTAATCAGACTAGAAAATGTATTAGTCCTTAACTGAATCTGCTAATGGTGCCTATTGTATACATGATCAAGAATATGCATTAATTTAAATTCTGAAATTTCTATCTTATCAGTGAGCAAAGGCTTTGCAGAAATATCATTATTTTTGACGTTTTCAGATATTTATTTCGGACTTATATCGATAGAAATAATGAAAATACCTGCTATTCAAACATTTGTTTTCAATACCAAGTTGGTGGTGTTAGTCGTCAAATATGCAAGGAAAAAATGTCAACAATATTTTCTGAATTTGTAAACAGTGGAGTTATAAACAACTAGCAGCCCGCCCCGGCTTCGCACGGGTAGAACATATATGCCTACAAAATTTGCATCAGTTTGTTGCATCGAATATAAAATATGAACATATTTGACAATCATCGTCATATTTCATCCAATTTACACAAAACCTTAACGAAATATGCACCTAAACCTTCCTTATAAACACTCTGGCTATTGGTGAAAACCGCATGATAATCCGTTCAGTAGCTATTGAGATTATTGCGAACAGACAGACAGACGCAGTGATGAACTTTGCTTTATAATACTTACGTATTGATATTGGACGGCCCTTTGGCGTAAAGGATAGTTACCCTGATTCTGACCCGACGGTCGTTGGTTCTAATCCTAGCTATAGCTAGGATGAATGATGAATGCACATAAAACTTTCATTGGTAGGTATATATACCTAACTAATATATAACATGAATCATGAGTTTTCGTACAGTGGTAGTGGAATCATTAAATCTACCAAAAAGTAGCTTACCACCAAGGAGTACATCTGCCGCCGTAACCTTACGGCGTTCCCCGACGCAAAATGTAGGGGTAATATACGTTTAACGTGTGTATCTGTGTGTCTGTCTGTAGCATCTTAGCACCTAACCGGATGAACCGATTTTGTTTTTATTATTGATAGTTTTTTTTTGTTTGATAGATGTCTTCATCGAGAGTTTTCATAGCTTTGATTCATGAAAATTCGTTCAATCGTTATAAAATTATGAGCTTTTTTCTAGTTAATTGCGCTATGAAATCAACTTTCATAGGTCTGATCAATTCGAAAATCTTCTTCTTCAACGATATTGTAAGAACATGGAAGCCTCCTGGACTCTACAGAATACTCAAATCCTCACCAACTTACAGCTCAGATTTTAAATGTCGTGTTTAGAGTCATTGGAAAAAGCTATTATACATAGATCAGTCGGGGTGGTTTAAAATATTATATTATTATATATATAGATGAATATTATTTTATACAATAGATCATATTATTATATTATATTGACTTCAAATTGATTGTGATCGGTGGGGATCTACATCATAGCTAAGCTTATAATAATATTTTCAAGTAACTATGACCTAATCTGTGGTTTCACTGCAAATATTTTATTAATTTTGCGATGCGTGTTTGTGAAATTCGTGATATCTTCTAGAGTTTTCATTTGAATTATATACTGTAAAGGACAATTTTAATTTATAATATGTGGCCAAGCTAATTAACGTAATTATTTGGATAAGGATTAATACTATATTCTTGATAATAGCCTTGGAAGTTATGTAATATTTTTTAACAAAAATTTTAAGATTAAAATGGTTACTGTGAGTCAACCTTAAAGGATAGACATATGCTGTCGCGGACTTTTTTGTAGGTCTTATTAAGTTGTACAACTCTTGCATAGAAAATATTCTTCTATCTATTTTCAATTAAGCAGCGTTCGTAAGAAACGTGTTTTTTCGACCGTTTATTTGCCGACTTAGGTTGCAAATTAGGTCTCCACGAATGTACCTTTGATTTAAACGGGATAATATATAGCCTATTTTCATTCTGAAAGTCCATTCTATGTATTAGTGAAAGAATTTTTTAAATCGGTTCAGTAGTTTTTGAGCTTACTCATTACAAACATACAAAAATACAAATGTTATCTCTTTATAATATTAGTATAGATTTGTGAATAATTTTTATTATTTCAAATTGTTGGCTTGTAAGTTTATAGCCAGTGCTATCTTCAGCTTTCTTCTTTTTTAAGTGCCTCTCCATTACATCCTAATATAAATTCGTCTTTGTTAAGGGCTAGCATGAACAGATCTTCTACCTTCTTTATCCCGGTCCATTGTCAGATGTTGCGGTGCCAGGAGAAATCTTCTTTCATTCAACACTTCTCTTGCTCGCAACTTTGCCCATCATAATAGTCTGCAGCAGTTGGTAACTTTCACGTCTTAGCACGTAGCCTAGTAATGGATAAATAGCTAAACAGCTCAAGCGTCAGCGCCTTAGAAAACAAGTAAAATATAGTGCTTTTATTAAGGAGAACAACGACAGCAGAAATATCTTGACCGCCACCTCACCTCACCTAAAGAAAAGTGACTCGTAGATGTAGCTGCTCGCAATACGGCTAAATATACGGCTTCCCAGCAGATTACACGTAACCGAGTAATACACTACTAGCCAGAGCGTTGACACTGGTCGCGTACTATCAAGAGCATCCGCAACCACCCACGCGTCACTCGCGCCAATTTGTACAGGGGGCACCAGCCTACGGCCTCAACCCACAAGCACTGGAGTACGGTGATCATTGCAATAGTTCAGACCTATTGAAATCTGCCACAAAGTTCTAGTAAGATGATATGGTTGTCATTAACTGCGGGACAATTTGACAGTTTTCCTCTTGAGAATACAGAACGTCGTGTGAAAATGCACTGAAGGATTGATTGTTTTTGTTTGTACTTAAATAGCATTCTGTTTAAATATGAGATGACAACGTATTATGCAAATATGCAAACCATAGTATCACAGTATGATTTGCATAATAGTATTTGAATTTAGTAAGAAAAATTCACAAGGTAGTTTGATGACTTTTTTACTACGTTATCCTTAATTCCCTTTAAAATTCCAGGTCTAGAAAAGTCACTGATCCGTATAGGATTTTAAAATTTAGCAAAAATAACTTTCTCACTAAAAACTAGTTCTTTAATTCGTCATACAAACTTACAAACTAGTCATTACGTATACGACCTACGATAGTAGGAATATCTCAGATTTATAACGATGAAATTGCAGCAACTGAATCGTGACGATTTTGTCGCTTACTATAAAAATTACCTCGGATATTGGTGTATCTGATTCTGATGATGATGTGACCAGTCATGCACATTAGTAGCCAGTTATATTAGCAGTTGGATAAAGTGTATGCATCCACGTAATATTAATAAATGGCGACCTCAACGGAATTGGCAAGTTCTCGCGTCTATTTTCAGAAGGTGTAGATAGTAAACATATTAGAATAGAGCTAATATCAATGACATCTACAACCCGACCTATTGTATCACCGCATGTGCTGATTCAGTTCGAATATATTGAGGACAAGATCTTAATATAATTTGATGAGATGTCAGATGTAGATTTGTGTTTCGAGAATTTGATAGATCTTATAGGTTAGCGGTTGACCACTATCTCGCCTGGTGGTAAGCGATGATGTGGTCAAAGATGGTGAACACGCTAGGCCTAGAATACTCTAACTCTCAAGGACTGTATGCTGCCGGAACACCGTAAGGTTATGGCGGAAGATTTTCTCCTTGATGGTGGTAACCTCTTTTTTTTGGTAGCAAGTTAGGAGGAACATCGATATAATAAGCTCCCATCACCTGCGGACGAACACCCTTGCTAAGATTTGAACCGGCGCTGGTGACCTCTCATTTGCCATCTATATTTTACGCCAACGGGGCTCTCAACTTCGAAATTTGGTTTCATTAAGTTGATGATCGGATCCAACATTATGTTCGATGCCATCCAGATAAGAAAATGTGCTCTATAAACTGGTTAGACTTCTCAGTTTGCGTAATATAATCTAGCGCTTAGGTCTAATCACTTGTACTATTATTTATTTTATAGTCCAATGCCTCTGAAATGTGAAAGAGTTTGACTTAGAGAGTCAAACTCTTTCACATTTCAGAGGTAAGTAAGAAAGTAAAGTAAAGTAAAGTGCAGTATCCTGCAACACCGAATAATAGAAAAAGATACTAACAATACTTCAATATTTAGTGCAGTTGGTTTGATTTAAGCAAAAAAGAGTGCTCAAGCACTACACAGCGTAAATTTAAAGTTCTTCATAGTAGCTACTTTAGCACAGATATGGGGTGACTTGATGTGCATCTCGTACCACTTTTCATCAATGTCTTATGGCGAAGACATCGTAAGAGGCAAGGATAATACACACTTACAGAGAGAAAGCTCCGCGAGCCTCGCTCCCACGCCTTTGTAATCTTTACGTGTTAAATTATTGCACGGTCTGACTTTCACACAAATTAGATGACACTTTCTGAGGACTCACATTGTATTACCAACTAACTGAAATAGTATTTATAGTTTGACTATAAATACATAGTACCTTCTTTACTGAGAAACGTTTCCGTACATGAAAGGCGTGTGGCGCCCTGGCGCCATAGAGTTCCGTATAAGTTAAACTTCCTTGGAAATGTCTAGAAATGTGATACTTTATCTACCACATGTTTAGTGGCAGTTTCCTGGGACTAGTGCATTGCTTGCTTTTCTCTAACTCGCAAAATAAACTAACCTAACTTGCAAAAGGTTCTCGCATTATATTTTTCTTATCGGGCCTTCGATGAGTTTGTCACTGGCTTTCAACTATCTATCTTTTGGTGATCAAAGAGTTGATCCAAGCGTGCTTGGTATGCAGTATGCACCGGGTCATCCAGTTATCTTAAAATGAATGACACACACGATAAGATATGGAGAGGTGTTATTTTACACCTTATTATTTGCATGCTACATTATACATATGCTTCGAAATACAAAGCCAATAAGTCCATTACTCGTATAATATCTTTGCAAATTGCCTTAATTAACTGTGTCTCTTCATATTGTAGACACTATGTAAACACACCTAGCTACACCTAGTACAGCTAGCTATTCACATGATATGTATGCGAGTTCACGCATGACCGGTTGTCTAGCGTTTATGATGACAGCTGCATATTATAGAACCATTTTCATCAACACCTAACACATCTGCTGCACCTCGTCTCGAGAAAAGGGATTTTATAATATAGGACTATTATACGTAATTCATTATGCAACGTATAATCACGTATTACGTAGTAACTGGTACACATACTGTGGCGTGGGCAAGTCGGTAATACTTGTTTACGCTCTCTTACGGCACAAAATGGTAGGAAATAGACCGTTTAGTTACTTAATTAGATAATGAAATAATGACTGTATGTTGATAAAAGACGGGGGTGTTGGACGTTTTCACGGAGGCAATCGCGTGGCCTAGAATATGTGTAAGTTTGACATGCAAGGTGCATTTGGATGATTATTGTAGATCTGGAAGGTCGTTAGTGGCTCAGACATCGACATCCTATGTCGATGAGCTCAGAGTAGGTTTGAAATTACTAGACTTCAGGAGTCCAACTCCGAAATGACACATCAAAAATTCGGGCCCGACAGACACACGACCGAATTTGCCAATGTACCTAACATACGTATCATAATGCATAGGTTGTGTTTCAGGGAATTAATTATTCCTGAAGATGGGTTTAGTCAGCGACCTGCTAGGCTATTCTGTAAGCTATCTCGACAGCGGAATCCGCGGTGAGATTTGAATTTCGTACTAAAAAACGAAATTCAACCGTATTACGAACGTGATACGATTGAATTTCGTAGTACGAAATTCGAATCTCACCGCGGATTCCGCTGTCGAGATAGCTTACAGAATAGCCTAGCTGTAGGGGTATTACGTCGCTGGGTTTAGTACTCGTCTAGTCTCACAGCCTACTTAACTTTAAGCAAGGACATAGATGAATGAGAATCGATGAGGTCCTATTTCGGACGGCACTTCCATTCACACAGTTTATTTCAAAGTTCAAGCGATCAAGCGCTTGGATAAAATTAATGGAAAAACTGTATAACAACTAGAAATATACTTACGTTCTACTACTTTTTTACTCGACAGCCCAAAGGGTCATGTTTTTTGAGTGTATGTAATTAAACAAGTTAATGTATTAGATGTGAGCTCTAGTTTGTAGCCAGATCAGCTAGACCGATTTTCAATAGACTTCAAAAAGGAACAGTTTCTCAATTAGTCTATATGTTTTGTTTTTTTTTTCATGTTTTTTACGCGATTACTCCGCCATTTGCGAACCCATTCGAATGATTATTTTTCTTAATAGGTCGGGTATATCTTCAAGGTGGTCTCATTGTAATTTCATCGAGTAATGAGTATCTCCAGAGATATAAGAGATAAGCACCTCAAACCTTGGTACTGAAAATGACTACCGCGGTACCTATTTGAAGTCTGTTTTTTTCGTTTTGTAATTATAAATTCCAAGATATCGTTAGGTGGGTTCGTATTTGTTTGTACCCTAAGTGATATAAACTACTTTTTTGTGAAGGATGCTGATAAATTGCTTATATAAAAATATTTATTACAGAATATCGTCAGCATCCGTAGGTCGGTAGTAGAGTTTTTTGTATTACCTAATGTCTTGTTTTCCACCGAACACGTGCTGCTGTTTTTCATGCAGCAATGTAGGCTAAGGCATATTAACCCGCTCCCTACGCGTCTAGCAGCGAAACCACGGTAATATTATATTATGGTGAAACCATGCGTCATCGCGGTTGTACCTTACTATAATGTGCGTAGTTTTCCGCGTTACAAAATTACCTGCACCACTTAAAGCACTTGAGGTTGGAGTTGGACGGACCGGCCAAAGCTGCCACAGATTAGGCAGCAGTAACTACGTCCAACGGAGATGGGTAATGCTCCCATTACCCCACCGACCATAGTATAAAGTATTGTTACGCAAATATACCCACCTACTTACAACACATGGAATGCATATGATTATAGTTTTATCTACATATCTCCCGTCATTTTAACAATAGGCACGCGCCATCAAAACCGAATCAAAACACCTGTACATACTAATTTTGAATGTTTTGTTTGAAAAGCTGGCGTTGTGGCACCCTTGGCGTCTAAGGTCAATAGCCTTTTTGAAGTTCATTGTGTGAAACAGCATTTAATAATTCATTTAATTTAGCTTCATTATTAAGCTATAAGAATATACCTCGTTCATAATTATTATTTCTATAGGTATGTTATATAATATCGTTTAAAAACTAAAAAAGAACCGACTTCAATGTTCATTCTCAGTACCAATTTTGAGATGTTTATCTCAATATCTCTGGAGATACTTATCAGACCTCGATAAAATTACCATGGTACCACACTTGGGATATCTCCTTTCGAACACATAAAAATATATATATATATATATATATATATATATATATATATATATATATATATATACGGTCGAATTGAGAAACCTCCTCCTTTTTTTGAAGTCGGTTAAAAATATCAAAACGAAGCAAACTGCCAGAGCCCGACTGATTTCTAATAAGTATAATAAGCTTTAGGCAGGCTATTCGCATAGACAATAGACATACATTTAAATTCAAAAGTCTTCTGCTTGATATGATTTAACTCACAACCGAACCACAGTTTTACAATCTATATGAACGTCAGAACCAATTTTCTTGAAATTTTGTGCAGAGATGACAGCCAGTAGTTATGGTAGAATAAGACATAGGTCCAGCGCACACCTGGCGAGGTGCGGCAATTATACTAAGACTATAACAATTTAAAGTTGAAAATTAATATAATTAAAATGGCAAAGCGAGCAGCGCGACTAGTGTTAGCTGCCACGAAAACGGTGTCAAGCTGCAACGAAGACAGCGCGCGGGTGTTCTATAGGTATATCATAGCAGTGAGGTTAAGTTTAAATTGTTAGGTATCTTTTTAGTATCTCTTTATTATCTCTTAATGTATCTTTAACTGAACGGAAAATTCTAATAACCATACCAAAACGTCAGAAGACGTCAATAGAAACATTTACGCAAGGCATTATACCTACCTACCTTTTTAACGGTCGTAAGTTTGAACAGTGTAACAGGCTCAGACTTATCCACTGAGAACCTGTAATTTGACCTTGACCCTCCCGACTTTGCTCTAAAGCTTGGTTTGGTTTAGTGCCTGAATTTCTTATTTTAAGAACTTTACTGTTGAATATGGTTTATGGACTAGATTTTATATTCTATGTCTCTCTGTATTATACATAATAAATTAATAATGTTTACAGTAGGAAGGTGCCTACATATACCTAGTAAACCTTTAAAATAAATAAAGATTGCAATATAAATTAAGTAATAGACAAATTATAATAAATAAATAAATAAATAGATAATTAATATAATTATGTTTATTTCCAGAATTTTGCTTTACATAAAATATTGCTGTGAGCAAAGGGCTAGCTACCACTAGGCTACCCTGTCTCGGGGAGACTAGTTCCCTTCAAAAATATTTTGAACAAACTAAAATATATACAGGGTTACAGGAGAAGTCGTGCTAGATCCGTGAAGGGCGTGGAGTACCCGTCATTTCTGACTTATTTCTCTATGAAAAACCACACCCTAAACTTAACCCTTTTCCGAGATATACAACTTTTTTTTTTTTTATAAAGTCGTATATCTTGAAAAGGGTTAAGTTTAGGGTGGGGTGTTTCATAGAGAAATAAGTCAGAAATGACGGGTACTCCACGCCCTTCACGGATCTAGCACGACTTCTCCTGTAACCCTGTATACTTCATTAAGTACTACTATATTATAACTAAACATGTTGCATCCTGTGGCCATACACCAAAAAGTATCTGTAACTACGTCCTTCTCTCTATATAATAAACTGGCCAAGTGCAAGTCGGACTCGCACTCGTAGGGTTCCGTAACACAGTCGAGTATTCTATAACTATGATTTTTCACAACTACAAAAATAACTTTGTTTTTTATAGTGTTTGTATGAAAAACAAAGTTATACTTGCGGTCGCTATATCTCAACAACTGCTGACTGTATCTCGTTCAAACCAGTTTTCGTTGAAAGTTTTTATTGAGATACTACTATAGAATATATTTTTTCTAGATTTTTCACTCCCTTACTTTAGAAGTTAGAGGGGGGGACACACATTTTACCACTTTAGACGCGCCTATCCTTTGAATGATTGACTTTGAGAAAAAAATATTTTAGGAACCTCAATATCATTTTTAAAGACTTATCCATAGATACTCCACACGTGTAGGTTTGAAGAATTTTTTTTTTGTTTCAGTTCCATGTATGGGATGCCCCCCTTAAACTTTTATATTTTTTATTTTTGTATAAAAATCGGAAAGCGTTTCACAGAATACATCTACGTACCAAGATTCAATTCTGTAGTCTTAACAGTTTCGGAATAAAATGGCTGTAACATACGGACGGACAGACAGACAGACAGACATGGCGAATCTATAAGGGTTCCGTTTTTTGCCATTCGGCTACGAAACCCTAATAAAGCCACTTTCTACTCTCCATATACTCCATCTTTACTTTAAATTTCAGCCAAATTAGTCAAGCTGTTTGACTAGAAAGACATAACAAACAAACAAATATATATATATATGTAGGTATACCTATGATTCACTATGTTGTGAATCTTAGGTCTGTGGTTTGATCACTATTTCACCTGATGGTAAGTGATGATGCGGTCAAGGATGGTAGCACCCTATACCTAGAATGGGAACAGGATCTCAAAGGATAGCTGCCGGAACACATTAAATGTTATGGCAGCAGATTTTTCCAACTTGAGGATGGTAGCTGCCCAGGCGGACACCTAGTGTCCTAATACTATGGAAACTTAATACAAAGAAATTGGGGTGGGTTGGTACGGAAAAGTGTCTTATATGTACAGGCAAAATATTTATGATACACATTATGCATGCTATAATATTAGGCACAGTAACGTGTTATTTGATTTAACTCGATCTTATTTATCGAGAGTATTTGAAGCGATAGAATATACAGACCCAAGAATTGCATACAACTGGCCTTGTTGCGGAAACTTTAGTACTTATTGTGCTAGCCCTGCTTGTACAGTAAATACTAAAATATTTGTCCCATTCAATAAATTTTGTTTAGGTTTATAAGTAAGTACCTACATCAGTAACTAAACAATGTTCTTCTTACTCTAACAACACAGAAATGTTTTGTTCATTAACATGTCTCAGTTCACTGCAGAGCAAACTGGCCTGGACATAGCTTATTTTATTACATAAAAACTTGACTTAAATACACTTGTTTAGGTTATGTATATACACTTTTTACTGTATGTTAAACTTGCTTCTCTATGTGGTTACCTGCGTAGACTCAAATCACATGGACATCAACACCAATATTATAAATATGAAAGTATGTTTTCACATTTGTGGCCTCTTCACGGTCAGATTATT
Organism: Cabera pusaria; assembly: GCA_954871355.1. Classification (NCBI taxonomy): domain Eukaryota; kingdom Metazoa; phylum Arthropoda; class Insecta; order Lepidoptera; family Geometridae; genus Cabera; species Cabera pusaria. Next base: position 7,075,001 of record OX940892.1, read on the forward strand.
GGACTGATTTGCCTGAAGTTTTGTACAGAGATAACTAATATAATAGAATATAGGATACTTTTTTAACGGAAGCAAAGCAAACTAGTAATTACCGTTTATTGTACAATTTTATTTCCATACAATATTACTGTTAAAATTATAGATGCATATTCTTAGTAGTTTCCTCATTTCCTCTATTTGACTCATCCTAACTCACAAGTTTGAATAAGTACTCAGATATAAACAATAAAATTACCTCTGGTTTACCTCAAAAAAAATTTTTTATTAATGTCATATAGGCTAGTGTGTATATACGCTATCTGGCTGTCAGTGGTTGGAAGCGAATAGCTGAAGATTAAACTTAGTGGTGTGCCATAGGAGAGGCCTTTGTCCAGCAGTGGACGGAAATTGGCTGATTATGATGAGGCTAGCGTTTGACCACTATCTCACTTGTTGGTAAGTGATGATAAGCTCGAGGTCACATGTTTGTTTTGGTACTATTTGACAATCGTGTCAAGTATAGGAGACTAAAGGAATCATGGAGTCTGTACAGAAAAAAAATTAAAATATTCTGAAATGACAAGGTTTTGGCATCAAAAAGCTATACAATAAGCAGTTTTTTGAATACAGTAATGTTATTTGAAAATTTTTTTTTTTTTTTTTATACATATAGGCTAGCGTTTGACAACTATCTCACCTGTTGGTAAGTGACAATTTAAAGATGATAGCACGCTAGGCCTAGAATGGGAACTGGCTTTCAAGGATAGCTGCCGGAACACATTAGATGTTATGCGACAAATTTTCTAACTTGAGGATGATAGCTGGCCAGGCGGACACGAGTCACTACCACCATGCAAATGTAAAGATGGTTTTATGGATCTATAAACATTGAGCCAGCCTTCAAGCTAGTGAGTGGTAGATTTCAATATGGGTAAGTAGTTAAATACAGATCTACTAATAAAATGTTGAATGTATTTGTGTGAGGATGGTATGTTATCATTTCTATTCAGCTATCACATTTCTGAGTTTCAACAATAGAACTAAAAGATGCATATTTAGACCAAAATTAACTTATACATAATAATATTTTATTATATAAAATCTGATATATTCATCTCCAGGCCATTTCTTTCCGAGGTCTGGAAAGAAATGGCCTGGAGATGAGCGAACAACTTTCTTTTTAGCAACAAGCAAAACAATTTAAATTCCAATTACTGTGTTTGTTTGTAGAAATGGGTCAATTGGGCAAAACTAACCAGAAACATATTCAAATGGTTATTTTTAACAAGTTCATATCAACAACAACATACAATAGGTACCTGTTATCAGATCAATTTGTTTTCTCAGTGTTATAGGGCTTGTCTTATCAGTTCATTTATCATACAACCTGTGTGAATAGGCATTGCAAATAGAATGGTTATGAGAATATTAGATGCGATATCACTCTAAGGATAGAATGAAGACTTACTTCTCAGTCAGATATTGCGTGGTCCAGTAAAGCACTTCACCAGTAAGCTCTGCCTCCGTGATGGTGTAACCAGCGATGTTTACAGGCAGCTGGTCCTCAGGGTTCACAGTCGCAGCAAAGTTCTCAAAAAACACCCGGTAAGACGTCAAATAATCCTCTTTTTCACCCATTTTCACTAATTTATTCGTGTTAAATCAAAAAACTTTACGATTATAGAGCGAAACTAGCACACAGCTTTTTTACACTAAATTCACTATTTACACCCTGTACAATAAGCACTGATTAAATTGTTGTCTTATTACATTGAGATTACTAACAATATTTACATTTGTACCAATTGTACCATTTGTCGACGAGTTTTGTAAAATCAAAACAAAAATCACATCCTCCTCACAACACCACCGCACAATTATCTGGTGTTGCCATTGCCATATTGAAATTATCACTCTTCGACTAGATCTAATTTTTATCACAGATCAACTGCGCAAGGTTGGTTATAAGCGCCTTATTCACGATCCATTCCAGCTGTACGTCAGCTCAAGGCCGCGGCGCTGGATGAATCATGCGCACATCAAGCGTACGCAGAGTAAATCTCGTGACGTGACGTGCCTTCACCTTGGGACACAAGCTCTAAATGTTAAACCGCTGTACAGCAAGTCTATACAGGATCAAGCATGCACTATTCAGGATCGCTCTGACGTACGTCCGTGTTATTCACTGTCCATCTGCATGACGTTCGCGGTGGTGGGGGCGCTCACTGGATGCAAAATTGGTCTCGCAAATCCAACATACAATTAATAATTATTATCGACGTACGTCAAGCCCATTAATGGTACTTTTGCATCGTGCATGTCCTTGGCAGCACGGACAGCAAGATGGATCGTGAATAAAGCGCCTTAGTCAGTCATCTCATCATCAGTCCCATCTCAGAGAGAAAGTACAATACAAGTAATATGTCGCTGCACGCTTGATAGTGTGTGTCAAGCCTATTTTTTTCCTTCTATGGACAGATGACAGTGACAACTACATTTTTAAATATTTTTTATTTTATTTTTTTTATGGCTCCACACGATTAGTGTATGTAGCCAGTGTCAAGTATTTAAATTCTTCAATGAATTTTAGTCGTAGAGATGGGTCAAAGTCACATTTCAGGTCAGTTTTCAAGTAAAAAGTCTAGTCTAAGTCATACCTTCAGTAAAGATGTGGTGTTTACTGAATATTTTAATGGAATTTTGGTTTGAATGTAAACAGCATGTTTTTCAACATTGTCCTGTTTCCCTACACTCGCACACATTCACCGGCACTTAATGGTTGAAAATCCACATTTATTACACATTAACTCGCGGAAGAACATACATTTTAGGAAAAAATACAATGAGATCACACACACTTTTCCACGTTCCCGCCAAAACTCCGACCAGTCCCGCGACACTGCATACATAATTAAATAACTCAGAATTATTAACGTACTTTGTACCAACCAACACTGCAAAAAAAAAGTATAAGCATAAAACCACAGATTATCAGGGCGAGCGAAACGAGCCCTACACTATCCCAAAACCTAAGCACTTTTGTGGTGCACTTTACTGAAAAACTATCACGCCTATTGATTTGTGCTTTAACATAGTAATATAAATTCTCATGTAGATGTGTTATCAGTAAAAAAAATATCATTTTACTAACATTAAAAATAACTGGCTAAGTGCGTGTCGGGCCACGCGCAGTGTAGGGTTCCTTAGTAGCCTGTTATTCAATGCAAGTCTTTATCCGTTATAAACCAGCAACTGGGTACTTCGTCTTTGCACTTTAAATGATTTTTTCTAAGGATTATGTATTTGGTACAAAATTATCCAACACCCAAGTTCAACAACTATTACTGATAAACTAAAGTTATCTTAACTGCTGTAGTTTTTCTTTAAAGTTCATGAATACACTATTATCACGAATTGAGGGGAGGAGGTCGTTAGAAGATCTTAGAATTAACTTCGCTGCGAACATAATGTTTGGTTACTAACGCCATCTGTTGGAAATCTAATAAATTTACATCGGTCATCCAAATGACCTCTGGTATCAGTGTACCATTAATAGCAGATATCTGCCATTTAGGCAGATTTAGGACCTACATTTTGCAGTTTTTTTAAATATCTTATAGGCTAGCGTTTGACCACTATCTCACCTGTCGTTAAGTGATGATGCAGATAAAGCTGACGATTCCAAAAACTGGCAGATTTCAAGGATCTTTATGAATTTTGAAATATGAATAGAATTTTGACAATTTTCTGTTTCTATTTAAGGTATAACATTCTTAGTATGAATGTATTTGGTTGGAAAGGCCCTAGGGGTATATGCTAAGTAAATCTGCCCCCGAAAGATATTTGATTGATATTTGTACGATATGTAGTTACTAATAAAATATGTATATTCTGAATGCTTGAGATCTCTAACTCAATAGGTTTTTTTTCTAAAATGTAAAAAATATCATGACAGGTTGCAGCAATTAAACCATTTTTTTACATATCTTTAGGACTAATAATAGCTATTATAAAAAAATTAGAGCTTTATAACATCATAGGATCATAGAAAAATAAAAAATTAATGTTAAATTTATTTTTTTACCATGATAAAATTTTGGCACAATGACAAAAAACCTTTTTTTCATACCTAATAATATTTCCCTATAATAATGTAATATTTATTTTAATAAAAGATACACCATAGTGAAAAAAATAAAAACCACTTTTTGGCCCCTATTATGCTTTTACATATACATTACATGCTCGCTTTTAATTGCTTTTTTCTGCTATTTATGTACATATATCACTATCACATATACATAATTTATTAAAAATAATATTAATTTTCAAAATAACAACAATAGCTTTTATCGTGAAAGTAAATAAATAAAACATTCAGATATCAACTATCAATTTTATTATTTAATCTTAGTTAGCTATGTTTCAAGGAACAAAATATGATTATTATGACACTTCATTAGGGTTCCGTAGCCAAATGGCAAAAAACGGAACTCTTATAGATTTGTCATGTCTGCCTGTCTGTCCGTCCGTATGCCACAGGCACTTTTTTCCAAAACTACTAATAATAACTACTAATAATTTGGAAATACAAATACAAATTGTTTATTCATAACACCATCGTTACATGTCATTGCTGATCTGCAAACTATTACAATATTAATAGTCATACAGCAAATATATAATAGCAAGTATATGAAACTTAATAAAAATGTATCACAATTATTGTAATATAATAATAATACTTAATAAAATAATAATAATTAATACTTAATAATAAAAATATAGTTAGTATAATAGTTTAGAATAGTTTCGAAATAATAGTTTCGAAACCTAAGAATACACAGTTGAAACTTGGTAGGTAGATGTATTCTATGAACCGCTTTACGATTTTGATACAAAAAAATAATAATTTAAGATCGTTAACAAAACGAAAAAACCGACTTCACATGCCGCGATAGTAATGTTTAGTACTAAGTTTCAGATGTTTATCTCCATTTTCCATATCTCCGGAGATAATTATCAGATCTCGTTAAAATTTGAATAGGACCACACAGGAAGCATACTCTATCAAACTAAAAAGAATTTTCCAAATCGGTTAAGATTTGACGGAGTTCTGAGGTAACAAAAAATCTTTTACAAAAACTGTCGAATTGCGAACCTCCTCCTTTTTGTGAAGTCTGTTGAAAATAAAAGATAAAAGGGATCCCATACATATACTTCAAAAAAAATCATCAAACCTATAGATACGTGCGGGGTATAACTTTGGTTACATACATTATGCAGGGTTATTGGTACTAAAAGCCCCCCATTATCTGCTCAAAGTAAGACGGGAAGGGAGACACACATTTTACCACTTTAGAAGTGTCTATCTTTCAAACAATAATTGACTTTGAGAATAAATAGTTTTAAAAGCCTCAATATCATTTTTAAAAACCTATTTATAGACACCCGTAGGTTTGATGACATTTTTTAGAGTTCCGTACCCAAAGGGTAAAACGGGACCCTATTACTAAGACTCCGCTGTCCGTCTGTCTGTCTGGCTGTCTGTCCGTCTGTCACCAGGCTGTATCTCATGAACCGTTATGGTTAGACAGTTGAAATTTCCACAAATGATGTATTTCTGTTGCCGCTATAACAAAAAATACTAAAAACAGAATAAAGTTAAAAAAAATAGAGGGTCCCCATACAATAAATGTGTTATTTTCGGCATTTCACGCCATCTATGAACGCTTAGTTAGGTAAACGTCCCATAGATGGCGTTATATTGAAATGTCAATCCCTAACACCTTTGTTAGCCGTTAGATGGCGTTATAAGAAATAAAGTGTTTATTAATTATTATTTTTTGCTGGCGAAAAATGATAGTGGTATTTTTTGCTCAATCTTATAAAATACTGTAGTGTGGTACGGAACCCTACGAGTGCGAGTCTGACTTGCACTTGGCCAGTTTATTTCGTTTCCGTTCCATGTATGGGGGAGCACCCCCTTAATCTTTTATATATGTATAAAAATCGTAAAGCGGTTCATAGAATACATTTTCACTACCGACTAAGTTTCAACTGTGTATTCTTAGGAATTTCGAAACAATTCTAAGCTATTATACTAACTATTCCCAAATTATTAGTAGTTTCGAAATAAAGTGGTTGTGATAACCTTGAAACATAGCTAACTAAGATTGAATAATAAAATTGATAATTGATATTTGAATGTTTTATTTATTTATTTTCACAATAGAAGGTATTGTTGTTAATTAATATTATTTTTAAAAAATGATGTATATGTGATGTATATACTCGTATGTATAAAAATAGCAGAAAAAAGCAATTAAAAGCGAGCAGGTAATGTATTATACGTAAATTCATGATTGGGGTCAAAAAGTGATTATTTTTTCACAACGGCGTACCTTTTTGAAAAAAAATTAAATATTATATTATTATAGGGAAATATTAAAGGTACGAAAACATTTCTTTGTTATTGTGCCAAAATTGTATCATGGTGAAAAATTAAATTTAACATTAACATTTTTTATCTTTCTATGATCCTATAATGTTATAAAGCTCTTAATTTTTTTATAATAGATAATATTAGTCTTCAAATTATATAAAAAATTGGATTAATTGCTGAAGTCTTGAAAATAACATTTTTTTCCATTTTTTACATTTTCTGCTTTAGAAAAAAACCCAATTGAGTTACAGATCTCAAACTTTACATATAATTCAATAATATGATGGCAAATTTTATGCATTTGTTGGAGTGGTTGGTGTTTTGGCAAATTTTTTGCCAGTGTCGGGCAGATTCGGAATTTAATATAAAAAAAACTGCCTTAAAAATTATTACCAGGCGGAAAAACTACGCGCTCTCAAAGCTCGGCTTTTAGCTAGTATAACAGTTACTACGTAAATAATACCTTCCGTTGTTAGGTTGGCTACACAGTGCTTTCATAATTCGGGTATCAACAATGTAGGGAAGTGCCAACTCTTATAAAGTACAGTCCGGCAAGTATAACTTGGCGTGCCTGTGCGCCACTGTGCTTTTACTTTGTACTTTGATAACAGTTTCTCTTAAACCACTTTTAATTACTTTTGGCATTATTGAACTATTTTAATGTAGCAGATTTATCAACAATAATGTCGCGGTAATCTCTCAAACATCAAACTCACAGTTTCAATTAAAAGAATTAGTTCTAAAAACCACCACCGCCAAGTTATACTTGTGGCCTAGGATGATGGATTCTTGTGGCACTGAGTGATTCAGTACTCTGTGACTCCGACAACTACATTTCAATTTTTTTTACACTAGCACTAAGCGCCGGACACACTGCCGCGGTCTGCGGTCATGCCGCGGTCAGTTGTGATGTATGGAAAAATTTGATAGTCCACACGCCAGAGTGTGAATAATCTCATTGTTTTCAATACAGCACAACTGACCATAACCGCAGGCTGACGCAGACCGCAGGAGGCGGCAGTGTGTTTGACGCATTACAAGACAGTGACAGTAATTTTCACAGACCTGCTACATATTAAACTCGATCGCGTACACCGGACCCCTTGAGAACGACCTTGAACGGAGTTTGTCCCTTTCTTTTGCATGGACAACTTATTAGGGCGAGCGAAGCGAGCGCTAACACTATCCCACAACCTGAGCACTTTTGTGGTACACTTAACTGAAAAACTATCACGGCTATTGATTTGTGTTTTAACATAGTAATTTTAATTTACATGTAGATGTGTTATCAGTAAAAAAATATAATTTTATTACCATTAAAAAATGAAGATTAACAATTTTGTTTCTAGGATATAATATTATTGCACTACGAACGCCATCCGTTAGAAGATCAATGAATAAACTTCGCTGCGAAAATAATGTTTGGTTACTAACGCCATCTGTTGGAAATCTATAGAATTTACATCTGTCATCCAATTGACGTCTGGTATCAGTGTGACCATTTGTGGCAGATTTCTGCCATTTGTGAGTCTGCAGATTTGTGACCTAAATTTTAACCCTAGCAGATTAAGCTGACGATTCCAAAAAGTGGCAGATTTCAAGGATCTTTATGTATTTTGAAATATAAATAGAATTTTGTCAATTTTCCGTTTCTATTTAAAGTATAACATTTTAATTATGCATTTATTTGGTAGGAAATTTGTAAAAGTTTAAATGATAAGATAAAAAAATAAACTTTATTTTTATGCCTTATTTTATGCCATAATCCAATAATATGATGGCAAATTTTATGCATTTGTTGGTGTGGTTGGTGGTTTTCCAGATTTTTTGCCAGTGTTGGACAGACTTGCCATTTAATATAAAAAAAACTGCTTTAAAAATTACGCAGAAATACTACGCGAGCCCTCACAAAGCTCGGCTTTTAGCTAGTATATATACCATACGTATACCATACATATAGTATAGAACATAATATATAGGACTATCAGGTTGTTAGACAAGGACACACTCCCACCCTGGTGTCTCTCAATTGGTTCGTTTTGTTATACAGAGCAATTATACAGAGCAATTACAATTACTATGTTTGTTTGAAGTGTTTCACACTTTATATATTTTTTTTTTTTGTAAATTGTTAAACACAATCCAAAATTTCATCGTACCGACGGGACTTGAACCCGCAACCTCAACCTTAATTACAATTACAACAAATATAATGTATGCTCGTGAAAATTTAGGAAACATGACTTTACATGAAGACCTGCATAACCACAATACCAGGAATAAAGATAAAATTGTTATTCCTAGAACAAGACTGTCTAAAGTTGCAAAAAGCTATTTGACCATATCTATTAAATTGTACAATAAAATTCCTGATCATGTTAAAAATAAATCTCATAATGAATTTTAACATTACGTAAAAAGACATTTAATTTGTAAAAGTTATTATGATATTGACGAAGCATTTGCTGATAATAATATGTTTAATGTTGAAACTACATTAAATGTAGAATAATTTATTTTACTAGCTAAAAGCCGAGCTTTGTGAGGGCTCGCGTAGTTTTTCTGCCTGGTAATAATTTTTAAGGCAGTTTTTTTTAAATACTAAATGGCGAATCTGCCCGACACTGGCAAAAAATCAACCACTTCAACAAATGCATAAAATTTGCTATCATATTATTGAATTATGTTATAATAAGGCATAAAAATAAAGTTTACCTTCTCATTCAAGCTATAACAAATTTCCAACCAAATAAATGCATGAGAAAAATGTTATACTCTAAATAGAAACAGAAAATTTACAAAATCTATTTATATTACAAAATTTACAAAGATCCTTTAAATCTGCCACTTTTTCCACCGACTTCCAAAAAGAAGGAGGCTAATTGGCAGAGCACCTGGACGTGTAATCCGGGGGGTGCGGGTTCGAGTCCCGTCGGTACGATGAAATTTTGGATTGTGTTTAACAATTTACAAAAATATAAAGTATGTGACACTTCAAAGAAACATAAGAAGGAGGTTCTCAATTACTCTGTATGTTTTTTTTCTTTTTTTTGTATGAATGTTATTACGCGATTTCCGTTACTCCGTTCCGTTACTCCGCGACTCCGTTAATTCTGAACCGATTCGCATGATTCTTTTTGTAATCGGTAGGGTACATTTCCGTGTTGGTCCCATTGTAATTTCATCGAGATATGATAAGTATCTCCTGAGATATGACGACAAACGTCTCAAATTTGCTACTGAAATTGACTCGCGGGGCATTGAAGTCGGTTGTTTTAGTTTTTAAACTATCTAAATTATGGAATCGTCAGCTTAATCTGCCAGAATTAAAATGTAGGTCCCAAATCTGCCTAAATGGCAGAAATCTACCACTTATGGCACACTGATGCCAGACGTCATTTGGATGACAGATGTAAATTCTGTAGATTCCCAACAGATGGCTTTAGTAACCAAACATTATGTTCGCTGCGAAGTTAATTCTTTGTTCTTCTAACGGATGGCGTTAGTAGTACAATAATATTCTATCCTAGAAATAAAATTGTCAATCTTCATTTTTAGGGTTCCGAACCCAAAGGGTACCAACGGAACCCTATTACTGAGACTTCGCTGTCCGTCTGTCTGTCTATCTGTCTGTTTGTCTGTCTGTCTGTCCGTCCGTCTGTCTCCAGGCTGTATCTCATGAACCGTGATAGTTAAACGGTTGAAATTTTCACAGATGATGTATTTCTGTTGCCGCTATAACAACAAATACTAAAAACAGAACAAAGTTAAAAATTAAAGGAAATAAACCGGCTAAATCGAGTTGAACTCGACCACCGAGGCTTCCGTACCAACGTTAGTTAGTACCAATTAAGCTAGACCTCTAAACTGTATAAGCGCTCATATAACTCAGATGCCTATCTTAATTGGCCAAACTATGTATGTATAAGGACACCCTTTAATTAGCAACATTTTTATTTTTTTAATGTTTCCTTTATTTGTGCTGTAAGACCTTGCTTCTTGCCAAATTTCATGATTCTAGATCAACGGGAAGTACGGAGTAGTAACGGAGTACCCTATAGGTTTTAGGTCGAAAACCTATAGGGTACTTCCGGTTGACCTAGAATTGTCAATTTTGGTCAAAAACAAGGTCTTATATAGCACAAATAATGGAAAAATCCGAAAAATAAAAAGTTCAAAATTAAGGTAAATTTTGGTACTTACAAGTTTTCGCGAAAATATAAATTTGCCCATATCTTTTATCGTGTTGACTCAGAACCTTGATTTTTATGCACTTAACAGGGACTATAGACCTCAGTATCTGGTATAAATTTCAACTTGCTAGATCCACCCGTCCCTAAAAAAATCAGTGGTGACAGACGGACAAGAAAGTGATCTTATAAGGGTTCCTCTTTTTACCTTTTGAGGTACGGAACCCTAAAAAAGTGTTTTTTACTATAGCGTCATCTATAAACGATTGTTTACCTCAGTGTTTTCAACATATTTCATGACGACCCCTTTAGTATGAAAAAAAATTTCGTGACCCCCTACTTGCACTGTTTATAATCTGTATTATGTTATATTGCTAGTTTCTTTCTAGTTATTGCTAGTTAAATAGCAAACAATTTGGATTTACTAAAGGGCGTTCTACTACTGATGCAGGAATAGGTCTTCTTAAACATATATTTGATGCATGGGAGAAAGCACAAGATGCTATTGGCGTGTTCTGTGACCTATCAAAAGCATTTGATTGTGTCTGTCATGAAACACTAATTTACAAATTAAAATACTACGGTGTTGAAGGTAAGGCACTTGATCTGGTATCATCATACCTCTGTAACAGAACACAGATGGTTGAAGTCAATGGCGTCAGGTCATCTGGATCCCTCATAAAAATGGGAGTCCCGCAGGGATCGATCCTAGGACCTTTTTTATTTCTAGTTTATATCAATGATTTACCGTCATTCGTACAGAACCTATGTGATATTGTTTTGTTCGCAGATGATACTTCCTTGATATTCAAAATAGATAGGACTACACCTAACTTTGACGATGTAAACAAATCAATAACACAGGTTCTGAATTGGTTTACAACCAATAACTTATTGTTAAACGCAAAAAAAACTAAATGTATTAATTTCTCTCTACCAAATGTAAAAAAGGGTATCCTAAATAGAAGTATATTAATAAATGATGAACCATTAGAACTTGTTGAATCCACAACATTCTTGGGCATCACCCTGGATTCAAAGCTTCAATGGGGTTCTCAAATATCGGTTCTAGCAGGTAGGTTAAGCTCCGCTGCATACGCAGTACGTAAAATTAGATTTTTAACGGACGAAGCCACTGCAAGATTGGTATATTTCAGCTACTTCCACAGTATAATGTCTTATGGCATTTTATTGTGGGGGAAAGCCGCTGAAATCCAATCAATATTTGTTTTGCAGAAACGAGCTATTCGCTCTATATATAGTATGAGGTCGCGAGATTCACTTCGTGAAAAATTTAAGGAAATTAAAATTCTAACAGTGGCATGTCAATACATTTATGAAAATATTTTGTTCATACGCAAGAATATAAATGATTATAAGAAAAGGTCTGATGTACATAATTTTAATACAAGACATAAAAATAGATTAATTATACCTAATTTCAGACTGCAGAAAGTTAGTGGTTCATTCATAGGGAACTGTATACGCTTTTACAATAAGCTACCTAAAGATATTGATCAATTGCCTATGAGCAAATTTAAAATCTATGTAAAATCCAATTTGATGAAAAAATCATACTTTACAATAGGTGACTATATGGATGACAAAAATGCATGGCCTGACTGCCCCAAGTTCCAAGAACAAATATAAATTGTATTATAATTAATAATATATTGTTAAAATAATAAAGCTGACATGTACAATTAATTTAAAAAAAAAAGATAAAATGACAAGACAAGCCCCATAGAGTTTCTTGGTGTTTCTTCTCTGATGGGAGTATTTCTGAAACACCGGTAGATTCAACAGCCATTCAGTTTTCCCCTTTTGTCCGCAGATTTTCTTTCTAGGCTTGCCATTTTTATTTTTATTTAAACAATATTATGCAGCTGACAGACGGACTATCAGTTCCATTTGGATCATGATATGTACTGTGATCGGTATGCGTTTCTCTATGTTGTGTTTCACTATTTCACTTTTTTATTTTTTTTATATAAAAATTGTCTGAAGTACTGAAACACACACTTACATGTATGGTTGGTTTTAACCTACTTTAATTTTTTTTAAATATTCTGACGTAAACGATTGGATGACAGCTGAATGGTTCATTACTTTTTTTTTCTAATTCAAAGCGTTAAATTCTGCTTTCGCTATGTTTACTTGATAATTGGTTATGATTTATTTTATGATTTATGATTTTGACGTGTATATGTGCGTATATTTATACTGCCTTAATACTGAATAAATGCTTTGATTCTTGATTCTCTGCCTGCGGCTTCGTTCGTGTGGCCTACAGGAAACAATTTACATATTTTTCTTTTGAAAAAAATATTATAAGCAGTCAATCACAACACCTACAAATGCTCCTTAATTCATATTTTCTTAAAAAGTATAATTTCAAATTTGTTTTTATTTTTCTTTTATTGAGTCCGACTCGCACTTGGCCAGTTTATTTTTAATGGTAATAAAATGTCATTTTTTTTTACTGATAACACATCTACATATGAGTTAAAATTACTATATTAATGATAGTAAGTTGTACCAATATGTATGTAATCTTTATTTTGTTTTTATAATGAATTTATTTTGTTGCAATTATGACATATCTAAGCACAATTATAGTGTCAAAAGATGAAAACAATGAATTTGAATAGGTGTGTAAACTCCTGAACACCGACCATAATATGTTTATTTTACTGACACTCTCCACATGCTATATGAAACTAGCATAAACGGACATTGGCAAAATCGTGACAACAAGCCACACACAGAAGCCATAAACTAAGAAACTAACTACTTACTTGTCCATACAAAAGAAAGGGACAAACTCCGTTCAAGGTCGGTCTCATGGGGGCCGGTGTACGCGATCAAGTTTAATATAACAAAATGAACGATATGACGGGGACGCAGCTATGTAGGCTGTATAGCTCCGTCTCCGTCATTTAGTTCATTTCGTTCATTCAATGGTTTTCGTGATACGGGTGCTGGTCTGTGGACAGTGTCATCCTGAATTCCTGATCTCTCTGACGACTCTGACACATATAGTAATTTGTGATCCTGATCTGTGGGTGTGGCTGTCTGTGGTCTTTGTTTTGTTACTTTTTTTGTTTTGTATATTCTCTTTGGTTTTGTTTTTGCGGTGAGTGGCAAAGAGAATATAACCACTACGTTAAGAAGAGTCGGGACTCCCATAGAGCAAACTGACCAAATAGCGAAATGTCAAAACGAGAAGTAACGACGTCAAAGTAAGAAATAGTGAGTGAGACGAATATAGACTTCCATCGGACGCGCCCCCCTTTTCATTAGTTTTCATAGATCTTTTTTTTTGTACTGCAGTTTCGGTAGACTGGTGAGTGGGAACTGCGACGGCAATTTGTTTTGTATGCATTGTTTGCAATAATTAAACCCTCTGTAGTCTGTGCAATAATTACAAAGAATCTAAAGAAAAGTAAAGCACATAATAAGTTTATTTCTCAACTAATAGGTTTATAGAGTAGACTTCAATAATTTTCATTACCGAGCGTCAACTACACTAACTAGTCCTACATCATGTTTTGATTTGATTGCATAGTGCCTGTGATTGATCTGGATTGTTAAAAAAATTATCATCTCTTGCACTAATTAGTCAGCACCTGTTAACGCTATTAGGCATACGTGATTGATAATTGGTTAGATAAGATTAGCAGGTGCACCTACGAACGGAACAAAGATAAGTACAGATCAGTATTTGCTACAACTCCTTCGCTTGCGCAAGTCTGGTCTGGTCTGGTCTAAAGTGATTTGAAATATTATAAAAATATGCCTTCTATTGCGGGAAAATACCAGCATTACAAGAACGAAAATGTTGAAGAATATTTCACTGCAGTTGGTAAGCATTATCTTTACCTAACTTGTTTATCTTGTGCTAAAAAAGTTTTCACAAAGACTACACTTTAGTTATATGCAATTCCAGGAGTGCCATTCATAGGAAGAAAAATGATGTCCATGTCATCTCCAACAATGGAGATCACAGTGGATGGAGACATAATGACCATCAAAAATGCCTCTCTGATGAGGACCGTCGAGTACAAGTTCAAACTGGGAGAGGAATATGAAGAGACAATGCCAAATAATGTCATCAAAGTAAGTTTTTATTAAACATTGATTTTAAGCATTGGCAGCATTGAAAAGTATCCTCTATCTTTGTATAGCTCTATGCAAAATTCAGCTAATTCAGTCCAGTCATTTAACCGTGAAGAAGACACATACAAACAAATAAATATACAAACTGACTTTCACATTTATAATATTATTGTTGATGAGCATTTTAAATTCTGGATAGATAACATTTTGCACATTACTGCACTGCACATGTTACCTTGAGAATAAAGGTGTTTAGTCTCATATGCCCTGTAATTTCACTGAACATGTATTTCTGTGACATCTACAAAAATATTAATCGGTTTGTGTTCAATTTTCAATACTTTCACTGCAATTATTATCAATACAGTTACTGTTCTATTTAGGGTTGCTAACTGCCATCAGGTGGGTTTCTTATTGCTAAATTACAATGACTATGTTTTAAAAAAAACCTATTGATATGTTTTGATTCTAGGCTCTAAAATCTGGGGTTTTCACGGGTCTTATCCTGGTTGCCAGAAATCAGAATTGGCAACCCTAATTCTGTACTCATGGAATTGTATGTATATTTGTTTGTTATCATAACCATTATCATTGAGATGCATTAAAAAAGCATGATGATATTATGTTTCTCGAAGTGTTACACACTTTATATTTTTGTACATTGTTATATACACACACTCCAAAATTTTTCAGAACTGATGGGATTCGATTTCCCAGGAGGGTGCAGGTTCGAATCCAGTCAGTACGATGAAATTTTGAATTGTGTGTAACACATGATGATGATTATTCATTTTTTCATGCATTTTTTCTTTGGTGTCTACTGTTCAAGCAATCTAAAGTATAGTTTGGGTAGTTTTGTATGTTAGAATCAAAGAGAAATACTACCTCAGTTTTGACTAAGTAAGGTGTTTTTTAGATGTTGAGGATGTTTGTGTTTCAAAATATTTTAGCATTGTCATCTCACAAGATAGTGGTCAAACACTTGCTTATCTACTATAAAAAAAAAAATGTAGTGTAAGTTGTGTAAATGTAGTATGTGATTGTATAACAACTACAAAAACTTATATTTTTTTGTAAAAGTTTCAGATAATAATAAGATAATGGAATGCTCAGCTATTCTCACTTAGTTTTTTATGTATGTGTAAATGTAAATGTATGTTTAACTAGCAAAATATTATGTTCATTTAGTTTATAAACTTTAACCTTTATATTTATTTAACTAATTAAAAATGTAGATAACAATATCACTCAATAATAATATTAAACTAAATCTCTTGTGCAAACTCATGTCAATTTTCATATTAAGGAATAGAATTACATGATGAAAGCTAACTTTGGACCTCTTAAACAATTTGCAAGTAAAGTTAAGCATAGAATGCTTGTCAATACCACTGGTTAATTTATTTAGTAACTACACCTGTGGATTTCTGAACAACTGAGCAACACTAACAGAGAGTTAAACTTACACTGAGGTGGTAGGAGCATTATAATGATGTTCCGCTTGACTTGCTACCAAAAAGTAGCTTACCACCTTTAAGGAGAAAATCAGCTGTCTCAACCATACTGTGTTCCGGCAGCACACGGCCCTTGAGAGTCAGACCGTTCTAGGCCTAGCATGTTCATTTCGTACCATCAGGTATAGTAGTCCGAACGCTAGCCTATCAGATCTTAAAAAGATATATTACCAGGGACTCATATAGGAACAGGTAAACATGAATCCAAACTCGAGGGTTTTTCTGAAGATTTCCACTATCTATCTTCTGGCTCCGTCATCAGATAAGCTCCCAAATACAAAATTATAGTATTGTCATCCGAACTATGTAGGTATATTACAAAGTTTGATTTCGAAAATAAGATGTTATACGTAGGTAAAAATGTACTTCTAAGATTTTATATCATTTTTATTTGTTAGTTACAAGTGAAGCTAATAAAAGCGTGTTAAAAATGTCCATTTCAGAGTGTGACAACAAAACTAAATGACAGTGAGCTGGAAACCAAGTCGGTGATACCTGAAACTGGTGCCAAGTGTGGCAGACATTATCTCTTTACCGATGAAGAATGTGTTATTGTAAGTATAATAACATGATTTTTTTATTATTATTGTGATTTTGTTGTAGCTAAAATATTTTACAATCACTATCAACATGGTTGTTTAAATGAGAGTGTTTTTAAATGAAATAATGGAAGAACTGCCGACATAGTTAAAGTCGTTTTACTGTCACATGTTAAGGTGTATATTTCCATTTATACCATAGGAGTGCATAGAGTTATTATATTGGTTTATGCAATATCTGAAGACACACGGCGGATGGCATTTCGGATACGCAATTCTTTACATAAAGCGCGTGTTGTTGTTTTGAGTGCCGAGCTACGTGTGAGCGAGAAGAAGCCGGCCAGCTCTTTCGCGGTGTTCGACAATGCCAGTTCGAGTGAATATTTTATTTTATGCTAGCAGCCCAGCTGCTTTGCCACCTTTAATCCTTGTTATAAACATCCCCTTTGAATCACTCTATCTATTGATTAAAACCGCATTAAAATAATAATTAAATAATACATAATTTATTGACACACTTTGTTAGATAAGTAGATAGCAATAGTAATCCTGTAAATTGAATGAACATTATAATCCACCTAATTACATAATTAAGAGTAACCTTTGGCACCTGAACTAGTAACTAAACTGTATTTCAGGTACCAAAGGCTTCCGTTACACAGTTGCATAGTTTAAATAAAACTGGCCAAGTGCGTGTCAGGCCACGCGCAGTGTAGGGTTCCGATTGAACAAAATTTACTGGTAACTTTATTCTGTTTTTAGTATTTGTTAATACATATTTTGTGAAGATTCCAAGTCTTTATATATAACGGTTCATAAGATTGAGTAAAAATCTCCGAATAAATCACGTTACTAGTATGGGGACACCCCTTAATTTTTATTCTGTTTTTAGTAAGTATTTGTTTTTATAATGCCCATAGTAATACATACTTTGTGAATTTAAATATCTACCTACCTATTACAGTTAAGGAGATACAGCCCTGTGAAAGACGGTCGGACGGACGGACGGACAGCGATGTCTCGGTATTAGGGTTCCGTTGGTACAATTTTGGCTCGGAACCCTAAAAATACACATTTACGTAGTAGTTAATCAGTTACCAGCAAAAGCTTTTTGCATAGTTATCCAAAAGGAAAAGTACCAATAATATACGTAACTTAATTAAATTACCCTTAAGTACAGTACAGTATGGGCAGTCTTCATCACAAAATCTATATACTAACTATATATACTTATTATTATATATTATAATATGCCTACCTACGCACACTTATATTAATTGTACCTAATTGACATATAAGTATATCTCATCCCTCAATAATACTATGTACTTATCATAATATTAACCATTTGCATTTCTTTTCAGACCCTCACACACGACAAAGCATCTCCAGGCAAACGCTATTTCCGCCGTATTCAATAAACATAAGGAATGTTGAATGTTGAAAACTTGAACTATTTTAAATTATGCTAAAGGGGTTCTAATATTTTTCTATGGAAGCTGGCAAGTCCATCCGCCGCCATTTTGATTTTTTTTATGTTTCCGCTCACTATGAATGTAGTTTAAGGCGTCCATTACACGGTAGGTTATCCGTCATTCAAAACCAAAAGTCTGGTTGCTCATGCAGCAAATCAAAGTATGTAAATAGCGGTCAGTCATCGTCAGTCAAACCATTACACGATCAGTTATCCATCAGTCACAGCCGTGACTGCCAGCAAACTGACAGCAAAGTGTAATGGACGCCTAAGTATGGATAGAGGATACCTCGAAATAGCATTCAACATGCGCGGAAACTTAAAATAAAACAGAATGGCGGCGTGTGGACATACCACAAAGGTTGTATCATCTTTATTTTTAAGAGCTATGCACATTTTTAAACGCGATTCGACTACTGCAAGTAGTAAATTTATGGCATATTGATTTAGCTACGTTAAATTGAGTCAACTCGCGTCAAAATCGTAATGTAAGAGCCTTGCTGACAATTTTCTCTGTCTATTTTAATTATTTGTTAAACATATTGGATATCAATATGATTGATCAATCCTAGTCTGATTTTGGAATGCTTTATTTTTGATGTGCTTTATATGTATATTTTGACCAAATATAAAGATTTATTGTGAATACTTTGTGTGATGTTTTTTTTACTGAACAAATACTAACATCTGAAGGTTTATCACAGCGTCGAAAACAATCAAATTATCAGTATCTCAGTATCTGGTATAAATTTCAACTTGCTAGGTCCACCCATTCCTGAGAAAATCAGTGGTGACACACGAACAAACAGACAAGAAAGTGATCTTATAAGGGTTTCTTTTTTTACCTTTTGAGGTACGGAACCCTAAAAATGAAAAAATACAGTGGAATATACAACCTCCTACTTTTTGAAGTCGGTTAAACTGAAAATGCGGAAGTGAGAAATGCTCACATATAGCCTGTACCTACCGTATGCATAACAGTATAGCCTCGTTTTCGCCGACATTGTAAAACTTGCTAACAGAGCGAAGCTTATTTCGGCGTTTTTGCTCGGTCTTATGAACAGTAAGATAAGACCCTTGTGTCTTATCTACGATATTTTCCCATGAAAATACGCATTTTGTGAGAATTTCAAGATTCTCAACAAAGTGCGTAGGTATTATTATGGCCGCTATAACGAGAAATAATAAAAATTATGATTAAAAATAAATACAAGAAAACTTTTTGTTTTCGAATTTGTGCTTTGTCATATAACATATTGTACGGTGGTACGGAAACGGAACCCTTCGTGTGCGAGTCCGACTCGCACTTGGCAGGTTTATTTATTAATAGGTTATGTGCATATACTATTACTTATTCTGTGCCAACCACACCAAATTCCTAATGTACGGTCTACCTTGATCTATGCATGTAGTATAGACATCGTGGTACACTGATAATCAAGGTCGATTCTATTTACATTGCTATAGTATTAGTTAGTAACCCAACAGTCAGTTTTAAACAAAGAACCTTACTGAATAGTCATTTTTAAGTATTTTTAATATACTTAGGTGGGGGGAAACTCATGAAATAATTAAACATTTCTACGAATTCTGTCGCGTAAGTAGGTAAATTAATTGTAACTAAACAGTACCTAAGACTTCTGCTGGTATAAAATATGGTTTACCTACATAATAGATAACCTTCCTTGCATGTAAAGTATTATTATATTACGAGAAAAATGACTTCATCGTATCGCATATTCAAATAACTACGTCTGTGGAGTTCTATGCCAAAAAACTTCAACACGTAGTTGGCGCGGATTGATAGTAACAGATAGTGATTCGCACATTTCGTATCTTGAATGACACAACGCTTGAGGTTCTTGTGTTATCAATTTAGCACACATAAACTGTACATAAAGAACTGGAGTATAGGAATATTGTGTTGTTTTCAATACCAATTTTTATATCAAGATCTTTCATAGATCGGTAGGTAGGACCTAGGTAAGTAGAATTTGTGAATACTTCCTGTGTGGATTTAAATAGTGATAAAGTTCTTAGTTATTTTAAACAAAAAAGTCAATAATATTTTCATATAATTTGGTACCTACATACATATATTAGAGTAGGTATGTGTTGAATAAGCTTTGATTTTATATTTATGTATACCTACATAATGAAGATGTCGCATAGGCAATTTGTGTCAATAGATGGGCGTCAGCGTGATTAGTAAAACTAAAAGATGGAAAGAAATACATTATATTTGTATCTTTTCGTAGTTATTACAAAAATACCTACAAATTATATGTCAAAATCGATGCACCCGGTGGGTGAATGACGTCATTGAACTCATTGACTGACGTCATCATCACAGGTCAGGCAAGGTGTTGCCAGTTATAATATTAAAAATCCACTTGCTAAGGTCAACCGCAAGTAAGAACATGGAAAAAACCAACTTAAACATTAGAAAAAATTACGTGACAAGCAAACGTTTGACCAGTATCTCACTTGATACGATTAATAAATAATTACTATTTTAGTATATGAAGCTAATATATACTTATTGTTGGTTATAGATAGCTTACGGAATATTCCTATCAAAGAGTTGCAGAGCAAAAATAAAATGTCGCTTATTCCCGGAAGATACCAGCATTACAAAAATGAAAATACTGAAGACTATTTATACGCTGTTGGTATGTACCTATTTTTTTTTTATTACATTTATTATATATTGCATACCTACATATTATGTATATCAGATCAAAAAAAAATGTTGACCTTATTCCTGCATACCTGCCCTCCCTAGACAAAATCCAATTACCTTTTTCCATTCACGCTAACGCTACTTCAAAATGTATGGGAATGACATTTTTGTTGCGGAAACATAAATGTAATTCCATACATTTTGAACTTGCGTTAGCATGGTCAACATTTTTTTTACTTACGATGCCACTGCTTACAAGTGAATTATTGAAAAGTATAAAAAACCCGACTGAGTGAAAATATTTATAAGCATTTCCTGTTCCAAACTCCAATAAAACATATAAGTTATATATATATTTGTAATCACCGTTAAAAATTCTTTATTTTGATACCACACTCGATGATTTTTTTTTAAAGATTACTTTTTGGCGCCAAAAAACCCTAATATATTATTTTTAATTTTGATGTATCTAGTGTCACTCTCGCGACTAAGACGAATCTATTGACACCACTCACATAATAAAACTTTTTAACAAAAGAATTAAACCGCCGAAAAAACAAAAGCAAAAATTAATAAAACTTTTTTATTTAACCATAATAACGAAATTCTTAAACTATTGTTAGTATACTTAAATATATATATTTTTGTAATTGTTTTGAGTTTTTAACTAAACATAAAGTTCTTAAACTAATGTAAGTATGTACACCTAAGTAATTTTGAGTCGGCGCCAAACAAGCAAATTAATTAATTAATGTAGTGCACAATAAAAAAAACGAATGCCTACTAAATAATGGAGTCTAAAAACTTACATATCAATTCCAATACATATACAAAATTAAAATATACTAATATATATTGGTATAATAAGATAAAGATAAACAAATATATAATAGACTAGCTGTGCCCCGCGGATTCGCCTGCGTTAAAAACAACTTTCATTTATTTAAATATTTTTTTTCATAAGATCCATCTCCTGACGATAAAAAACACGACAAAAAAAGAATTAGCTAAATCGGTCCAGCCGTTCATTGCCGTGACCAAGGGAAATAGGGATTCATTTTTATATATATAAAAAAAAGAAGATAGATGAATGTCAATTTCTTTGTGATGCTTTGTTGTAGCCATATAGCCAAACGGCTGCACGGATATTTTGAATTTGCATACTTTGCATGTCAGAAAGAAGGTAACTGCTTACAATATGTCACACAAAAATATATTTTGCATTTGCAGTCCATTTTTAGCATCATCGTCAGACTGTCTCCATCCACTTTTGGACATAGGATTTTCTTTGGGCATTAAATTAACTGGTTTTATTTCAAGGTGTCCCATTCTTGGCTCGTAAGATGTTAGCCGTATCATCTCCATTGATAGAGATACAGTTAGAGGGAGATAAGATGAAGGTCAGCAATCGCACCATGATGTTCCATCTGCAGAGCACATTCACAGTTGGTGAGGAATATGATGAGAAGATGCCTAGACACACTTTGAAGGTATATTATCAAAAAACATTTTTTTTAATATAAGTTAGAACCATGGAACGCAGCATACTCGATAAAAATATAAACTGGCCAAGTGCAAGTCGGACTTGCACTCGTAGGGTTCCGTAACACAGTAGAGTATTCTATAACTTCGATTTTTCGCAACTACAATAATATCGTTTAAAAACTAAAAAACAACCGACTTCAATGCCGCGCTATTCATTTTTAGTACCAATTTTGAGATGTTTATCTCAATATCTCTGGAGATACTTATCATACCTCGATAAAATTACCATGGTACCACACTTGAGATATCTCCTTTCGAACAAAAAAAGAATAATCGAAATCGGTTCATAAACGACGAAGTTATCCGCGAACAAACATAAAAAAAAAATACGGTCGAATTGAGAAACCTCCTTTTTTTGAAGTCGGTTAAAAATAACTTTGTTTTTCATAGTGTTTGTATGAAAAACAAAGTTATACTTGCGGTCGCTATATCTCAACAACTGCTGACTGTATCTCGTTCAAACCAATTTTCGTTGAAAGTTTTTATTGAGATCTACAGAATATATTTTTTCTAGATTTTTCACTCTCTTACTTTAGAAGTTAGAGGGGGGGGGGGGGGGGAGGGGGACACACATTTTACCACTTTAGACGCGCCTATCTTTGAAATGATTGACTTTGAGATAAAATGATTTTAGAAACCTCAATGTCATTTTTAAAGACCTATCCATAGATACCCCACACGTATAGGTTTGACGAAAAATTTTTTTTTTGTTCCATTTCCATGTATGGGATGCCCCCCCTTAAATTATTATATTTTTTATTTTTGTATAAAAATCGGAAAGCGGTTAACAGATTACATCTACCTACCAAGTTTCAATTCTATAGTCCTAATAGTTTCGGAATAAAATGGCTGTGACATACGGACGGACAGACAGACAGACATGGCGAATCTATAAGGGTTCCGTTTTTTGCCATTCGGCTACGGAACCCTAAAAACGGATTGCTTGAGAAACACCAAGCGTAGTGTTCTATGCTATGACTGGTGCGGTGTATCTAGTTGATATCGGTTAAACATCTACTAGCCACAAGTAGGAGGAAGATGGGCTTACAAGTCAACAGAGGTCAGAGTGGGAACCCAATGACTAGCCTACAGGCCGTCCACGGAAGCGATGGCGGGCCGACAACCTAGGAGCTTTTCACGGTAATTGGTATAAACTTCTAAAGGATAAGTAAGAAGTTGAAGCATGCAAGAAATTGGGAGAGACCTTTGCCCAGCAGTTGGTGTGCATGGGATACGATAGGATATAATATCGTTTAAAAACTAAAAAAGAACCGACTTCAATGCCGCGCTATTCATTTTCAGTACCAATTTTGAGATGTTTACCTCAATATCTCTGGAGATACTTATCAGACTTCGATAAAATTACTATGGTACCACACTTGGGATATCTCCTTTCGAACAAAAAAAGAATAATCATAATCGGTTCATAAACGACGAAGTTATCCGCGAACAAACATAAAAAAAATATATATATATACGGTCGAAATGAGAAACCTCCTCCTTTTTTTGAAGTCGGTTAAAAAATAGTTACTTATATTATTTTAAATATAAATTGGTTTATAGTTATCATCATGATTCATTCATGATTATAAAATACCGACTAGTATACTCACTACTGATTGTCGACTGACTCGACCTAGGTTTCGTGCATGTCCTATGCACTTCCTCGGTCGGGGATTTACGCAGCGAGATCGCGACGTCTCGCCTAGATCGAGACAGTCGACAACAATCAGTAGTGAGTATAATAGTTAGTTTGGCTGAATACTCAAAGGTTTGCCCAGTAATTGGTTTGAATACTGACATAATTATGATAAAATGTACGAGTCTACCTGAGGTGCTGAGCAATTTTTTTCCGGTTTGTAGAGTGTAATGTTCCTAATAGATCATCAAGAACTATCAGGAACCGGTGAAACATGAACGAAATGTTGCTAAAAAATGCAGTTGCTAAATATTTACTCTCCCAATATTATTTCAGAGTAAAACTACAATAATAAATGACCATGAGATGGAAACTGTTTCAATCAACCCAGACGATGGTTCGAAGAATACTCGCCGTTATTTATTTACTGAGGATGAGTGTGTCATAGTAAGTCGTCATCATCTTCCTACCCTTATCCCACTTAAGTGGGGTCGGTGCAACATGTCATTCTCTTCCATTTGGATCTATCCGCAGTCATTTCCGCATCCACTCCTTTTGCATCTATATCTTCTATCACATAGTCCATCTACACTTTCTTCGGTCTTCCTCTTCCTCTATAGCCGTCCACTTTCATGTCCATTGCCTTTCTAGTCACGTGGACTTCATTTCTTCTCATAATATGTCCATACCAGGCTAGCCTATTGCTTCTTAACTTTTCTGTCAGTGTGTCATAGAATGTACAGAAACATTTATGGTCGACCTTTATGAATTAAGAATAAACATGGGAGCTGCTAAGTGCTATATTATAGCGATACCTAGTTAGTGTGACTAGTGAGTGCAAAATTTTTGCATTGCTATTAAAATAGCAATTTTGCCGTCAGTCTCAGTTTAAAACTTATACGTCATAGTAACTAGTTACATAGATCAAGAGAGGCGTAATAAAACCGGCCAAATCGAGTTGGACTCTCCCACAGAGGCTTTCGTACCAACTTCGCAGACTAGGTTAAAGGACAAACTTACTTGTAGTTCGATTCTTAGAAAATGTATTGCAACTACTACACATAATAAGTTTGTTTTAGTTAGTAAATTAACTTTGTTTTAGTCATTACACTACATTTTTTCAGTTTTCAGATTTATTCCTATATAAGTGCTTCATGCCAATATTCATGATTCTAGGGCAACGAGAAGTACCTACGGGTTTTGATTCCCTTTTTAAAATATGCGAAAAATGCTACTTAAACGGTGATATCTTTTGATCGCGTGGACTTACAGCGTGGAGGGAAAATAAAAATTTAAATATCCATTATCTACGACTTACAGGTTTAATTTTTAACAGCCAAATGATACCGTAGACGCTACGAATAAAGACAATTCGTAGCGTAGACGTATCTAATACTATATAATCAAGAATATAGTTTAAAAACTAAAACCACCGACCTCCATGCCCCGCGAGTCATTGTCAGTAGCAGCTTTGAGACGTTTATCACGGTAATATAATAAATTATAATATTACCGTGCGTTTATCGTCGTATCTCTGAAGATACTTATCATCTCTCTCATCTCAATGAAATTACAATGGGACCACCCCGAAAATGTACCCTACTGAATAAAAAAGGACCATTTGAATCTCTTCACAATTGACGCAGTAATTGCGTTACATACATACAAATAAAACCTGCCAAGTCGAGTTGCACTCGCCCACCGACGCTTCCTTATCAACGTTGGTTGGTACCAATTAAGCTAGACCTCTAAATTGTATGAGCGCTCATATAACTTAGAGGCCTATCTTAATTGGCGGTTACTATGTAGGTGTGGGGACACCCTTTCATTTTCAGCTTATTTTAATATTTGGATTTTTTCCTTTATTTGTGCTGTTAAGTGTTTAAGACCTTGCTTCTCGCCAAATTTCGTGATTGTAAGTGAACAAGAATTGTGAATTGTGGTTATAAGTAAGGTCTTACAACACAAGTAAAGGAAAAATTCCGAAAAATAAAAAAGTTGAAAATTAAGGTAAATTTTGGTACTTGCAAGTTTTCGCGAAATCTAAATTTGCCCCTATCTTTTTATCATATTGACTCAGGACCTTGTTTTTTTTCCGTAAAATGTAAAATGCGGGATTAAAGATAAAAAGGATGGCTCTAGTCCATTAGGACATGTGGCATGACCAGTCATCATGTGGCATTTTTGTAACCAAAATGTTTAAAAATCAACACCAATATTATAAATGCGAAAGTCAGTTTGTTTATTTGTTTGTTTGTTTGTTTGTTTGTTTGTTTGGGACTTCTTCACGGTCAAACGGCTTGACCGATTTGGCTGAAATTTTGTACAAAGATAGAAAATAGGGCAGAATAGGATATAGGATACTTTTTTTGGCTATCGAGTCAGGGGGTCCATATATTTATAATTGAATTTTGTAAATATAAGACCTCTTTTTGAATAAACGGCTTAATCGATTGGCCTGAAATGTTGTGTAAATACAGTTCATAAGGCAGAATAGGATATAGGATACTTTTTTTTTGGCTATCGAGTCAGGGGGTCCAGATATTTTTAATTGAATTTTGATAATATAAAACTTCTTCTCGAATAAACGGCTTGACCGATTTGCCTGAAATGTTGTATGAATACATGTCATAGGGCAGAATAGGATAAAAGATACTTTTTTTCTGGTTGTCGAGTCAGAGGGTCCAGATATTTTTAATTGAATTTTGTAAATATAAGACCTCTTCTCGAATAAACGGCTTGATCGATTTGCCTGAAATGTTGTATGAATACATGTCATAGGGCAGAATAGGTTAAAATATACTTTTTTTCTGGCTGTCAAGTCAGGGGGGGCCCAGATATTTTTAATAGAATTTTGTAAATATAAGACCTCTTCTTGAATAAACGGCTTGACCGATTTGGCAGAAATGTTGTATAAAGACAATTTATAGAGCAGAATAGGATATAGGATACTTTTTTTTGGCTATCGAGTCTGAGTGTCCAGATTTTTTTTATTGAATTTTGTGAATGTGTGGCCTCTTATCAGCTAAACAGCTTGACAAATTCAGCTAAAATTTTATACATATTACAGTTCATATGGCATAGAAGCACATAGGATACTTTTTTCTGGCAGTCGAGTCCAGGTGTCCAGATTTTTTAAATTGAACTTTGTAAATGTGTGGCCTGCTCTCGGTCAAACGGGTTAACCTTTTAGCTGAAATTTTGTACACAGAGAGTCAATAAGACATAGAAGGACAACTAATACTTTTTTTTTGGCTGGCAATTCAAGGTGTCTTTTTCAATTTTTTTATGAAATTTTGGAAATGTGTGGCCTCTTTTCGGCCGATCCAGATGAAATTTTGTACAAAGACATTTAAAAGTGCATAACAAAGCAAAGAATACTTTATTTTTCGGCAGATAAGTGTGGGTGCCTATATTTTTTGTTAACTTTACATAGAGTTTGCATAATCATAACAGTTTGACTTTTATGATTTCATTCAAATGACTAAACGTAATAAGTATCTTAATTAGGCCATAAAACTGTCAGGGTCATTAAAAGTCATCAAAATTTACGCGATGGTTTTGCTTGCCCAACGTGTTTTATCTGCTTTGTGGGAAGTATTTCAGAAATATTGTGTGTTTTAACAGCCACATTTAACCTTAGGGTCATCGGTGTTGACTTAGTAGGTCATAAAAACTGTAAGGATCATAAAAAGGCGAAAAAAAATCCGCGCTCGCTTTGCTCACGCATTGATAGCGTTCGCTGTGCTCGCGCAAGCATTTGTTTTATCTACTTTGTAGGTAATATTTCAGCATTTTTTGTGTTTTAATAGACACATGCATCAAAACGAGTTCATAAATTGAAACAGTACAACCTTCAATAATCATAATTATTATTAACCTTAAAATAAGTGGATATCAAGATTAAACTAAGGGTCATCGGTGATGACTTAGTAGGTCATAAAAACTGTCAGGGTCATAAAAAGTCGTAAAAAATTTTTGCGCTCGCTACGCTCGCGCATTCATAGCGGCAAGCATTTGTTTTATTGACTTTGTAGGAAACATTTCAGCAACTTTTCTATTTTAATAGCCACATGCAACAAAACGAGTCATAAATTGAGTACAACCTTGAATAATCATTATGATTATTAACCTTAAAATAAGTGGATATCAAGTTTAACCTTTGTGTCATCGGTGTTGACTTAGTAGGTTATAAAAATGGTCAGGATCATAAAAAGTCGTAAAAAATATTCGCGCTCGCTACGCTCGCGTATTCATAGCGCTCGCTGCGCTCGCGTAAGCATTTGTTTTGTGGACTTTGTAGGACAAATTTCAGCAACTTTTCTATTTTAATAACCACATGCATCAAAACGAGTCATAAATTGAAACAGTACAACCTTCAATAATCATAATGATTATTAACCTTAAAATAAGTGGATATCAAGTTTAACCTTTGTGTCATCGTTGTTGACTTAGTAGGTTATAAAAATGGTCAGGGTAATAAAAGTCGTAAAAAATTTTCGCGCTCGCTACGCTCGCGTATTCATAGCGCTCGCTGCGCTCGCGCAAGCATTTGTTTTATTGACTTTGTAGAACACATTTCAGCAACTTTTCTATTTAATAATCACATGCAACAAAACGAGTCATAAATTGAAACAGAACAACCTTCAATAATCGTAATGATTATTACCCTTAAAATAAGTGGATATCAAGCTTAACCTTTGTGTCATCGGTGTTGACTTAGTAGGTTATAAAAATGGTCAGGATCATAAAAAGTCGTTAAAATTTTTCGCGCTCGCTGCGCTCGCGAAAGCATTTGTTTTATTGATTTTGTAGGACACATTTCAGCAACATTTCTATTTTAATAGACACATGCAACAAAACGAGTCATAAAGTGAAACAGTACAACCTTCAATAATCATAATGATTATTAACCTTAAAATAAGTGGGTATCAAGTTTAACCTTTGTCATCGGTGTTGACTTAGTAGGTCATAAAAACTATCAGGGTCATAAAAAGTCGTAAAAAATTTTCGCGCTCGCTTCGCTCGCGCATTGATAGGGCTCGCTGCGCTCGCGCAAGCATTTGTTTTATTGACTTTGTAGGACACATTTCAGCAACTTTCCTATTTTAATAGCCACATGCATCAAAACGAGTCAATTTTTTATATAAAAATTGTCTGAAGTTCTGAAACACACAGTTACCTACATGTATTACATGGTTTTAACCCAGTTTAATATTTTTGTTTAATAGACGTAAACGATTGGATGACAGCTGAATGGTTCAATACTTTTGTTTATTTTTTTATATTCAAAGCGTTAACATTCTGCTTTTGCTATGTTTACGTGATAATTAGTTATGATTTATTTTATGATTTATGATATTGACGTGTATATGTGCATATATTAATCATGCCTACATACTGAATAAATGCTTTGATTCTTGATACTTGATTCTACAACCTTCAATAATCATGATGATTATTGACCTCAAAATAAGTGGATATCAAGTTGTACCTTAGGGTCATCTGTGTTGACTTAGTAGGTCATAAAACTGTCAGGGTCATAAAAAGCCGTAAAAATTTTAAAAGCAGTAATAACGCTATATAGCGTATAATAGCGTGTTTTAACAACCTCATACATTAGACTGACTCAAAAACTTAAACAGCAAAACTTGGTAAACCTTAGTTAGGTTTACTAAGTTATGATTAATGACTTTAACAATAGACGATATCGTGTTCGACCTAAGAGTCATCTATAGTGACATGATTATTAGGTCATAAAACTGTCAGGGACACAAAAAGTTATAAAAAATGTTCGCTCGCGCAGCTATTCACCTTATTTTCTTTGTAAGAAATCTTTCAGGAACTTTTTTGTTTCGTCAAACATTTAAACAGCACAACTTCGTATACCTAACCAAAATGATTAATGACTTTAACAATAGAGGATATTGAGTTCGACTTCGGGGTCATCTATGGTGACTTGGCCTAAGAGATCATCGATCTAGACCTCAAAGATCATAAAGACTTAAATAACGCGGGCGAAGCTGCGGGTAACAGCTAGTATAGTTATAGTTTCAATATTTATATATATTTTCCGCAAGTGACGAATTGTGCAAAGTGTCTGATAGCATAGCTTTACTGCTATGCTATAAGATATATGTGAATATGCTTAACAATTAATTCCATTAAATATTATTGCGATCATGAAAGCAGCAAGCTGTGTTGTATTTTTACACTTAGATTTAAAAGTGTTCGTATTTACTTTGCCTAGATGTGTTTGTACACTGTGAAAAATGTAGCCTGTCAAGGATGCTTTCTAAAGTGGAATACGCTAGCCTTGTAAATGGGACTTCATTGTTTGATTATACATACAATTCTATTTCTTCTATTCTATGTCACCGTCACAAGTGGCCACCACATTTAAGAGATGTTCAGCGCCTTATTGACGGTCCATTCTGCGGTATATCGGTACATTCCGCCAAGATAGACTTTAATCGCTCTTTCTGAGCGTATATTTTTTAATAAGGTTCTGTAAAACTTTTCGCCAGTAAATATTATCATTAATTATCGTGTGTCCTTGTACATCGCGTGTGACTTGAAAGGGATCTCAAACTATCATAAAAAAGGCAGACAGATTCGTGCCGAACACCCGAGTGAACGCAAGTTCAGTAATACTAAATGCTTGAGTAATACGCTTCCGCGCTAAGTTTGCTACCAAACGGCAGCAGTTCCGTGCAGCATTACTTCGCAGCGTTGCTTACGTAGTAATCATGCCGTATTGACTATGCCGGACTGAGCGCAGAAACTTATTACTCAAGAATTTAGTATTACTGAACTTGCCGTCACTCGGGTGTTCGGCCCGAATCTGTCTGCCTTTTTAACCGACTTCAAAAAAAGGAGGAGGTTTCTCAATTCGACCGTATATATATATATATATATATATATATATATATATTTATGTTTGTTCGCGGATAACTTCGTCGTTTATGAACCGATTTTGATTATTCTTTTTTTGTTGAAAAGGAGATATCCCAAGTGTGGTACCATGGTAATTTTATCGAGGTCTGATAAGTATCTCCAGAGATATTGAGATAATAACACCTCAAAATTGGTACTGAAAATGAATAGCGCGGCATTGAAGTCGGTTCTTTTTTAGTTTTTAAACGATATTATTTATGATAGTCTGAGAAAGGGACGTAAAGCGTCGTTGTCTTAATGGACCGTTAATGAGCTGCTTGAGCCCTATTTCCTATAATATAGTTACCACGATCATTGCAACCTGACTCAACGTAACATTTAAACGCGGCATTTAAAAACGGACGTAAACATTTAAACGCGATGAACTCCTCTATAATAATGACGCAATAGATATCTGTTTAATAAAGACTTATTATCCCACATTGAACTCCAACTATCAGTTCAACGCTGACTGGCTCCACGCTGCAGCTAGATGATACCTGCAATAGTAGTCCGTCAAGTGCGTGTACCTGCATCTCTGGCGGAGAGTGCGCGTCGCATCGACCCGTGGTCGCACAAGGTGGCCGCTTCGCCCTCCCACGTTGGGAGTTTGCTCGCGTTTCTACTCCAATTGCTACTGGAATCCATAATGGTTAC
Source organism: Cabera pusaria (assembly GCA_954871355.1). Lineage (NCBI taxonomy): Eukaryota > Metazoa > Arthropoda > Insecta > Lepidoptera > Geometridae > Cabera > Cabera pusaria. Next base: position 7,106,721 of record OX940892.1, read on the forward strand.
ATGGGCATACGCAGGGATTGGCCGGAATTACTGGATTGGCCTTATTGGGCATATAAATGTATGTGTGGTGGGGTGGCCTTACTGGGCAATTTATATTTGACCGACTTGCCTAGCTCAGAAATGTAAATGTGATCGACTAATCTAACTGGGAAAAGTGTATAGAATAAACTGATCTAATTGGGCAAATAATTATGTAAATTGATATGTGATCGGCTGACCTAACTGGGCAATTTAAAAGTAGAAGTTAAAGTTTATAAAGCCATATAATATAATATAATTGCTTGTTAATAATAATATCTGTTTTAGTACAGGTAGATTGTTGTTAAATCTGTCTGTCCGCTCTGCACTACTTGCTTACACCCTACCAGGGTCATATGTTGTCATTCTTGGAATTCTTAGATCTTTACGGAATAATAATTATAAGTGTAACATATGATTGCAATAAACAATTGAGTATTGAGTATTTATATGGAATTAATTGATTTAATTGGGTAAAATAAATATGTATGTGTTTTGTATTCCTACGCTATTACCCAACATAAAGCTGCGATTCCACCAGCATTTAATACCGTACAGAACGGTACTGCATGGTAATGAAATAAAATTATTAAACTTGTGCACAGCTATGTTCAAAGATACTTATTGCATATTTTGGCTCCTGAGACACAGCTACGCTAGTTCGGGAGCCTGTGCAATCATATCGCATTGTGCAATGTCATCATTATGTTAATAAAGACATTTTGTGTATCTAGATGGAGTGTTTGTTAACAAATATTTACAACATATTATGGTGGAACCGCGCCAAGAGCGAAAACTTTTATATTATGGTTACTATTTTTTAATATTTGAAATCCCAACTGGGTCGTTGTTATCCGTGTAATCTAACTAAATCATCAGGTACATACGTCGAGTAAACTTACTAAGAATTAATTTTTAAACATTAATAAGCATTTTACTTTTTTAATATCAATTTTTTTAAAGAATAATATAGTTTTTTTGTGTTTACAACCAATGAAGATATATTGTTTTATAATAAGATATACGAATGCAAACAGGTTTTTTATATACATATTTGTCGGGTAGGTACGGATTAATTTGCTACTCACTTTTAGTTCGTTAGTGACGTCTTGTAAAATAGACAATAAATAGAAACAAAATATATATAACATTCAAGCAAAAACTAGTAAAAGTTAGAAACGTTTTCATGAAACCAGTAACTAGTAGTAAAATTAACAGTTTTTTTTAAATCCTGCGTACGCCCATGGAAGTTTAGTTTACCAGAATACGCCTTTGTTAGACTTTCCCGAAAAACATCTTATTACCTTTGTTGAGCAAATCTACGCAGACTTTCAAACTTTGACAAAATCAGTCGAGGGACGTGAAAAATATCGTACAATGGTTCCTTTCAACTCAACCAGTTATCTCGTGAAAAAATATATTGCTGTCGCGCCTGACGCAGTCCATTAGGTACGGGAGTGAGTGCGAGCGCGATGCTGTATATTTGTTCTCAATAAAACGAGAGAAAACATAAGGTACGAAATTCTTCATGCTCCCCGCACGGACTATTCAGAGAGATCATTTAATTTCACCAAACATATGAATGACTTATGAACTTTGAAGGGATCCCATAGAGAATAAAACTCGGTGTTGTGCATACTATGACATACTGACAGTAAACCAAGCAACATTAGCATCAAATGGAGTGTTGTTTACAGTGTTCTCGCGTGTCCAATGAGTTTCAATGCTTCTCTTCAACCAAACATGCTTAAATTTCGATCACATAAAAATATCAATGACATTAAGACTTTATTATTTTTAACCGATTTAGAAGTAGGATGTTCTTTGAAATTCTTTATTTTTGCTGAACGGACAACGGCAGCATCGCTATAATATAGCGTTGTGAAGCCTATTTTTTCCATCCATCACAACGGTCGTTCCCAATAATCTATCGCCATTTTAGGACAACATTAGTTAGATGAGTTTTATTCTATTACCAATTTTAATATTTCCAAACCTATACTGAATATTTATATCCCTAAAGAGTAAGAAGTAAGGTTAGACCCGATGTCATCTGTTAATTAATAAGTGGATCTTTCACTTAAAGATAGTACGCTGAAAAAGGCGATACATTATTGGAAAACGGTTGCAAGATGGTGTGTCAAAAATACGGCACTTTTGGCAACTTGTATTTAGTAAATAGTTTTATTATAACAAAGTTTAAACATATTTAATTGCAGGGAATCTTTAAAGAGCAAATAAAGAGTCTAAACTTTGGAAGACATTCAAATCTAATTCCTAAGAAGGTCTATAGTCCTGGTTAGGGAATGTGTTTCTTTATACCTGTCGGAGATGTTCTTATGTTCAGAATTGGATGCGTAGTTGGAGTTGGGCGATGATGGGCCGGCCGAGGATAGTCCGCTGGGCAGTTCGCCTGATGATGACATTAGTGATGATGGCCCGCTCCATCCTACGCCTGAAATTTATGGTTTTTATGATGTACGAACTTATTTGGTATGGTACACACGCAGCTATCTATAACAGACGTAAGCTTACAAGCTTAAATCGTCTTCAAAAGCCACAATTCAAAAATTTCAAAATAACGCTTTTGGGAGTGAAAACTTCTTTAGCGGCGCTGTGAACTTTTTTGGGATGGGTAAAAATGTTAAATACGCGTCAGGACACGTGACCTGATCGAAAATTCGTAAGACGGAGGGAGAGAAGACACTTTTATTGGGATGGGTAAAAAATGTCATACTTGCGTCAGGATACGTGACAGAGCGCAAATTCGTAAGACGTAGGAAGAGTAGACCAAATGCACAACGTTGATGTCCAAGTTTTCACTTCTGCCGACACTCCCGGAGTGCAACCCGTTGTTTTTTTTTCTGCTAATTGCATTCGTATAACCTAGATTTGAGCCGCGAATATGTTTGTTGCAATTATGGCAAAATATCAGACTTGTAAATAGTGCAAAACATGGTATAACTCTTATTCGCTATTTTAAGAGGTGGTACAATACAGAATTGTATCTATCTATCGATTAATCTTGACTTAAGAACTTACAATAATATTACTTGAGTAACCTTTGAACTCTTTTCCAAAGGTTGTAGGAGTATAATTTCGCTACTCCACCTGTTTCGTTGCCAAAATCTTACCACCATCAAAAGCTAAAGAAAGAAAGAATAGAGAAATCTTGATTACTTAATACAAAAATTAAATGAGTATAGTGCCGAAAGGGTCGAGACTCAGCATAATGCGGAGTGCCTATACTAACACACCCAGCGCTGGTTTTCAGTCACGACCTGGAGGTGGCGAAAACACAGTTGTTTAAGTGTCAGAAACTACTATTAAATAAAATATTAATCATTGAACATAAATAGGTACTTACTGTTAGTCGGCGAAGGCTGCTTATTAGTACGTGGAGGGTGCGGAGGATGCGGCGGTGACAGTAACACGGGCGCCGCTGCCACTCGCTCCAAGAACGCATCTAGTTGTCGTAACGAAAGTGCGTTGTGAAGTGTTTCCAGTGGACGGATCGCAGGCACGCCGCCGAAACCTTCTAACGCAGCTGGGAACATATTTAGATTATTTTGAAGTGTTATTAAGGCTCCACACGATGAGTGTAAATACACTAATACTACTACATAATACTGTGACGTTTGACGTCACTGTCTAGTCCAAGTCTTACCCTCTATAACGATGTGGACTTTACTGAAGGCATTCGGTGGAGTTTTGGTGTGAAGTGAACACAAAATGGCATGTTTTTCAACATTGTGCATTTGTGCTGTTTCCCTACACACTCACCGGCATTTAATGGTCAACAATCCACATTAAATCACCAGAGAACACAAGTTTTAGGAAAAATACAACAAGTGCATATTATTACTTTCCAGCAAAACTGTTAGCCTTTAGTTGCAATATCTATCGCTAAAACTTCTAATGTGACAGCGTTCCTCGAGAGCCAGTTCCCATTCTTCCCCTAGCGTTCTACCATCCTCACTAACTAAACAGGTGAAATAGTTGTTAAAGCTAACATATATTTATTATATAATATAGGCTAGCGTTTGACCATAATATCGCCTGCTGGTAACCGATAATGTAGTCATATGATATGAAAAAGTGGTACGAGATAAAGACCCAATCAAACAATATTAGGAAGTCTCACAGTGCTTGCGAACGCTTAGGGCCATTCAAACCAATACATTATTGACAATTAATGAAGTACACAATCACTAAGCGTTTGTCAAAATCTTCTTGAGTACGGATTTATAATTTTTACTTTGTTTCGACTGATATGGTGCTTGCAAGAATGCCTGGGTAAATTATGGGAACGTTTTATTTGAAACGTTGGAACGTTAAAATAACGCACAAAAGAAAGTCTCTATACTGATAAATTTACTTATAAATATTAAACAACGAGAACTGAACGGGAGGATTTATTGATAAGTGATATTTAAAGCTGGAATGCTGATAAGCTCTGGAATTATAAAACACAATTATTGACTCATGACACACCGTCTTGAGTTTTTGTGTTATACGTAATCAAAAATTGTTATATATGTATTACCTTCCTTTGCCACAAACGGGCCAGGCGTCACAGCCACAAAATGCCGCTAGTGGAGCTGCTAACTACATATTTAGAAAAAATTATATAAAATCGCCGAACACGGTGACACTGGTGATCGCTACACGCCACGAGTCACCACTTCTCGCTTCGTGCTATATTTTGTTCTTTACTAGTATTTCGCGCGTTTTCACTTCTTAGCTGATTAGGCTTTAAGAGGCCGAAATGTTGTAGCTGACAAGCGTGGCTCATCTGCGACAAGAGTTAATGTCATGTGAGCACAGCGCTGGCGCAGTATGAGCGCCAGTAGGTGACTCACCGTTGGTAGCCGACGTGGAGGGTATCATGACGCGCAGGTTGGGCGCAGAGCTGGATCCCGAGATGACGGCGGTGGAGAAGAGCCCTGCCGCGGCGGAGAGCTTGCCGCGCGCGCCCAGCCCCAGCATCTTGAGGTAGCTCATCTGGCCGGCGATGCTGTGCCGCTGCCGCCGCCCTGCCCACACGCTACACTCGTCGAGCCGCGGCCACGACGACACCCTCCCCTCCACCCCCTCCCCACCGAACGTGATCGCGGACAGCGGGAGCTCGTTAGTGGAGGACTCGACGCCCTCCACGTTTATGAGGGGCGTCGCGGGAGCCGCGGGATCGGTTAGCGCGGGAAGCGCGACTTCTATGCGCGTTAGTAGGGTGTTAGTGTATTACGTGAGGTGACCGTTAGTGGATGATGGACAGAAAAATAAATCAGTCGTATTCGATAAATAAATACATAAATAAATAAAATAAAGAGTGGTGCGTCGAAGCGTGATGGACGCGGCTCGATTCGACGAGGCCGTGGCTCGACCGTTTCTTCCGCGAGACGTCGCTCCTTGCGTCGAGCACCCACTCCTCGGCTCACACGGCTGTGATCCGGGGAGAAAGCGACGACTAGACCGCGCCGTCTCGCTCGTACGTCTTTCCGCACCGAGTTAGTGTTAATACAACTCGGGTCGTGCGACAGTCAAGCACACACACACGTAGAGGCTAGGATGCGATGCAACACACACAATATCGCCGGCCAGAGTGAGCTATACGCCGCCGTACGGACGTCGCCGCATCTTCCGCTACGAACTCGAAAGTAAAAAAGTCAAACCGGGACGGCACAGGAAACAAACAAACACGGCGAAAACTCATAATACTTAGAAATAAGGATAATCGAGAGATGTGATGACACCGAACCATGAATCTAAAAGCTACATCGATTATAATAAGGACCGAGTTTTGAATAGATATCTTGTTGTGTAGCTTTTGAAGTGAAACTTCGCTAGAAAAACTGCGGTAAAATTTGACGGTAGTGACGTAGCGTCACGGTCCGAATCAACGGAAGTGACGTAAGCGTCATGTTATATTTTATATTTATAAATGCCTTCTATTGTAGAACGGCGTAACTACGAAGACGTATTCGCAATCATTCGGGCATTTGTCCCGCTAAGTTCAACGTAAGGACTTGAACAAAAAATAATTAGTGATGTTGGGAAAAAAAATAATGAACTTGGAGGTTTCACTTCTAACGCGTAGCTTTCTACGCACCTCTTTTTATTTTTAATGTGAAGCCTTTTATTTATAGTAATGCATACCATAAAGATGTTTGATAGAATTCGAGTTAGCTCATATAATTAATAAAAGCCTGCACCACCAAGAACGGAAATGATATGGGAACACCTTTTCTGCAGGTTAACTACGATATTTATACACTATAATCAAAGTAAAAGCGTATGCCTGATTTCCTTTGATGAATGAAACACCCTAAACTAACTATCAGGGCAATTTTACATTAAAACGGGCTTTATATAGGTACATTTATATACTTAGCCATATAGCCATTTTCATAAAGAAAAATAGTTCAAACCAACTCGCTTGGTGGTTTTTGATTCGAACCATAGATGTAATGTTTAAAGTGAAAATATTAAAATTGTGTTAAATAAGTAGTATTATATAAAATTATTAAATCTTAGATGTCGCTGTCAAAAGAAATCTTTGTTTACTATATTTTAGCGAAAATATGTATTATTTATTAAATCAGTTCATTCATTCTTCTGATGATCGCGATCACATGTAGCTCGTCTCTATTTTATGTGATTTGCGGATGTGTGTAAATATTGATTTAATATTAAAAAGTTCGTTGAAAATTACAAATGTTAGAAATCTAAGAAATGAAAGCGGTTAATTCATAAATCGAATGAAAACAAAACCAGATGTTTGACAGATTTATTCATTATGACAGTGACAGAGACCACTGCATTCATTTTGTAAGCCATCTGTGGAGTCACCAGAAACGGACACTTTTTTTTTTTTAAAGAAAACGCATAGTAATCGTTATTAATATGTTAAGTTTACCTACGACTTTTCATTTTTTAGTTTAAGTTCGGATGAAGAAGGTAACTGTTACTGTAACTACTGATCTGTGCCGGTAGTCCCTACATGATTAGCGATGAATTTCGACCGATGATCATCGTGAAGAAAAGAGATGCAAATATACAACTGTCTAGCTGCATCTCCTTCTTCATGGCGTTTGCGATGACAGGACGCATCGCTATCAATGTAGAGACTTCCACCCCTAATTTGAAAAAAATATTATCTCCATAAACAACGTAAGCTATAGTCGAGTGCTATAGCGATACAACATTGTGTTTTCAGCAAGCCTTACCCCCTCGCCAAAGCTGAGAGTACACTAAGCACCCAATTGTTGCAACAATGCAATCCCGTAGTTTACTAAATACTCATCTATCGCAGTACGCACGCACCTTGCCTGTCGACCGCTTGCAGGCTTGTGTACCGCAGTCCATCGTCTGAGAGCTTCTCCATATCTCGAACTATCCGACACACAGCAAACTCAACGCGGTTATAAGTTGCAGTACTTGTAGTGTAATTTAAGGTAAAACCGACTTCAAATGCCGCGCTAGTCATTCTCATAAGTTTGAGGTGTTTATCTCTATATCTCTGGAGTTTCTCATCAAATCTCGTTGATGACAATGTGACCAAAGGGAAAGTACAAAAAAAAATTATCCGAATCGGTTAATAAAACAGATTTAAAAAAGGAGGAGGTTCAATACGTTTGTATATTTTTTATGTTCGTTACCCCAGAACTACGTCACTTATTAACCGATTTGGAAGATTTATTTATTGTTTGAGAATATTTATACTTCGCGTTTGGTACCATTAAGTAGGTTTTTTTTTTGTAAAAATATTTGTTGCTTAATATCATTTATTAAATAAGCAATAGGTTATTGGAATAAATGATTATTAACCATTTAAATAATAAACTGAATCGTATGAAAGAGACGCAAGAGGCGATAGACAATTACTATGTGTATATCTATAAAATATAAATAGATAAATATTAAACACTAATCGTTGCTAAGCGCATTACTTGAGAATGGACAGATCGATATATCTGTTGGTATTAGTTAGTTGGTTATTATTTATAAATTGTATTTTATAAGGAAAGAAATGTTGCATTCAGTTGGTTAGTATTTATAAATTGTATTTTATAAGGAAAGAAAAGTTGCAATAGTTACCCGAAAAATTGACAATATTGGAAAATTTTTAAATCGTTTTTTTGTCTACAGAATGTATTAAAATTGGGACAGGACAAATTCGACGAGGTCAGTATGTTTTTAATCTATTTAAATAAAACACAAAAATTGTTTCTACCTATAGTTATAGACTTTAAAACCATCCATCCGATGTACTCCAAACCACAGTTGAAAGGCAATAATGCATAGATGGTTCAAAACTACTAAAACAATTCACAATCAGTTTATTCATGAAGTCATTTTGGATTTTCCACGCCATGTTTTTTCCGAATTTTAAAAAGTATAATTACTATTATTCATAAACAAAAAAAAAATAAAAGAAATATTTGCAGTAGCACACGCCGGGTATTCGCTAGTACACTAAATTTGAAAGAATCAAGTATCTTTAGTTTATTTTCTTAAGGATTTTTATTGCAGATAGATAGTTAGCTCCTTACAACGTTACTTACATATTTTAGGTTGTGGATTTTACTAAACATTTTATGGTCAATTAACAGGTAATATAAGTTAATGATATAAAAATGAGATTAAACAAAACTAAAAGGAAATCAAAATATTAATGGTATAATGGAACACCCTACTAATAATATGTTTAGTTAAATATCATTTTACATAAATTTACAGCATGTTTCATAAATCAGTCTTGTTTAAATTACTTTTTATTACAATAAAGCTCAGATTAAGATTATACACATAATAATTGTATGTAATTTTGTGTTAATAAACTTATTTCCATAAAGCTCATACAATATGTACATTTGTTATTCATAGAAAATACTAAAAATACAATTACCGTATTATTTTGATTATTTGTTGAATATTATTATGAAAAATCACTGAACTCCGTCGCAGAGAGTTCACAGTTTGAGGAGAACGATTTAGAGTGATTTGATAAAGGAAGCAGATTACCTTTAGGTATGTATTCTGAAACATTATTTCAGACGTTTCTTAGGGGTAACCCATAGAAAATCGTTACTAAATAAATTTAGTGTTAATGTCATTAACTACTAAACTATCCAAACAACATTTTGTTTCGTTTTAAATTCGATTAGATACTACTTTGTCTACTTCTATTAATTTACCAAATTTCCGACGCCAATCACTCGAATCATAAAGACAGGAGACAAAGTGACAAACAAGACTAAAATAGCTAAATCTGCTTCCTTTTATAAAACACCCTACGAATGAATAATCAAATTCCAAAAAGACGGTAGTAGCAAAGCAATCGCGCTCAATGGAATAAATATCTAAGTCAGACATAGATGAGAGACGCTCTAGCAGTCGGCATTCTAACTCTCTCTAACTGTCTAGCCCAAGAAGATTATGCACAATGAAGGTTGTATGTAGAATACACTTTTGAATACTAAAACTATAACCATAAATCATGTTTTTGCTCATTTCTTCACGTTGTTTTTAATGTATGACAGATGTTCCTACTCTAAGTGTGAGCGAGATAGAAACAAAGGTGGGGTGAATTAATTTGTCTTCACAGCAATATTCTACTGTGCCAAGTCCAGATAAGATGCAAAGTTTTTTTTAGTCTAGACCAATTTTCCGTCCTTTTCCCTTCACTACCGCCTTTATGAAATTGGTCATTCCGAATAATGTCGATCAAGTCTTGGTACACTCCGTGCGTTTACTAAAGAGTGGTTAATTACCAATCATGCGAGAGCTGTAGCGTCGTGCGCACTTACCGTTGTCGTGGCTCTGCTTATGTTGGTCATAGCTCCTCGCTCGAGGTGGGTGTTCCTCGCCTTCTTTGTGCTCTTTTTCATCTATCTAGAAATCGAGTTTGAACCGTGACGTAAGGTATCGTAATTATTAAGAACCTTATATGTAGTTTTATATTGCACTCTAGATCAGGCATGTATATATAAAATTATATCATACAAAATATATTATATAATTGAATTTAAATTTCCTTCCTCTAGATAGAATCACTCTATCATTGATGAAAACAGGAGGGAATAACAGCGGGAAGCGACTTTGTTTAGTACTATGTAAAGAAGAAAGTATAGTGGTGAAACTCGATTAATCAATCCCATTGCACCGGCTGAAGGAGCATGAATATGTCAAAGTAAAGTTACTTGTGCGTGATCGCCCGTGTCCCCCTCAACATGGCTCCTAGCACGAAGCTCCGCCGTGAGTCGAGCCGCCAGCGTCGACGCTTCGTGTCCGCTCACCGTGTAGTGCAGATTGCTGAAATGTTTTGTACAATGCGTTACTAATGACGTCTATATACTGTCGTTTTTTCGATTACCAGAAGGCGCCATTGAGTAAAATGGTCCTGATGATTGTTGCCAACCGATATTTTTCAACTTTTATGATATGTCAATGTCAGTGTAGGATAAATCCCATACTAAAAATGACATTTCGCCGACCGTATAGTCCACAACCACAACTAACGGCAAAATAGAGTAAAATCTTTTCAGAAGACTGTTGATTATTTTTGACTATATTTTGAGCTGAATTTATAGACACTAAAAAATTACAGGAAGCTAGAAAATAGGCAAATATATATAAAGACGGTATATTATATGTATTTCAGAAATAACAACCTAAATTAGAACTACGCAGTCAGAAATGATTACAAAATAATAATATAAGAGTAACTTACCAAATAGGTATTGGCTCGGATGGCCGCATACTGCTGGATTTGCTGCACTTATTGGGAGAGAACGTGTTATCAAGTTCATCCACGTCCTGTAACGTGTTGTGCACCATCACCTGGTGGCAATAGAAGTTATAATGGATCAGTAATATGGAGGCGGGGCGGGGGACGGAAAGCGTGAACGTTGACGTTGGACTGATAGAACGGAGCTGCGTTGATATAACCCCCCCCCCCTCCTCGCCCCGTCTCGCCGCACACATACCTAAGCGAAACCGGTTTCGGTCAAACTATAGTCTTGATATCTTAATTATTTGGTAGCAAATCGGGTGGATTAACGATATAATGCTACCACCACCTACTAACTTTAGGGAGTGCACCGTCATCATGATCATCATTTCAGCTTATTTCTGTATAGGTTATAATTTAATGGCTTCTAATGAAATTCTATTTACATTCAAAAGTGTATGTACTCGTATATACATACTTGAAATATCTGGTATAAAACAAATGTTAAAAGATGAAATCATCATCATTATCAGCCAATTTCCGTCCACTGCTGGACATTGGCCTCTCCTATGGCACGGCACTGAACTCGATCTTCAGGTATTAGTTTCTAACCGTTTCATCAGATGAAATAAATAAACAAGAATATAAAAATTAGTTCAACTCACAGCGTGTAATGTTTCCTGGCTAGCCATGTTGTCATCTTCACCTTCTTCTTCTATACACTTCACTTCTTCCGGGGAACTCTGCAATTATTTGTTTGATACGGTAACAGATTTTATAGTAAAGCAATTGGTAGTGTGACTGGAAAAAAAGAGCCGAAGACCGGGCTCAGTGGCGTGTCTTGGAGGAGGTCTACGTCAGCAGTGGACTGATACCGGCTGATGATGAAGTAGCAAGCGGCAATAACCCAATGGCTAAAGCATCGGCCTGGCGATTGAGAGGTCATGAATAGGGATATTGCCTAGGTCGAAAAATAGTAATTCTAATTAGTCCGTCAGTTAGATTATCATAAAATATTAGACACGTATTTTTTTTCAAATACACATCAATAGAAATTGACAAAGATAAAGAGCGTCAAAGTTCGGGAGTGGGGGCTCGTGACGTCAGTGATCGCTAGAAAGTAGTACGGTTTGTGACGGCGCGCGGAATTGCAACGCTCTATATCTTCGTCATTTTATGTTTAATTGAAAAAATAAAAAATACATATCCAATATTTTATGATAATGTAAATGACGGACTAAAAAACTTTTTAGTAAACTAGCCTGTTGGATCTCCACCCATTGCACTATTGACGTGAACCAACTCCAGACACAAGCATATGTTACTTAGTTAGAGGGGCTAACAAGATTACTAGTAATGTGCAACCAACCACATTGCTAGTAAGATTTTTAAAAAATATACAAATAGAAAAATCATACATCTTATTATTGTAAATTATTTATTTTGTTATACATTCGGAAATCTAAGAAACAGGCGTCGAGCTTAGTTTGGATGTCACAGTTCTCTTATTACGTTATTCCATTACCATTGTATGCATCTCTGTAACTTACATATATGTGTTCTGGCAATAAATATGTTTCATTTTCTACAGGGTTCATTTACTACCATTGTTTTGTCACTTATTCAACCGTGAAATAGTATGAATTGAACGACGGAGAGTTCGTATATAGTATCTAGATCTCTATATAGTACTTTCATCTTTAACACTTTAAAAATATTTTTTGAAGTGAAACTGCTTTAGGGCGCACTGCGGTAAAATTTGACGGAAGTGACGTAGCGTCACGGTCCGAATCAACGGAAGTGACGTAAGCGTCATGTTATATTTATAAACGCCTTCTATTGTAGAACGGCGTAACTACGAAGACGTATTCGCTAAAGTTCAAAAGATGGAGTTGTACAAATAATTAGTGATGTTGAGAAATAAATTGAATAAACTTGTAAGTAACACTTCTAACGCGTCCCTTTATTAAAAAAAAAACAACTTTCCGCACTTGGAAAACCCTGTGTCGCCCTTGGGGATTTACAAACATACAAATTTAATAACGGACACATATAAACACCCAGCCAGACTAGGAGCAATCGTTATTGTCATACAAAGAATTGAGCTGTGTGGGAATAGAACGCAAAACCTTCGGATTCGTAGACAACTGACTAGTCGATGAATTATCATCATCATAATCAGCCGGTATCTGTCCACTGCTGGACATAGGCCTCTCTCAAGATACGCCACTGAGCCCGAACTTCGACTTTCTTTTCCAGTCACTGCCCACGTGTCCTAGAGTGGAGACCGCGAATCGGCAAAAGTAGTGTGGGACGTCCTGTGACCAGGTGGAGCGACGACATACGCAAAGCGGTAGATGTATAGTCTTACAGAATTATTGGTAGTAGAGTGGTTCCGACTATGCGGCCGGAAGCCAGGTCCGGGAGGCAAGTTTTTCTGAACGCAGCAGTTCACTCCCGGGCTGAAGTGGAGTTCTACGTGGAATCTGTAAGCATACAAAAAGGTTAAAAAGTAAATTTAAAAAATAGGCTAAATAGTTAAGATCGTTTAAAAAAGCGAACGGAGTTCTCAAGTAACACAGATAAAAAATATCCAGGCAAACTGAGAACCTCCGTCCTCCTGAGAACGGTTTTCAGATTTATTCCTATAAAAGTGCTTCACGACCTTGCTTCTTACCAAATTTCATGATTCTAGGTAAACGGAAAGTACCTATAGGTTTTGATTCCCTTGTGAAATCGCAAAATATACGATATAAACGGTCATATCTTTTGATCGCGTTGACTTACAAGTTTGATTTTTTCACAGCCAAATGAGACTGTAGACCCGAGTATTTGATATTAGTTTCAACTTGATACCTCTACGCGTTCCTAAGAAAAAGGGCCTTGACAGACGGACAACAAAGTGAACCTATAAGGGTTCCTTTTTTAGGGTTCCGTACCCAAAGGGTAAAACGGGACCCTATTACTAAGACTCCGCTGTCCGTCTGTCTGTCTGTCTGTCTGTCCGTCTGTCACCAGGCTGTATCTCATGAACCGTGATAGTTAGACAGTTGAAATTTTCACAGATGATGTATTTCTGTTGCAATAACAACAAATACTAAAAACATAATAAAGTTAAAAACTATAGAGGGTCCCATACAAGAAACGTGTTTTTTTCGGCATTTTACGCCATCTATGAACGCTTAGTTAGGTAAACGTCCCATAGAAGGCGTTATATTGAAATGTCGATCCCTTAGATCGATTAACGAGACGTTAGATGGCGTTATAAGAAATAAAATGTTTAAAAATTATTATTTTTTTGCTGGCGAAAAATGATAGTGGTATTTTTTGCTCATCATCATCATCATAATCAGCCGGTATCAGTCCACTGCTGGACATAGGCCTCTCCCAAGTTATGCCATTATTTTTTGCTCGATCTTATAAAATACTGTAGTGTGGCACGGAAACCTACGAGTGCGAGTCCGACTTGCACTTGACCAGTTTTTTCCTTTTGAGGTACGGAACCCTACCTTACCACCATCAAGAAGAAAATCTGCTGCCACAACCTTACGGTGTTCCGACACCAAACGGAACACGCTAAGCCTAAAATACTCTAGACAGAGTATTCTAGTCTTGGCGTGTTCACCATCTTGGCCAACATCATCGCTTACCACCAGGCGAGATAGTGGTCAAACTCTACCCTATGAGTAATGAAATTTAAAAAAGGGTGCGTAGAAAGTTACGCGTTAGGCGTGAAACTTCCTTTACACAGTGGGAATTCAGATTATAATGATCATCTGTGAGCTTAGCGGGACGAATGCCCGAATGATAGCAATCACGTCGTAGTTAAGCCGTTCTACAACAGAGAGCGTTTATAAATATATAATATAACATGACGCTTACGTCACTTCCGCTGCATTCGGACCGTGACGCTACGTCACTTCCGTTAAATTTTACTCCAGTGCGCCCTAAAGAAGTTTCACTTCACAAATTATAATAATAAAAATGTGTTACCTTTCTTCTGAGCAGGGATCTTTGGTAGGATCCTCGTACAGCATAACAACTATCTGCGACATGTAGTTCAGTTCTGACACCATCGACACGTACTCCATTGCACGACGCCATTGCTCGTCGTTTAACACCTATTAAATAATAGTATAACGAGTTATTTAGTAAAGACGCAGTAGCTGCAGTAAAAACAGGCTGTTTAATTTTAGCACACCATGTTGCTTGAAACATATTCTACGAACTACTGAACTACGAATCTGTTTACTCGCGATAGAAAAACCTCAACCATATTGTCATGCAATACATTAGTATTTGGGAGTAATTGATGGCTACCGTGCACGCCTCCATTAGCTGTTAGCTAAGCTAGGCACGTTGGTTTGTTCTTCATTTTTAAATTAAATTAAAAATATATATATTTTACTATGTTTTCGAGAGTGAACAAGTATCTTCTAGGCAAGCATGCTACACCCCTGACCACATCGTAACTTTCCACCAGGTGAGATAGTGATCAAATGCTTGCTTAAATGCAATAAAATAATAAAATGTCAAATATTTTGAACAATCTTGTACATATAGTCGAATTTTTAATTAGACGGAGTAAACTGACAGATCAAAATGTCACTTATCAAATTAATGTTGCCAACATTCAAACGTAGTGATGATCTTTTTTATTTTTATCGTTCAAAGAACTGAACTATAGATTAAAAACACTTAGTAAGTATAAGTTCTAGTTAACTGAATTATGTATTTGATCAACGTATTAGACATAAGCATTCAAAGTCCAGCGTACTAGTTGAATAAGGATGATAAAATATGTAATACTTTTAGGAAAACTTTAATATGAGTTATTGAACTAGTTCACTGAATTGATATGACTCCATTAACTAAATCTTTTATACCACATGCCTATTTTTATTTCATGAAAAAGTGGCAATACTCGTAATGTTAAATTACTCCGTTTAATTAAAAATTAGACTATATTTTAACAAATTATTTATTTATTTATTTATTAATAGTTCGCCATTATAATAATCATCGTTATAAACATTTTAAAATAAAAATATTAATACTCCTATGCCAAATGTTAATATAATTACAGGCGAAGACTGCATGCACATAAAATTATAGACGAGTAACATTTTAGAATAAAGTTAAAATTTAAAATGTAATTTATGTAAAAAGAAAAAAAATAAGATGATTGCTAAAACTCATTTTAAAATTTTACAAAGAAAAAATCTCATTAAATTTTAAACACTACAGTCAATTATCGTTACATAAAAAATTATACATACAATTTAAAATAAATTACGTTTTTTATGAATATCACAGAGACTTGATTGCAACTTTAAAATTATTGATGTTTTCATAGAATACAAAATATTTTATTATTTGAATAATACTATAAAATCGATAAATGTATCTATACAAAAGGACACTCACATCCAAAAGCCCTCCAAACCGCAGCACAGTGAGCAAGGAGTGCACATGACTCTCGCTAGTGAAGTACAGTCGTGTTCGCACGTGGCGACCCGGGCTCGATACTCCGTGACTGTACCTGAAGTCAATGCTTTAGAATCAGTGAAAACAGTATCACCTGGCTTTAAATGAGCCCGCATATAACAAAACTAAAGTTTTTATAATGATCTTTCGAACTTAAATGGCGCGCCTTTCCATCTTATTTACACCTACGTTTAATACTAAATAAGATCACACAATGAACGTATTATTTAAATAAGATTAGTTCAAAAAGTTAAATAGCTGGTGTCTTTCACTGCCACTTAACCTCAGATGAGACCTGATGGTCCAAACCATTAATGATTAATAATTCACAACAATATGGAATACCTCTAACTAATGCTGTTTAGAAAGGTTGATTTAACTTTAAATTTATAACGACTTATTAAAATTTTTGGACGAGGGTAACTATAGTGGAGAGGCGTGCGATTTAGTTTGGACGATCGCAACTACTTCTAAATATATTCTAAAATAAAAAAAAATATCTATAATATATTAAGTTACTCAAAAGCAAAGCTTACTCTGGGATGTAAGGGAGGACAAATACAACCTCAATGTTGCCAGCCAACCGCACTTGCCCGTGGTGCATCCTGTTGACCAACAAACGAGGCTCTGGCGACCGACAAATGGCGGTATAATCATTTCAAATTATGGCGTAGCTAAATACTACAGGCCGTTGACGGGCAGAAGCGTCACCGGTGCGAGGAGCAAAGTCGTGCGATCGCCAACCCGCCTGCCCAGCGTGGCGATTTGTTCATATCCCTCCCAATGAGCCGAAGATCGGGCTCAGTGGCGTATCTTGGGAGAGGCCTACTACGGCTAGCAGTGGACTGATACAGGCTGCTTATGAAAGCTTACTCTAATTGAGCAATGAGAGGTCCCTATTTTAAAACAACACAACATAGATATAAACATTCGTTATATGTATACAGGCTGTGCAAAGTCGATTTCGTTGTCTTAGCTTAGGGCCTCTTTGACCACGTACAAATAAGTTTTTGAGTACAGTAATCTCCAGTTAATTATATCAGTAACTGTACCTACGCATTGTGGGCATTTCTGAGTAATCGAGAAAAACTAACAACATATTATATACCTACATACATCAGGTAAGATAGTGGTCAAACGCTTGCCTATCTGGTATAAAAAGGTCAATTTAATCCACATCACCTTTCTTTCTATCTCGCTCATACTTACCGCAAGATCATCTGTCAAACTATAAAACCAATATGAAGAAAAAAGCAAAAACATAATTCAAGGTCAAATTTTTAGTCATCAAAAGTTTATTCTATATGCAACCTCCATTGTGTATCATCTTCTTGGTTTTAACCCAAGTATGTTATCGTCACTTAACATCAAGCGCGACAGTCGTTAAACACTTGCCTATCAGGTATTAAAACAAAGTTCTATTTGGAAAAAAAAGTTTCAAAATAATATCGTTTAAAAACTAAAAAACAACCGACTTCAATGCCGCGCTATTCATTTTCAGTACCAATTTTGAGATGTTTATCTCAATATCTCTGGAGATACTTATCATACCTCGATAAAATTACCATGGTACCACACTTGGGATATCTCCTTTCGAACAAAAAAAGAATAATCGAAATCGGTTCATAAACGACGAAGTTATCCGCGAACAAACATAAAAAAAAAAAAAATATATATATATATATATACGGTCGAATTGAGAAACCTCCTCCTTTTTTTGAAGTCGGTTAATTAATCAACTATCCAAGCTCTTTGAGCAACTATAAATTTGTGGATCAACACAACTGTAAGTGTCCTCGTTTCTGCACCATATGTCATGACGGGTCTTTACATGACTTTCGTCTTTAGACTTTATGGAATTGGCGATGTGAAAACTCGACATAGTTTTCCATGTGCTCCTCAGCCCAGCCGTATTCTTCTAATGGCTTCTTTCAAACGTTGTTTTCTACCAAACTTAGAGTTACGGAAAGGTCTATGTTCAGAGCTTCTTTGATAGATCGAATCCGAAATGAGGTGATCCGACAGAGAACTAAAGTCATCGACACAGCTCAGCGGACTAGCAAACTGAAGTGTTAGATGACCCGGCCATATCAGCCGAAGTTCCAACAACCGTTAGGGTAAACAAGTTCTTGAATGAAGACCGCGGAACGGCAAACGTAGTGTAGGACGCCCTCAGACTAGATGGAACGATGATTGCCAGGCGGTTGGAAAGAGCTAGATGAGATTAGCCGAGGATCGAGCTCAGTAGCGTGCAATAAGAGAGGCCTATGTCCAGCAGTGTACTACTCCAGGCTATAGGACTACTATAGGCTGATGATGATGACGATGAATCTACTATAATAAAAGTGTTACGATTGATATTGATGAGTATTATTACCTAGGATTCAGTCTGTTCACAGTTTCCTCTCCTGATTCCTCAATGTTTCTCTGTAAGTCTGCTCTGATCTTCTTCAGTAGCGGCGTGCAGATTCCTTGTCCTATCGTCAGCTTTTCTTGCATTGTCAATCCATATTCCTGTTACATTTTTGATATAAGTCATTGCAGTAATAATAGTATGATCTGATTTTGTAATATATTTCTACATAAAAAAATGTGGTATGGTTTTATGAAACCTCGATGCAAGTGACACTATTTGTTTATGTGTGGCTATGGTAGCTAGCTACTATGACAGCAGTTGCATGACACATTAGCATGTATACAAATATGGCTGCGGCAGCGTCCGCCAATCACATCTAGACCTAAATTTCATACCTCATATCCACCAATCAAGCTAAAGCACCAGCGAAATGCAACATGCGATAGATGGACGAAAACATTTGAGGCGATGTAATAAAAATTTCACTTACAAATATTATAATTATGTTGTATATTATAATTGTACTTTTTAGGGTTCCGTAGCCGAATGGCAAAAAACGGAACCCTTATAGATTCGTCATGTCTGTCTGTCGTCTGTCCGTCCGTATGTCACAGCCATTTTATTCCGAAACTGTTAGGACTACAATATTGAAACTTGGTAGGTAGAAACTTGGTAGGTAGTATTCTGTAAACCACTTTCCTAATTTTATACAAAAATAAAAAATATAAAAGTTTAAGGGGGGGCATCCCATACATGGAACTGAAACAAAAAAAAAATGTTTCTTAAAACCTATACGTGTGTCTATGGATAGGTCTTCAAAAATGACATTGAGGTTCTTAGAATCTTTTTTTCTCAAAGTCAATCATTTGAAAGATAGGCGCGGCGCGTCTAAAGAGGTAACATGTGTGTCCCCCCCCTCTAACTTTTAAAGTATGGGAGTGAAAAATCTAAAAAAAATATATGCTACAGCATACATTTTTCAACAACGAAAATTGGTTTGAACGAGATACAGTCAGCAGTTTTAGAGATATGGCGACCGCAAAGATAACTTTGTTTTTCATACAAACACTATGAAAAACAAAGTTAATTTTGTAGTTGCGAAAGATCATAGTTATGGAATACTTAACTGTGTTACGGAACCCTACGAGTGCGAGTCCGACTTGCACTTGGCCAGTTTTATTTTTATTGTTGTAGGCGGATCCAACCACTTAGCACAATACCCGCAAGCGCTAATTGCAGTCCAGTATTGCACGCCGCACATAAGTTGATGAGTCAGCTCCTAATATATTAGCTTACTCCGCCAATTGTGAACCGATTTGAATGATTCTGTTTTACATAGTTAGGGTTCGTCTCCAAGGTGGTCCCATTTAAATTTTGTCAAGATCTGATAAGTATCTCCAGAGATATGGCGATAAACGACCCAAACTTCCTACTGACTCGTGAAGTAGATTTTTTTAGTTTTTAAACTACCTTAAGTAATAAAAACAAAATTAACCTATAGCCGAGTAAAAGAGGGTACATAAAAAAAAAACAAAACACACCCACCTGTGGTATAACGATATCAGCTAGATATTTAGCATAGATATACAGTTCTTCAGCCAAGTCAAACTGCAACGTGTGTTGATTGTGTTGCAAGTCGTATTTGATGCAGTCATATATGTCCGGAATTTTAGATATATCGTAAGTCTTGTTTTTAGTACAGAAGTCCTTTTCTATCTTGCCCCATCTGCGGCCCATTAGTTCCCATGTCTCGCCGTGGTACAGGATTGTATCTGTTTATTTAATTTTGCTTATTTAGTCATGAAAAGTTTAAGAAATGTAGGGGAGGTTGGAATTAACTTGTTTATTATGATGTACAAAAATTGCTGCTAAGAGATTGTGAGGTATTTATTAATTACCCCTAATAGAGACCAAATAAGACATAAAATCGTTCATCATACCATACGCCTGGTCATAGAACTCATAAATAACTAAAGGGCAGATATAGATAAGTACAGGGTTTTTTTTTAAATAAATTAAAACAAATTGATTGCTTACTAAAATTAGAATATATTTTTAAAGGCGTACTTATTCTCTGTTATTATGTATAGAATAACATACGTGAGGCCTATGTCCAGCTGTAGACATAGATAGGCTGATGATGATGATGGAATACCATATACCTCGGCTGCATATGGTAGTGTGAATACGAGAAGTCTAATTTTCCATAACTTTTTGATATAATGGCAACTTTGCCTCATAGATGACGCGTGTTATGTTACTCTTCAGTAGGGTTTCCGGAACCGGATTCTTTTTGAGAACCGGGAATTTCGGTACCTTTTAAGAAAAGAACCGGTTCTCCCAGTTGTTTCGGTATTTTCGGTTCTTGGTCGTTTTTGTTATATTAGACAAAAGTTTAGCTTTAAAAATTGAAAAATTGGGATGTAAGGGAGCAAAATTCCACCTGATTGCTCCCAGCCAACCTCTTCTGCACGTGGTGCATCCCGCGAACGAGGTTATGGCGGCCGACCATGGCGAGATACTCAATCAGAACGACGTAACTAAATACCAGGCCAGTGACGGGCAGCAGCGTCACCGGTGCGAGAAGCTTCGTCCTGCGATCACCCAAGCCGACTGCCCAGCACGTGGTGATCGTTTGAACAAAACTTGCATGGCACGCGCAGATATAAAACGGCCCCCAGTTCCCGGCCGCCCCGCTATGGCGACGGAAGGCTGCCAAAACCGACTGACACTGGCTACTTTTAATAGACGCACGCTACGGCTGGATGCACACTTGAGTTGGTACTACTGGAAGAAGAGCTTAAAACATAAGATGGCATATTCTAGGTTTATGTGAAGTCTAAAGAGAGAGAGAGAGAGAGTAGGACACCATTACCCTAGATTCAGGCCATTTTATGTATTTTATAGAGAGAGAACATCCATCCCAAGGCGGTGTCGAGTTCTTGGTCCACAAGATCCTCTCTGACAACGTTCTAAAAATCTCCAGTTTGTCGACAAGGGTAGCGTATCTTGTGATCAAACTCACTGACAACAGGTTATACCTCAAGGTTATCCAAGTATACGCACCGCCTTCGGCACACTTGGACAATGAAGTAGAGGAAATATACGGGGACATTTACAAGGCCTTGCACACCACTCAAAAGGCCTATTTTAACGTTGTCATGGGGGATCTCAACGCTAAAGTGGAAGTACAAGCAAGCGGCGAATCGGTAGTAGGAATGCTCGGAAACACGGTAGCAGAAATCATAGGAGGAAAATGCTCGTCACTTTTTTAGAAAAAGAGGGGCTTTTCTGATGAATTCTTTCTTTCAGAAAGACCCGCGGTTGAAATGGACGTGACAAAGCCCCGACTCTATGATCAAAAACTGATAGATAGATAGAAAAGAGAGACTTCATAATGATGGACAAAAAAGCATATTTAGAGATGTCTCAGTGATCACTAGGTTTAAAACCGGCAGTGATCACCGACTAGTCCGAGGCTCTCTAGACAAAATTCTGTGAGACGCGAGGTGCCGGCAAGAAGTCTAAGCTTTTATATGAATCTGTGCAGCTAATGCAGAAGCGACGTGAAAACCTTGCAGTCTCGTCTTCGTCAGATTAACTCAATTAAAGAAGCGATCGAGCAAAACCGGAGGTCAAAAGTCTTTGTTCGACAGTTGGGCCGAAGCCATTTGACGAAGTTGACCACTATTAGCGGGAGAGTCGTCGCTTCTAAGCCCGAGATTCTTAGAGAAGTTAAAAACTTCTACGAAGAAAATGTAAAAAGTAATGAGTAAATAAGTAAGAAAGTAGTAGTGTGAATCGCGTAATTAAACTAAAATTCCCGAAAGAACCGGGAATCAAAATTGATTTCCCGGTTCCATTTTACTGACAAAAGAACCGGGAATTGCCGGTACTTTCGAGACCGGGATTTCCCGGTTCCGAACCCTACTCTTCAGGTCTTTAGATCATCGACAGGGCCGCCATCGGTTCTCAAAGATACCCTATTCCTATTGAAAAATTCTGAACTAAGTATTGCGGGAAAATGAAAATTATATCGATGTTACTGCGTAAATTCCCTGAGGAAGTGCATCGGGCATGCACGAAAGCTAGGTCGGGACAATCGACAACGAATATTAATGAGTATAATTGTCGGTCCTTTTATAATCACAATTATATGTACTCTATTCTGAACGTCAAAAGATTGAAAATAGTATGCCATACCTTTAGTCTTAGGATCGTCTTTCTTCGTGACCACAATCCTCACTAACTGATGTATGAGAGTATGTACATGCGCGCAGCATCTCACTGGGTTCTTCACAAACTCCATGGCGGCAGTTATGCTCAAAGAACCGCAAGGATTGATTCGAGCTCGGTCTTCTTCCGTGAAGTCTCGGTCTACTTGCATAGCTTCGTGAAGACGAGCTTTTGCCCTGAGGAATAAGATACGGTTTGGATTGACATAATGAAATTATTATTAAAAAATGGACTGCATCAACTTATTAAAATTTAATGTTTTCAACATTTACGATATACGCGATTGTTTTTTATTCCGCATCGGCACTTACCGAGGTAATAAGATTAGCTGTTTTTAAACGACCTAGATTTCCAAGCAACTTTCTGCTTCCTAGAGAGAGCTAAAACACCGTTCCATCAAAAAGGGAAATTTATCCACGCCCCACGTTTTTATTTTCTGGATAAAACTAATGTCATAATGTGTCGCTGTCGGCAACATTTCTATACCCAAAAAACGACTTAACTCACGTATTCTCAGTCACAACCGGGGAAACCGTTCGAAAATGAAACATTCCTATAGCACAAAAAGTTACTCTAATAAATTTTACTGTCATACAGGACTCACATATTTTGAACCTTCGAAGAATCGCAGTCGTTGTCCAACAAGCCGTTAGTATTGGCTGACTTGACCATCTGCACCAGTATGGGCGTCAGTTCTCCCTCCAAAGCCAGCAGTCCCTTGGCGAAGGCTGCGGCCGTCATTTGTACGCGACCCTCGTCCGACGCGTAGATTTTAAGGTCGTGACGGAACGTTGAGTGGAGACGGAGTAGGCCTAGACCTTGGGTGCCGCCTTCTCCTGTTGAATATAGATAATTTATTATTTTTTAAGTTAAACTTATTTCAGATCACTGGGGTTGACGGAAGTGACGTAGCGTCACAGTTCTAATCAACGGAAATGACGTAAGCGTCATGGTATATTTTATATTATTAAACACTTTCTATTGTAGACGGCGTAAGTACGAAGAGGTATTCGCTATCATTCGGGCATTCGTCCCGCTAAGTTCAACAGATGGAGTTGTACAAAAAAAATAGTGAAATTGAGAAATCAATTGAATGAACGAATCGTGAGTATTATTCGATTTAATTATTTTGATACGTTTACACTCACATGTAAGGGTCGACTGCCTCGAAATCGGTCGGACGTCTAACAGACAGTCAACCATTACACGCAAGTTTTCCCGTAACAAAATATTTAATAGAATGATCTTGGAAGTTTAACTTCTAACGAGTGGCTTTCTACGCACCCTCTTTTTATAGTAATTTATTAATTAACAGGTCACCCATTAATCAAGTGTATTAATTAATTTGGAGGAGGCGGTTCGGAAAATGTCACAAAATATCACAAGGGGGTAGGGGGGTTGCAGTGATATATCACGTCTGACGAGGACTTCTCAATTCGTCTGTATGTTTTTTTTTCGTATGTTTGCTACGCGATTGCACCGCCAATAGGGAATATGCATAAAGTAAACATTTACTAGAAATCATTTATTTTCGAATCATTATTGTTCTGGTGTTGTGTGCTAAACATTTTTTTATAAATAAAATACTCTTATTTAAGAGTATTTTATTTATAAAAAAATGTTTAATTTAATTTAATTATAACATATTTAATTATAATTTAATAATAACACATTTGTGTTAAAATATTATATGAAAAATTCAAAAAAAGCGTGGGAAATTTTAATTGCGAAACACATCACCACTTGTCAATTAGAAAGTGACGTCACAGGGCACCAAACGGTCTCCACAGATTAAATATTTTTCAAAGAAATACTATGCACTGTTGTACGAATACGTACTATTTCTAATAAAAAAATTAATCTATGGACACCGTGCGGTGCACTGACGTCACAAAGGCGCGCGAAAATTTGGCAGCGTTTTAGATACCTCATATTTTTTCAATGCTAAAACTATTTTTTTTAGCTTAATTTGAACACTTTCTGTATTATTTCATATTTTTACTGTGTTAAATGGATGCAATCAGTGAATTAAAAATATTTAAAAAAATTATGCATATTCCCTATTGTGAACGGTAACGAGTTGTTTTAGTACTCGCGTCATGATAGCCTATTTAGGTAGACTGAAGATCCTGGATTGTACTTATCGGGAAACACAGACACCGGTAAAGGGTAAATTCCCCTTTTCTATCCCCCCCACTTACCGGGTATATGCCGTCCCTGTCCGCCCGGGTACATGCAGCGGAACATCCGGCCCAGCTCCTCAGCCTGGATCCGTCCGGCGGGGGTCAGCTCGCCCCCCCACTTTAGTATTAGAACCAGGGAGGGATCACCGTCGCCACCTACTGTGAACAATATGTCTTGTTATAATCTGTCATATTCAAAGTAAGAATCACAAATATAGTTTTGACAAATGGTGACGTAAATTTCCTTTTACTTTTTTTGAAGCTTACTAGATATGGTTAATAATAATAAATTTATTTATTTTATAAAAAGTATGTTACATAATTAATAGGTATAAACTATGCTATTGTTTACTTACTAGTTAGGGACTAAGTAAATATATATTAACAAAGTCGTTAATCGAAAATGGTTAGACAAATTTTACTATGAAATATTCTAATACTGTACGGGCCCTAGGTGTTATATTCGTATAGTAACATCGATGTATATGTACTACGTACATACGTACGTTTACATGTACCTCGATGCATAGCAAGCATATAATAACATTCATAAAATATCATTTAAGTAACATTGTAAGGTCACGTCAAAACCAAGCTAGGAAAATTCCTGTGTTATGGTGTTTGACGCTTCCCTTCGAATATACCAATGAATTATATTTCAGTATAATTAGTCTTGTCCAGGTACGTAACTCTTATATACAGTATAATTAAACTTGACTATTTCTGGTTACACATTAAATAACCTACTAACCAAAAGAAATTTACTAAACAATCATATTTACAAAGGAAATATTTACATTCAGACCTAATTAAATAAAAACAACAAAATTTAGTAAGTACTTGGTAATTCACCAGAGAATCAGGTAAGTACGCAATTATCTATATTTAAAAAAAATTGAAACTACAAAGTATCATGCATAATAATTAATAACTAGAGCTACGAAAATATCGGGTACTTTTTGTTGTGACAAAACTACCCGCTGCTGTTTTACTTAACTGTGCAAAAACAAGCAATGTGTGTAGGACGTCTTAGTGTGTGGCTCTGTCGTCGTGTATCTAAGAGTATCGGGTAAACTGCTCCTCTGTTAGTGTGAACGATACTCTTGTTTGTGTTTGTTATTACCTCGCAAATGGCTCGCAATTTCCAAACCCATATTTTAACTTCTCGAAGAACAGTGTCATTTCAAGTGATTGTTTAAAGTATTTTTATAATAGTTTAGTTTCTACCAACAATATAAAATCTCTCGCGCAAATGTTTAATCCAGTTACAAATGTAAAACTAATAACCGGCCAAGTGCGTGTCGGGCCACGCGCAGTGTAGGGTTCCGTAGTAGCTTGTTATACAATGCAGTCTTTACCCGTTATACACAAGCAACTAGGTACTCCGTCTTTGTAATTTTAAAGGATTTATTCTAAGAATTTTGTATTTGGTACAAAATTATCCAACACCCAAGTTCAACGACTATTACTGCTAAACTAATAAAGTTATCTCAACCGTTATAATTTTCCTTTAAAGTTCATGAAATGCGCTATTATCACGAATTTTTTCAGATTTTTCAAGCCAGTAGTTTAGCTTTTAGAGGGGGGGGAGACGCCCTACTGGAACACAATTTTGCACTTTAGAGTTTAATATTTTGTAAATGGAGTATTCAATCGAAAAATAGTATTAGCAACCCTTAAGTCATTTTAAAAGACCTATTTAACGATACCCCACACGATAGGGTAGACGATGAAAAAAAAATTCATTCCCACTTCTCATATAGGGGAGCTACCCTAAAAAAAATATTTTTCACAATTTTATTTCAGCACTTTGTCGGCGTAATTTATATACATACCCCCACAAAATTACAGCTTTCTAGTATTAACGTTCTCTTAGCAAAACCTCGGACAGACAGACAGACAGAGGGACATGACGAAACTATAAGGGTTCCTTGTCAGGACTACGGAACCCTAAAATAGATAGTCCGACTTGGGCTTAGAAATACCTACAACTTTTAACTTAAAATTTTCTTGGACTTTTCTTGGATATGCTGTTATTTGTGACGGTTTAGAGATAAGGAAATTCAAAGTTAAGAGCAAGTGACCATTATCTTTTTTGTATTCTGATATAAGGTAACAGGACAAGCACGACGCTCGCCTGATGGTAAGCGATGACGTCTACCTATTACAGACACAGCAGCATGCAACATTCTGGACTACCAGAACCTTGCATGTCACTGCACTGCGCCTGTTACCTTGAGACACAAAGATATCTCACATGCCCTGTAATATGCATGACGACAGTACCAAAAAATCGAAATTTGATGATTTTAGGGGAAAATACATATTAAAAAAATTTAAAACACTAGTTTAGTTTTATATAGAAAATTGAGATTATTAAGATTTTCAATAAAATACAACATTAAAATACTGCAATCGGCCATTTTTATTGAAACACCAATCACAGCGCATGACGTCACGCCTATGTCCTCTTATGAGGTTTTCTTGAAAATGTTATTACATTTTGGAAATCCAATGTGTATTCATTGTCACAGATTATATAATAGTTACTGCGTTAAGTATGTCATTAACGTATGCGTGACGTCACAGCCGACGCCATCACACATGTGAGCTGTTTTTGCGCACTATTGAAAAAATATTAGAAAATTTTGTGTGTAAATTATACCGTCGTCAGAGCTGGACCCTCGTGGCCTCCCGCGAGGTTGGTACTTCATCTGCACCTTACGGTTGATACCGGAGAAGTGGCCATACCTGCAACCATACATTACCGTACATATTATCTACTAAAAAATACTTAACTAAATTACTAAGAACATTATTAAAAATTACAAACATTTAATAAGTAGTTTATAAAACTGTTGCATAATGAAGGGTATTAAAACACGAGTGTGTTCACTATAGAATATATTTTTATCCCATCTATTCGAAAATCGATGTTTGGTTTTGATCCTCGATAAGTGTGCACAAATAGGTCTTTTCCGCCCCTGGACGGTAAACT
This sequence comes from Cabera pusaria, assembly GCA_954871355.1. Classification (NCBI taxonomy): domain Eukaryota; kingdom Metazoa; phylum Arthropoda; class Insecta; order Lepidoptera; family Geometridae; genus Cabera; species Cabera pusaria. The sequence goes on from OX940892.1 coordinate 7,134,731, forward strand.
GTTTTTTAATAGTTGGCTTATGAATGTTCTTCTATTGTGCCCTATCTGAGGAGGTTCAATAATAATATTGTATGGGAAATATAATATAATAATATACATATAAAAATATAATATGACCCATCCCTTATTATGATATATGCTACTAATCGAGATTTATTGAACTAAGTTCTACTAAAACGTGTTCAAACGTCGTTGTTGATCTTAATTTACGCATACTTGATTTCACCACCTCCCATTAGGCTTCATTTGATTGCGTTTACCAAAACAAAGATTTTATGTTATTGCGCACAATGGAACGTAAATGTCGTCATACGAGCTGTCGTATCAGACAGTCTAGCGAAACTCAATGAAATAATTCTTTCGATGGAGTTTGGCAGTCAAATAATGGTGGGCAGAAACTTCTATCACAGTCCCACAGTATCCTTTCTCTCTTTTCTTCCGTTGACATTTGACAATCTCGCCAGGCCTGTCGCACTCCGCGCTGTAGCTAGAAACTACAAGTACCTCCGCGCAACCCTCTCGGGTGCATGTTCAGTCAGTAAAGTGTCACGCGCGCTCTCGATCGGCCGCGCACCTTACTTGTACCTACCTCATTATTATATTCCTTGCTTACGATATTAACATACAAAAATATTATTCAGTATGTCTAAACAAAGGGCTACAAAGCATTGCGTAGCATACGGATGCTTAAACAACAACGGGAATGACGACATTAGATTTCATACACTTCCTAAGAATCTCGAGAGGTAAGACATTAATAAACTTAATATTATTTATAAGTAACGTAAATCTAGGTAGTAAGGCTATCTAGGTACTTTTTGTTTAACGATCCGGTCGTTTAGTAGTAGTTTTCGAATTTTTTCGCATAAAAGTCAATGACCTTAAAGATCGTTCACTGTAAGTACACCTCCCGGGTACTAGTGGCCGCCTTCTAATGCAGGGTCAGTGTATACTAGTTTTAGTTTAATACTTATATCAATTGAACAATAAAAGAAGGGGATAGAAAATGTCAATTTTTTTTTGCCTTTCTTTCATTTTATTTGTTAATTTTGTCGTCGCGCTGCACATGTAGATATTTATGTAAAAAGCAAAGAATGTCACACATAAAATGGTAGGTAGGTATAAGTCAGCTGAGTTTCATGTTTCAAGGGAATTCACGTTAAGATCTTTAGGGAATTTCTATCGACATTACATCTTGCAAAATATTAATTGTAACCTACTTGAAATTGGTAGGTTATTTTATTATTTACTGTAGGTAGGTTGCGTAGATCCTATAGGTAGGTACCGAGGTGGTCCCATTGTAATTTCATCGAGATCTGATGAGCATCTCCAGAGATATGACGATAAACGTCTCAAACTTGCAACTGAAACTGACTCGCGCGGCATGGAAGACGGTTGTTTTAGTTTTAACTATCTTAATTAAACTATCACATAAACTATCTTAATTATAGTATAACTGTAGTAGTTTTATCCTACCTCGACATTACACATGAATGTAGCACTTTAAATATACTCATTACATTGTTCTACCTTAAAGTATTCTTCTACCAATTATAGGCTTCAATAAGTTATCTAATAACATTCAACCCTATAGGAGAGGCCGCGAGTTGACCGAGTTATTCACTCTCGCTGTGCGTGGACTTACGGTGCATTTTACTGTGCGCAACACGCGGTTCATAGTTACTATTAGTTGATACTGTGACGCAAATTCAAGGTCGCACTCGAGGCGTGAAGCGCATTTTGAACGTTACCGGCGTTGTAACTAGGTTTAATCTCGCATGTTTGCTCTCAGGGAGTGCAATTTCTGTACTTGTACTATTCATTATTCTGTGATCTCGCTAAGACTTGACTTACTTCGGCCATATTGTTTTGTTTCATTTGTTTGTTAATACAAGTTCTTTCAAAGTTTGTTGTGAGTATTCGTAATGTGATATATCTTTCAAATAAGAGTTTCTACTATGACAGCACGGCAGCGACCTTCAGAAAAAAAAATGATTCTATTATATTGTATTAGAAATAAATATATTGTATCTGATGAAGGCTTATTATTTGTGTCTGCCCACATTTCAATCCGACGCTGTGTTAGTACCAACTATGCATCTTCATGGGTGGTCCTAATACAACTAGTTAATATATAATTTTATGAGTACCCAGCCCGTGTTTTCGATAAAATATATCGATATCAATAAAATTTTATATTATATGTAGCCGCACTAATTATTTAGTCTGTAAGGCTGGCAGACACTAGTTAGTCCACAGATAACTAAAGTCAATAAATGTCTGTATGTTTGCATTATAGTGACTGCCAAATGAATCTTATTGGCTTGTTATTGGCTAGTACTGAGTCCCGTCTCTTAACGTAGTATTATATTCTCTTTGGTATCAGATTGTTTTGGCATTGTCAAATTGACGAATTAATATTATCGAAATCGTTTCCGTGTCCGTGCATGTTATATATTTTTGTGTTTTGAATCGTGAATTCCGAATTTTAAATTGTAGGCCAAGGAATTAAAATATTTATAATTTTAATAACTAAATAACAAGACGTCTCGTCTTGTTTTGCCATGCACGGACACGGAAACGAACGCGGAAAATACGAGTGACAGTGGCTGTTGACAGTGTAAACGGGATCAAGAGCGCTAAACGTCCGAAATCGTTTTAATGTAACTGCGTTCAGTTTGTAGTGGTGAAATGCAAAATTCCGGTTTAATCTCAGTTAAACACGTAAATCAAGTTCAAGTCGACCTGATCGCGTTTATATTCACTGGTGAAATCGGCCCTAAGTCTAGAATGGGAACTGGCTCAATAACAGCTGCCAGAACACATAAGATGTTTGGTGACAAATTTTGCAACTTGAGGATGTTAGCTGATCAGGCGGACACTGGACAGTGTCCTACCACCACGCAGGGCCGAGGGGCATGAATGGTACTTTCTAGAAATTTCGTAGAATAAAATAAATCACTTACATCTCTAGAACGCTCTTCAACTGTTCCAATTTCCCCTGTTTCTCCTCGATCTCAGGATCAGCATGCCGCGTGTGAATATCAGTCAGCAACGCCCGCGCTATATCCAATATCTCTTGTAGCTGCTTTGGCTTCTTCAGCTTGACGTGACCTCGCTTGTACCCCTCGTACTTCTCGAATATTTCGAAGAATCTGAAAAACAGAAGACTGCTTTATATTATTTATTTGATTCTGTACTAGGGTGTTTTTTGTGTTTGAAGTTGTGAGAGGTAAATCTGTGCAGTGCAGTGCGTTATGTCTATAATTTCAACATGTGGTATGTCATGGCAAATGGTAAGTCGCAATAATCGATGTTCCGTCTGACTTGCTACAAAAAAAACAGCTTACCCACATCAAGGAGAAAATCTGCCGCCATAACTTTACGGTGTTTCGCCAGCAGAGGCCTTGAAAATCAGACCCTAGACCTAGCATGTTTAGCATCGTCGACCAAACCATCATTTGCCAGACCAGGCGAGATAATGGACTTTTTTTTGAGAGCAACAATATAGTCATCATCATCATCATTATCAGCCGGTATCAGTCCACTGCTGGACGTAGGCCTCCCCCAAGACACGCCACTGAGCCCGGTCTTCGGCTCTTTGTTTCCAGTCACTGCCCACCGCTTATTAACATAGTATACATATAGTAGCTCGTAAAAATCTAAAGAAAGTTGCTGTAGCCTGCCATTGCCGTATAGGGTAAGGTGTTAGCAATATACATTCGAGGATGTTATGTTCATATAGCATAATAGACCAACCGGATAAAGTCCTCGCCCGAAACTTTGCAGAGACACGGCTCATAGCAAGCGAACTGAGCTAAGGCAACATTTTATTTACTGGTCGTTTGTGTTTTCTGGGCGTTTTTGTTTTCCAACTTTCCTCGTACCCCTTTAACGTTAGGGCAAGGATAGATCAGGTCGGTCTAAAGCATCCTAGACTGATTTGGAGAGCAGAGTGTATGGGCGTATTTAATTTAAACTTTCGTGTCAGAGCAATGACGCACGAAGCAAGAATTTGGTTTAAACCAACACTGCATTAACATGTAATTTACTTAATTAGTCACACCGCTATTCATAGTAATAAACCCATAAATCGCTCGTTGTTATGACATGACTAGATTAAAAAAAAAACCTTTATTTTTCTCAATACTCAAGAATTTTCGCATTTCGTAGGTTTGTTTAAACTGATCACATATTCCAAACCAGAATTCTCGATTAGTATTTCTGTATATTTGACCACTGTTCGTTAGAACGAGATGCAGCTGTTCAGCTCTCTCTTTCTGTCTCTCTCTCACTCTCTATTAAATAATAGAAAGAAAAAAGATCCATAACAGATAGCTTCGTGCGTCAATCCCCAAGAAAATCCAAGAAATATAGCAACTTACCTTGGATGTCGGACTTCGACCTTCATCTTCTGCTTAGGGGTCCGATCCCCATGCCTTATAACACCGACCACGCATCTCAACTCCATCATCTTGCCGAAAGTAGTGGGCACTATGGGGGGATCGTCCAGTTGAAACGGCACCGACCAAGGAATGTGCAACGTTGGTGCTAATTCCCTCAGGATCATGTTCCCGAGTATCTTGGCGCAGTCATCGTAGTATTTGTTCGAGTTTTTCACGAAAGAGAACCCGTTGACGTCGCATACGAATGACTTGCCGTTCGCTCTGTGAAGAGTTTTACAAGAGTTAGGAATATTATAGCGAGGTATTTTTGCCTCGTAACATGATTTTGAATATGAGAGCGTTTGGCTACTTCATACATACATAAAATCACCCCTTTTTCCCGTTGGGGTAGGCAGAGAATACTTCTTTTCACATGCTACGATACTGACAAACGTCTTTCGCTTCTTCCTCTTTCATGAGCGCCTACATTACATACATGCTCGCCGGTTATAGGTACTTTAGTCTTGGCCTTTCTTTAAAAGGTCTCCGATCTGGTCGTGATACGTTCGCCTAGATCGGCCTCTACAGGTTCGCCCATTCATCCTTTGGCTACTTCAGTCAAGAAAAATTAAATTATAATATTTTCGATTGTTTTGTTAATTCTCATTTATTTGTTCATTTAGTCGATTCATATATATATTTGATTTCATATTCGTCACTTAACATCAGGTGAGATAGTGGTCAAACGCTTGACTACAAAAAATAAAAAAAAATTAAAAAAATCATTGACGTTTCATCCGACTTTGAAAAAGAAAATATGTTCTTTTTTGTATGTTTGTTCGCCGATAACTACGGAGATTCTTAACCGATTTTAATTATTCATATTTTCATTGGTAGGGTTTATCTCCAAGGTGGCCGTTTAAATTTTATCTGAATATCTGATAAGTATCTCCAGAGCTATGATGATAAAAGTTTCAAACTTGCTACTGAAACTGACACACGCGGTATGGAAGTCGGTTGTTTTTAGTTATTAATTATGCATAATATCAAACAATAGGCCGTAATACTGTATGTAGGTGATGCTTCCTTACATAGTATAAAAAGTTGCTCCCGCTGCCTGTACGCTTACATCTTCAAAACTAGGCAACGGACTCTAATGCGGTTTTCATCAATAGATAGATTGATTCAAGAGGAAGGTTTATAACTAGGATTAAACGCAGGCAAAGCCGCGGGGTACGTGCAGCTAATTCTGAATAAACTGTAACTTGCTAGCTAGTTCTGAATAAACGGTGCCCACTGAAATTACAGGGCATGTGAGACTCAACATCTTTATGTCTCAAGGTAACAGGCGCAGTGCAGTGACATGCAAAATTCTGGCAGTTCAGAATTTTGCATACCGCTGTATCTGTTATAGGTAGAAGTCATCGCTTACCATCAGGCGAGCGACGTTCTTGTCCTGTTACCTTTTACCATTAAAAAAAAACTTTTCACTGACCTTAACAAATCAAATCCACAGACTGTCTGCTTGAAAGCTAGGCAGACCTTCCTCGAAATCAACTTCTCCTGATTAGACAATATGACGGGGTATCTGATCTCCTTGCCTTCAGAATCTCGTTCTACCTTGCCGTCTAATGCTGGACTCTTCCTGGCCTCGGCGTGGGCGTAATCTGGACCCACTGTGTAGACTTTAACGTCTGTGCCTGTGGGAGGAAAAAGTGAAGTGAGATATATTTATTTTTTTCAACGGACTTCCATAAAGGAGGAGGTTCTCAATTCGTCTGTTTTTTAATATTTTTTTTAGTATTTATGTTACGCAAGTACTCCGTTAATTGTGAACCGATTCGAATGATTCTTTCTTTTATTTTTCTATATCTTTATGTCTAGCGTTTGACCACTATCTCACCTGTTGGTAAGTGATGATGCGGTCGAAGATGGTAAGCACGCTAGGCCTAGAATGGGAACTGGCTCTCAAGGATAGCTGCCGGAACACATTAGATGTTTGGTGACAGATTTTTTAACTTGAGGGAGGTGGCTGGCCAGGCGGACACTACATAGTGTCCTGCCACCATGCGGGGGTTGTTGGTTTCTTAACAATGTTTTTCCTTCACCGGAGGGCCACTGTGAGAAGCGCACATACATTTTTTGGTAATTAATTATTTGTTTAGTAATTGGTAGGGTCTATTTCGAAGGTGGTACCATTGTAATTTCATCGAGATCTGATAAGTATATATTAGTAAGTCCAGAGATATGACAATAAACTTGCTACTGAAACTGACTCGCGCTGCATGAAAGTCGGTTGTTTTAGTTTGTAAACTATCTTAATTATTTTTATATCGTACTAGCCGTGCCTCGCGGCTTTTCTTACATGAGAACTTTTCCTGACAATAACAAACACTACAAAAAATAATCAGTTAAATCAATCGGTCGGTTCGGTCGTCATGCTGTGACCAAGGGAAATAGGGATTAATTTACATGTATTTATATATAGATAGGCTAGCCTTTGACCACTATCTCACCTATTGGTCGAGGATGGTAGCACCCTGGGCCTAAAATGGGAACCGTCTCTCAAGGATAGATACCGGAGCATATAAATAATTGGGGACAGATTTTTAAAATTAAGGGTGGTAGCAGGCCTGGTAGACACTAGATGGTATCTTACCACCATGCGGGGGTGGCCTATGGATGTTTTTCCTTTACCGGAGGATCACTGTGAAATGCGCACATATTTTTTTCCTGATAGAATAATCCATTCGTGCAATAAGGGGATTTGAGAACCCGCTACCTCTGGCTTCAAATGTCCACTGTCCCACTGGGCCTTCTATGAATAGCTAATAATTGTTCATAGTTACTTTGTAATAAAAATATATTTTATGAATAATGTGTCACTTTTAATGTTAAGTACAACGATTATTAAATAATGGAAATGGAGTAGTTTGTGATTGTTATGTCAATCACTACTTTATCACAGACTTTATTCACTAACAAATAGGTACTTACCTTCTTTTACAAATATCAAGATTCATAAATAATAATATCGTTTAAAAACTAAAAAACAACCGACTTCAATGCCGCGCTATTCATTTTCAGTACCAATTTTGAGATGTTTATCTCAATATCTCTGGAGATACTTATCATACCTCGATAAAATTACCAAGGTACCACACTTGGGATATCTCCTTTCGAACAAAAAAAGAATAATCGAAATCGGTTCATAAACGACGAAGTTATCCGCGAACAAACATAAAAAAAAAAAAAAAAAATATATACGGTCGAATTGAGAAACCTCCTCCTTTTTTTGAAGTCGGTTAAAAAATGGTTTGTTACGTTTGTTAATGTTATATTAACACTACAAAATAATAAAGGATAACAAATTTTAAATACTATTAGCCACATTATATAACCAATAGAATTTCCAGAACGAAATATAACGAACATAAAAAGGCGTTCTATGTGATTCGCTTAAAAGGAACAGCATTTTAATTTAATTTAATTAGATAGACAGATATGTACGCTTACCATCAGTAGGCATAAAATCTTCGTAAATAAACGATCCTGTTTTCCTAACTCTCGATTCTGGAGAATAAATACTGCTACGGCTTCCTATCTGCAAACATAAGATAAAAGTATTATTAGTATGTCTAAAGTACACAAACTTAACTCGTCTGCCGAATAGGCTGGTACCTAATAACATGCGACGAATCAAATGGCGACGTATCTTGGTTCGATAAGTGGTTTGAGCCATGGCTGAAGCCTAGCCAACCAGTGGTTATCACCACCATCCAGGGATCTCGTGTATTTTTTAGATTTAAGCCTATGGATGTAGATAGAAAACGATGTTATACAATGTTTGAATAACCACCAAAATATGACGAATTTCGCACCTTCTCAATATTTTTTTCCATCCTTGCAAATCTTCCTCTACCTACTGTGTCGATTTACTGTGATTTGTTTCTCTCCATCCAAATGATGTCTAGTAGAGATCGTTCTATTAGCGATAAGACCGCCCATTGTACAACTAAAATTAAGCCTCTTATTGTTTAAGTTTCATGTAATTTGTGGTGTCAATAAAAAGTTTTCTACCTATCTGTTGTAACTGTTGGGTATACGGTGACTTTTTTTATTATAATGATATTGTATTATATAAATAGTTAGGTCATCATCGCTTACCAACAGCAGCCGAAATAGTGGTCAAACGCAGGTCAAGACTATTAGATATAACAAAACGGTAAGAAGTAAGCTCGTTTTTCAGGCGCAACAGATTTTTAAGAAGTGGAACGGGCTGTTCATACAACCAGTTTTGATCGGTATTTAAAGTGATCTAAAGCGTTTTCACTTTACTTAAGTGGCTAAATAGACACGGGACAACAGTTCCGTCCAATTTACTCACAAACCAAAAATTGAGCAATTTTATGTGACATTCAAATTCTTCATTACACGTCCTTCCTTACCTACCACACATTCTTCAACGTGTAGTAGGTACTTAATTTCTAGGTATGTTTTTGATTTTACAGATTTTTTTATGATATAACTTAACAAGATAAGCACGACGCTCGCCTGATGGTAAACGATGACGTCAACCTATTACAGATTAAACATAATTACACATATTGCTGAAATAAATAAAGATAAAAAAAGATAAAATTTAGTTCCATGATCTATATGCCTCAGGGTAACAGGGGCACTAAATCATACATGTATAAAATGTCAGCCAAATCGGTCAAGCAGATTGACCGTGAAGAGGTCACAAACGAATAACTATACAAACTGGCCTTCGTATTTATAATATTGGTGATTATTAGTAGGATAGCTAATCATTATCATAATCAGCCAGTATCAGTCCACAGCTGGACATAGGCCTCTCCCAAGACACGCCACTGAGATCTTCGGCTCGTCTTTTCAAGTCACTGCTCAGTGCCCATCGCTTTGCGTATGTCGTCGCTCCACCTGGTCACAGGGCGTCCTACGCTACGTTTGCCGATTCATTGTCTTCACTCTGGCTAGAACCAGTCTACCCTAACGGTTATCATGCAGCAGATACGAACAGCCCACTGCCACTTTGCTAATTCGTTAAGATATGAGGATAATTTTAGTTCTCTGGTGAATAACTTCGTTCCGGATTCGATCCCTCAGAAAAACACCGAGCATAGTTTATATAGCACAGCAATTATATCCAGTTGTATTGTTCCCAATTTATAAAGGTACAAAATTCAATGACTTAACGCAAACTTATTGATAAAAGCTGCTGGAGGTTAAATTCCCGCTTTCGAACCTTAAAAGTAAAAAAAAACGAAATCAATTATCAGACGTGACATTTTGATCAAACGCTAGCCTATACGATATAATAAAAAAGCACCTTTCTAAATAGTCTCTGACTGCCTCCGCCCGCAGAGGTTGGGTAGTAAATGTAAATATTATGATCTTCCGCTGACACCGGCTTTTCCACGAAAGGCTTGTTGAAAACGACACCATTCACTTCGACGTGGTCTTCTGATTCCACTAGCTCGTGGTCTGAAACATACAGACAGATGTTTTTCGTAGTAATACGGGATTTATCGCGCTAAACACGATATCTTCAAACTGTAACACTTATGAAGCTGCAATTTAGCTGTAAGGTTACTATTTTATTTGATGTAATATGCATCTATGAAAGGGAGGGATAATAATTAAGGTGTTTAAAAATTGTAAAGTTCTAAGTAAGTAAAGTCTTTTCTTTGCTACTATTTAAGTCATTATTTGACCATAAACTCACCTGATGCAAAGCGACGTTAGGCGATGAAAAGGTCTAGGGTAGAGCACGTTGGTTGACTTTTTAATGATATAAGGTGTTACCTTATATCATTAAAAACACGAAGCTCGCTAGATGGTAAGCGATGACGTCTTCCTATTACAGATACAGCAGCATGTAAAACTCTGGACTGCCAGAATTTTTCATGTCAATGCACTGCGCCTGTTACCTTGAGACATAAAGATGTTGAGTCTCACATGCCCTGTAATTTCACTGGACACCTTGCCATTTCAACCGAAAAACATTGCTATTTCACGGCTAAAAATTAACTGGCAAAGACATACCACTACGAATTAGTAATTATCTCATCGTTTTTTTCCCCTCTGAATGTTTTTTCCCCCTCTCAATTATAAAACACCACTTACCACCATATCTTGTTACATTTCTCTCCATCCATAGGTTGTCTGGAAAAGATCGCTTTAAGCGATAAGACCGCCTATTGTTGCACTATTATTTTAAATTGTATTACTTATTATGTTTGATTCTGTAATTTAAGGTGTTAAATAATAAAGTGTTTCTATCTATCTATCTATCCACTCTCGACTTGAACACGCCCGGATTATATTTGTTTGCAAATACGGAAAACGACAGAAAGTTCCGCTCCTTTGCAGTTCTGTAGCCGAAGGTTGAACACAATCGTTGGTCCAAATAGTAGGTAGATCTACTAAAAATTGTAATTAAATAACTTACGCTTTGGATCTGGTGAATCTCTATCTAAAACTGCATATCTTGGTATTTCTATACCTTCACTTTCTAATATTGCATACACTCTTCTACGATCCTGAAACAATGTATTTTATGGTAAGCCACAATTGCCACAAACAATGCTAAATTGCGCATAAAGTAGAGTTTATGTACATATTTTGTGACTTGCCTGAATATCATACTGCATATGAAGATTATTTATAACATATGGCTTCCTTAGCTTCTCATATTGGATGGCTTTGTCCAAAGGGAAGCCTTTTGAATGAAATGAGATCAAACAATCACAGATAGGCCACTCTTCAACAGGATTCTGTAATTTTATTAAAGTAATCACTATTTATTCATCGTATTAATTAAAAAATTCCACATCAAATGTTAAAATCAAAAAGTACCAGAAAGGTGTCCCGCAAGGCGCTATACTAAGCCCTCTACTGAATATAATACATGGATAGTCGTGCAAATGTTTGTAAGTGTGAAGCATTGTCAGTGTTCATACAAATGAATTTGTAACCTGAAACCCCCCACTTCCAACGAAGCATGGAAAACCTGAAGCCATTGGAAGTATAATACGCTCATGTCCTATGTCAGAATAAATCATAATAATAAACATGATGCATGTGAGTAATTGAATTACCAATTGAAAGCGAATGGCACCTGAATTAAGAGGGGTTAGTAGATGGTATGGTAAATAGAAGTGAAACAAAATATTTACAGTTATTAAGTATGAGTAGACACAAAGCTAGAACATCGATTCATCGGAACATCTCACACTAGTTTGCCTAACTTAATTTACCAAAATAGACTAGACTTTAACTTCATTATTTAGAATCAATACATAGTTAACAAATACAATGTGAGTGTTATTCAAATTTGAACCGTAGAACGTAGATCGATGAGTTTATTTTGTTCCACCATTAGTGTTAGACAGACAGTGCCGAGAACCTTAAGGATAACCTCCTCAGGAAAGACAAGCATCTTGATGTATTCAAACTCATCAAGACGTGTCAAGATCTCCTTCATAGGCTTGGACTGCGACTTCTTGGCCATGGCGCATACACCGACCACAACCTTCTTGCCACCGCCATCGCTGTGAGCATCCAGGGACTCGCACAGATCCAACTCTCCCTGATAAACAAAACATGTCTTGAAACATACATCTATTGCAAACAATGTTTAACCAGCCGCCCCTAGACAAAATCCAATTTCTGTTTCCATTCACGCTAACGCAAGTTCAAAATGTATGGAATAACATTTATGTTTCCGCAACAAAGTTGTCATTACCATACATTTTTTAGTTGCATTCGCGTGAATGAAAACAGAAATTGGATTTTGTCTAGGGGCTCTGGTAGTTATTTTTTCCATTACTTTTTTCCTATCTTTAGGAATGACATAACATAGGTGGCCAGGCCAGTCTATATATAAATTTGAAACATTTGATGTTTATTTTCAGTCACAAAACATTTTCCTAGTATAAAATAAATATGATTAGAAAACAAGACAGAATAACACACATTGTCTATCATCTGTAGTGAAACATCTAATGTGTTTTGGTCCAGCAGCTGTCCTTGAGAGCTAGTTCCTATTCTAGGCCTAGCGTACTACTGTCCTCAACAACATCGTCACTTACCATCAGGTGAAATAGTGGCATATAGGACATATAAGACATGTAAGACATTATATTTAAAAACAAAATCATACCAATATTAAGTAGAAATAGTAAGTCAATACACGAAGTAAGTGAATTAGCATTTATTGATTGTATAATATACAGAGTGTCAGGTTTCATATGGTCCAAACGAAAAACATAGATGGAAAAGTCCAAAAATCCCCTGAGTATGTTGCGCGAAAATCTAGTTTTCGAGATTATTGCATTTTTTAGTTTTCCAATTGGTACCCGAAATGTTGCGATTTAATTAAATTTTCTGCTGAAAAATAAAAGCTAGAATTTTTTTTACTGACTTCCCAACAATGGAGGCGGATCTCAATTCACCTGTTTTTTTTTTTTGTTACCTAAGAACACCATGATTTATGAACAGATTTGGGAATAGTATATTTCATTACAAGTGCGGAAAGGCTGTCATTGCAAAGAGTTCCGACAAATGTCTACCCGAGCCGAGGCGCAACCGAAGGCGAGGGTTGACACTCGGAACAAGTTGCAATGACGGTTCCGCACGTGTACTGAACGACTATTTTTAATACAGATGCGAAAAAATGAAGCAATTTAATAAAATAATTACAACACAATAAACTCAACTAACTTAACATTTATTTCTTATAAAAGTTATAATTCACATATACATTGAAATTGGTACAGTTTTTTAGACTAACTGGCGTTTTCTCTTCTCTCCACGCAATAAATTCGTCGTACTATGTAGATATGTAGCGACTTTTTTACTTTTCCGGTAAAATATTCTCCAAAGCATTTTGTGCAATTATACTGAGTTCCGGTGATGTTATTAATTTTAAAAAACTAGGGTCGAAATTACTTATTTTGTGCAACAAAAAACTAAACTCGCAAAGAAAATTTCTGAATGGCGCCAACCGTAGAATATAAGCAGTTTTTTTTTTCTTCACCCATTCTGGTAGGCAAAGGGAAGTATGCCCATACAGCCAAGTATTCAGTAGAATATTTTATTGATATGAAATGAAAATGAAATTTAATGAGATGAAATGAAATGAAACCTAACCTAACTCATTCAATCAAATCATTAAATCTGATATTAAAACAAATTAGTAGCTTCTTTTTAGAAATATACGCATTTGCATGAATCATAAAAACTTCTATGAATTTTTTTAGTAAAAACTTCATGGTTGGTTTTTCTTTTTAATAGACATTATTGTGACAGTTGGGAAAGAGAACGCACGAGTTCGGGAAAGGTAAAAAAAAAGCACGAGTATGTAATAGCCCACATCCCGAACGTTATATGTCCCTGCAATACGCCACTTTTTGAGCAACTGTATTAAAAAATATTTTTTTTGTTTGAAAGAATGTGCTTCTCATTTGGTCCCATTGTAATTTTATTGAGATCTGATGAGTATCTTCAGAGATATAGATACAAACACCTCATACAAGTGTAAATAATGAATAGGTCTTTGAGGATCTTTTAGATATTATGCTTATTATTTTTCGAGATAAAAATAATAGGTGATATTTTTTTTATGCACAATATTTTTATTCTTACTTTAGGCAGATGTTTCTCAAAATATTACAGGATAAAAAAAATATTACAACCCAAGTTTTAAAAAATTGTCTACTTTATGGACCTGCTGCATGCCAAATTAAGAGGTTCATGTCCAAAATCATAATTAATGAAATGGATCCTTTATAAAGAAATAACTCAAATGATAAAAAGTTACAATAAAAGCCCTTTCTTCTTCATCTCTGATGAAAATTTACTAAGCACTGTTGTGTATGCTATTTAGAGGCCACAACTTTGAAATCGCGGGAACGCAAATAGCATGTTTTTCAACATTGTGCTGTTTCCTCTCACTCACACACATTAACCTGCACTTAATGGTCAATAATCCACAAGTATTACACATTAACTTGCGGAAGAACACAAGTTTTAGGAAAAAATATAATGCAAGCACCACTTTTTCACGTTCACGCCAAAACTCCCTTTGAACTTTAGTAACAGAAATTACATAAAAGTAGTTGATAATTGTCCACAGAGAATTGTCAAATTTGTTACAGTTACATAATGTAAAAAAAATAGATTTTAGGACCTCAACTCAAAAATGGCATGCCATAACCAATATTAACTATTTACAAATAATACTAAAAAAGAAACTAAAAAAGGTATTTTTAAAAAGGTTACTAAAATTTACAACATTTTTTGTAGTTGGATGTGAGACTTCTATTGATACAAATTTTCTTATGATGTCCACAAGCTGCAGGTTAAGGATTATCCATTAATTACGTCACACCCTGTATATATCATTTATAATCTTATAAGAGAATTCAAACATAAAATTGATATTATACTTCTCATAAATTAATTCTTGAATTTTATTGATAAATTATGAACAAAAATAGATCCAGATAAGATTATTTGAAAATCACAAACCAACTTTGTGTGCAAATCTAATTAAGTAATTCACTCATTTGTACTCAAGAAAACATACTGTTCAAGTGTGTAGTTACCGTTTTCGAGTACCTGTGTAGTATGTTATAAACTGGTAATAAAACAAAGCAAAGTTTGATGCAAAAAGAGTCTGTCATAAAAAAACCTGTAAATGTCATCATACCACAACAATTTCAAATCATAAATTGTGCCTTGAAGCTAGACTGTATTCTTGTTGAGCGGTAATCAAATAAATTAGATTAGGCACTCTCAAAGACCTTGGAATAATTAATTACACAAGAAATGTTAATGATAAACATCAAATAAATGTGAATGTACAGAATTTACTACATTTATTTGGATAAATCCAGTTTAATCAAACCACTCGGTAGTAATATTAAATAGTGTATCTTACATCGGGTAAGCAGTCATCACAATAACAGATATCATCATCACTTTGCTCTTTCTTTCCTTTCCTCCATCTTTTAAGCCGCCACCAGTCCTTGAGCCACTGCCACTCCATCACTGCACACTATCCTACTACAACTTTATCATAAAATCTATGATAAGCCGCACAAGTGTCCTTGTCACTGATTGGTCACCAACACGCTTGGTAATTCAGATAAACTTGACATAAATTACCATACAATATTACCTCAGTAAACATTGTCAATAATGCTTGTGTTGCTATAAATAATATTCCAGATTGTAATAGGTACAATTAAGTGATAAACGGTTGGTGCGTACTTGTTGAACAGTCACTAGTTTATAATAGCTGTAATATTTACTGCTTCATTATCACATAATCCACGGATTTATATCAGTGCAAATATTGGTATCTAATGTTTATGTTTACTTTACCAGACTTTGCCAATTTTATCAGGATTATATTATTACTTTACAAAACGGTAGTACCTAACTAAAAGATATTAATATAATAAAAGATATTGTTCATGTGATAGGGTCAACCTATAGCTGCATGTTTAAGTTGATAGCAGTAGGTCATTGTCCTAGATAGCTTGGCCGCGAGTCGATACAACATCAAACAATAGACCAACATAATATGAAGTAGACTTACAGAAGATCTTATTGGTACAAGATTTCCATCATCACCGACGTAAAACTGCGGCTGAGTAGCTTGTCGCAACCCTTGATAACCATGTTCGAGCTCAGTGTATGACATTACCTACATGCAACTAGCGTTAAATTTGTTTCTAATGTAGAGTAAGGAGATGTATTACGCATACAAAAATTAAAAATAATACCATGAATATACAAAATAATTTAGCCAGAGGGGCTGTCCGTGACTGGGGTGACGATGAACGAAAGTTATGTTACATTTTCACATATATATACAATAGCACAGCATAGCGATAGCCAATATAGGATTAGGAAGCCGCGACATAAAATATATTAAAACTATAAAAGAAAGAAAGAGACAAACATAGTTTTCACACTTTCACACTCACACTACATTCTGTAAATCTTGCAGATTTTTAGCATGTTCGTATATTTTTAAATAGATCCTACATATAGACATAGAAAAGATAATAATACAACGTAATATAGAGATAGAGAAAGTATATATAAATATATATACTTAATATTCCATCCACGCTCTACGGTCGTGGGTCGTACTTGATAAATGGGCTACATAGTACGACAACCGTCAAATAACCAAGGCTGAAAACCAGTCAAGTATTAATCGATACCTCGAAAGCATATATATTGCCCCCGATTTGACTGAGCCTAGCCGTAATACTAGCATAGGAATTTGATCCATGTTCAAATAAAAATAGAGGCGAATATCGTGTGTTTAAAATGAAATGCTTCCAAGCGTAGGAATTAAAAATACTCGCATAGAAAATTGACTCTTATTCCTTAAATAAGGCGCAATAAAGCGTTACAAAAAAAATACTTCCAAGTTAACGAGTAAGTTCTCGAATAAAATACTAATAAGTCCCTAGTTGACTTACTTGCAAGAATAAACCAGGTTTTAAAACCAGGTAACCTTCTTCCCTACTGTTTAATCTGTGCTCTGTCAGTCAGTCTGTCTGTCTGTTCTGTAATCTGTGGCGTCAGTTCTGTTTCTCTGACAGTTCTGTATCTGTAGAGTACTGTAGAAATTGTGGTGGCATTATCGCGAAAGCCATAATATCGTTTAAAAACTAAAAAACAACCGACTTCAATGCCGCGCTATTCATTTTCAGTACCAATTTTTGAGATGTTTATCTCAATATCTCTGGAGATACATATCATACCTCGATAAAATTACCATGGTACCACACTTGGTATATCTCCTTTCGAACAAAAAAAGAATAATCGAAATTGGTTCATAAACGACGAAGTTATCCGCGAACAAACATAAAAAAAATATATATATATATACGGTCGAATTGAGAAACCTCCTCCTTTTTTTGAAGTCGGTTAAAAAACTAGAAAATAATAATACTATACATATCGCAAAAGCAAAAAAAAAAAAGTATATATATAGTAATCTGTAGTTCTGTTGTTTGAGACTTGAGCTATTCAATGTACTCTGTGACTTGAGCACTTGAGTTATTACCACAGAATACTATGGTTATTACTTATCTTATTTACGTCTGTTTAGTATTTTGTAAAAGCTGTGCAGTGTGCTGTTTTTTGCTGATCTTCTCAATAATTTGTATTCTTTCAAATAGATAAGTTTTAATTAACCGGTTACTTTAATATGGAAGAGAATCTTAATACAATTAACGCGAAAGTACAGTCTTTCTGGCACTCGGTCAGCATTTTATTAACGAAGCCTCATGTCATCAATAAAAGGCTTTGGGGTTGCAAAATATGGCAAAGATTGTCTTGTAGATCACTGGAGGCTTTGGACTGGGTCGCACCAGTTAACGTTGATAGACTGGAATGTGTCCTAACGCATGAAAATATGACAGATTATACGAAAGAAATCTTGCTGAAGGCTGGGTTAGAATCTCGTGATAAAAATGTGTGTACAGATGAAAATATCAGTCCATTCGAAGTGGCTCTATGCGAACTATTTCCTAAAAACTTCAGTGATAGTCAAATGTTCCAGCTAGTCATCATTAACCGTGAAGAAATATCGGTAACTTTCTATGATATTACACAAAAAGAGTGGAACCAAAAAATATTTCCGGATTTTACCTACAGTCTGCAGTTAGTTGAGAATGATGTTGTTCTAGAAGCTGAATGTGGTGCGTTAAGTTTTTTTATTTAATAAGGGGGCAATGCCCCGAAACCGGGTCCCCGCCCACCCGAGGTTCACGCGAGAAGACTAATATAGTCAAGCAACCCTAATTGGATCTTACAAGGCAGAACATTGCTGTGAAGTCATTTTTATACACACCGGCTTTTAATTATATCTCGCTCACACTGCCCGTTACAACAGTCTTCGTCGTAATTTTAAGTAGTAATAATTAAGTTGTAGGTACATCGTGTAGGTAAATGTATTCCATTCCATTGCAACCGTCTTTTTATCGATTTTATGTCATATTATTAGTTTATCTATATGTAATGTTTAAATAAATTTAATAAACTATTGTCATGTGTAAAAATATTTGTAAAGTATTTTACAAAACATATATTTATTTATTACGTTTTAAATATCCTATTTTATTTTATTTATTTATATAATATCCTATGATATATATATTTTAAATATCTTTATCTATATTTTTATTTTATTTAAGTTCTTATTTGTTATTTATTTAACAATTTATTTTTCTGCGTTAGTCCAACACCCGTTTCAGGCCTTTCAGTATATCAGCGTCCAGTATTTCCAGGGTCGATGATCCTGGAAGTCATGACATTTGTGCTGAGACTGGCCTGTTTCAGCACTTCATAATATTTAACTGTATTTTTTAACTTTAAGCATTTTTTATTTGAATATGCTGAATAAATGATTTTTCTTTCTTTCAAGACCGGCTATACAACCAAAGTAATGGAGGTTCTTCTAGTTACAGTTGATTCTAGAAGCTTAACATCATCAAATTCTTTGTACATATTGAAATATAAAATACTGTGTGCAACCTGAGTAATTATTAAGTACCTGTTATAATTTCCAGATAAAAAATCACCATCTTACCTCTGGCTAGAAAAGATGCTGCTGCCACAAATAATCAAATGGAGAAAAGAAACTGCAACCGACTCACACAAGCACAGTATCTGTAAGGAATCCTTGGCATTAGTATCCCAGCAAAAATACTATGCCAAATATAATGAGTTGAAACTGAAGTATGGGAAGGAAATGGTCAAGGTGCAAGTATTTTATGCTTCAATTACACCTAGCTCTTTTCTGATTTAAGAGCTGGTGTGCACTAGCAGCCAGGCTATAAGGGTTTTTTAATGACTATTCAAATTTGAGCCCCTAAAGCATTTATTTTATTACACTGGTCATCAATCAGATCAGGCTTGGCACATAAGGAACAAAAACCAACCAATCAAAGTTCTTTTTCTTATCACTTTTGAAATTTGCTAGGCTGTTCCCAATCCTTATTCACTCTATTCTTACTCATTGTTACTTTTTCATTCCAGATCTGGCCCGAATGTACAGACCCATCCAAGTTTGTATATGAAGATGTTGCCATAGCCACATACCTACTACTCCTATGGGAAGATAGGAAACTCACTAAGAAGTATACTTTTGTCGATCTTGGATGTGGAAATGGCTTGCTAGTGTACATACTGGCTAAGGAAGGGTATTCCGGAGTAGGCATTGATGTAAGGAAAAGAAATATCTGGAATATGTATTCTGATGATGTTAAATTGGAGGTAAGGATTCATTTTTCAAATTTATTACTGTATAAAGGTAATATAGTTCAGCCATAAGCCTTCCTCTCTGGCATAGAATAGATGTCTCTTATCTAGTAAAAATATGTATGTAACAACTAGCTATTACCTGCGGCTTCACCCGCATTATTTATCAAATCACTATGGATGACTCTTAGGTCGAACTCGATATTGTCTATTGTTAAATTTATTAAGCACCTAATTAAGGTTTACCAAGTTTTGCTGTCTAAGTATTTGAGTCAGTCTAATGTATGAAGCTGTTAAAACACGCTATTATACACTATATAGTGTTACTACAGCGCGAGCGATGCGAGCTTGAATATTTTTTACGCCTTTTTATGACCCTGAAAGTTTTAATGACCTACTAAGTCAACACCCTAAGTTTAATTTGTTGTTATAGCTGTTATAGCCCCCGTTATAGCTACCTGCGCGCATGCCCCGCGCCTTATCTCTCAAGTAAACCAACGCTCAGCTGTTTCTATTGTCTCTGCAGAATTGAATGATTCGAATAACTTAGATAGAAATATTTCAATAAAAAACTGCACGCAGCTACCGGAAGAAAATAGTGAATGGCAAATTGTGCAGCCCAAAACAGCCAAAAGGTACAAGATGATGGGACAAAAGGGTCGTGCAACCACTGTGCCTGATGGAAAATTTAAAGCTGCAGATATCAAAGTTCCTTTGTTCATCTCTAACGTCAGTAAGGAGACCAGTGAGGAGGATATTATTACGTATATAAGGAATAGGACTAATGAAAATGTGTCCTTGAAGAAGATAAAAATGAAGTCGACCAAGAGATATAACGCTTATAAATTGTTTGTTTCAAAATCGAAGCTAAATTTATTTTTAAATGATGAATTTTGGCCAGATGGCATTACTTTCAGGCGTTTTGTACATTTTATGTACAAAACAAAACAAGTGGAACCTAATGTTATAGTGAGTTAGTTTTATTTTATCATGGATAGTAATATTAATAAAAATAAATATTTTAGGCTTACAAGTTTTAACTGTAAGTCATTTAAGAGATCAATCGATGATATTAGGAATATATGTGCGATATCTAATGTAGTGTGTCTGCAGGAGACGTGGTTACTTCACCACGATATACCTATGTTAGGTACGATTAGTAGCGATTTTGAATATACCGGCAAGACTGCTGTAGACTCATCTGCAGGTATATTAAGGGGTAGACCATATGGTGGAGTAGCCATACTTTGGAGAAAGGGCATTTTTGACTCCGTGTCTGTTATTCACTGTAACAGCACTCGAGTAGCTGCGCTTAAAGCTTCAATAGGCGGCCGTTCTATTCTTGTGTTTTCGATTTATATGCCAGTTAAAACGTACGAAAATCTAGCAGTTTTCACTGAAGTACTAAGTGAAATCAGTGCCATTGAAGCTGGCAGCGATATCGAAACCGTATTTTTATTAGGCGATTTCAATGCTCATCCCAATGATGTTTTCTACAATGAATTAAATAATTTTTGTATAGATCGGTCATGGGTTTGTGCAGACGTAGCAAAAATAGGAGTTGATTCAAACGCATATACATTTACTGACTTGTATCACGGTAGTAGAAGTTGGCTGGACCATTGTGTGGTCTCTCTGTCAGCCTGGCAAACGGTTGTAAATGTAGGAATATTAGAAGATGTGTTTTTGTCGGATCATCTGCCTATATATATAGATTGTAACTTAGACTCAATGCAATGCATGTGCAATGCAATGTGCATTAGTCACTCATATTTACCAGCAGACCTAATGAAATCTATTGTAGTGCCCATAGTGAAGAATAGGACAGGGGACATCTCAGATAAGGGGAACTATCGCCCCATATCTCTCGCTATAGTAGCGAAAATATTGGACGGTTTGCTTGATTCTCGCTTAGAAACGTATTTAAACCTACATGATGCCCAGTTTGGGTTTCGGCCGGGACTATCAACTGAAAGCGCCATCTTAAGTCTCAAGCATACCGTCCAATATTACAAAGACCGCAAGACGCCGGTGTACGCCTGTTTTCTGGACCTCTCCAAAGCCTTCGATCTCGTTTCATATGATGTGCTTTGGAGGAAGATGGCAGACAGGGGTATGCCGGTTGAGTTGCTTAATCTCTTTCGGTTCTGGTATGCAAACCAGACCAACAATGTGAAATGGTCGAACAGTCTCTCCGAGTTATACAGGTTGGAGTGCGGAGTGAGGCAGGGGGGGTTGTCGTCTCCGAAGCTCTTCAACTTGTATGTAAATGACCTCATAGTCGAACTTAGCACCATGCGTGTCGGATGCCGCGTGGGTGGGGTTAGCGTGAATAACATCAGCTACGCGGACGACATGGTGCTGCTGGCTCCGACTGCGGGTGCTATCGGAGAGATGTTACGAGTGTGTGAGACCTACGCTGCGAAGCATGGTCTCGCATGGGAGCGTAGGGCTTTGGCGGTTCGCGGCAATATGCTGGCCCGTAGATTCGCTCGCTGTACGGAACAAGTAAAAATTACGCTCTTTAAGGCGTATTGTCAAGGTCTGTACACGGGCAGTCTTTGGTTCAGGTTTGCCAAAAAATCGCTAAACACCCTACGCGTCCAATACAACAACATTTTCAGGATGATGTTGAGACTTCCTCGCTTTTGCAGTGCCTCCGAAATGTTCGCACATACCCGGACCGATGGCTTTCATGCTGTCATTCGGAAGAAAGTTGCGTCACTTTTGGGGAGGGTGCGGGGAAGTAACAACAGCATCCTGAAGACTGTGGCAGAGGATCCGCATGCACCTGTATTAATGCACTTCTTACGAACGATGACTGAGATGGCAGATGGGGAGATATCTGATTCGCGTCCGTACGGGGTGCATCACAGGTACATGATATATTAGTTATTGATTATAGTAGATATATAGTTTACTAACCCTCTAATTTTAAGTATTGCGTTTACTAACCCATGGATCATGTTGTCTGAAAATTAAATAAATTGAAATTGAAATTAAACTTGATATCCACTTATTTTAAGATTAATAATCATTATGATTATTAATGGTGTACTGTTTTAATTTAGAACTCGTTTTGATGCATGAGGCTATTAATATACAAAAGTTGCTGAAATATTACCTACAAAGTAGATAAAACAAATGCATGCGCGAGCGTAGCGAGCTATCAGAACGCGAGCGAAGCGAGCGCGAAAGTTTTTTACGACTTTTTATGACCCTGACAGTTTTTATGACCTACTAAGTCAACACCGATGACCCAAAGGTTAAACTTCATATCCACTTATTTTAAGGTTAATAATCATTATGATTATTTAAGGAGCGTAGCGAGCGCTATCAGTACGCGAGCGAAGCGAGCGCGAAAGTTTTTTACGACTTTTTATGACCCTGACAGTTTTTATGACCTACTAAGTCAACACCGTAACCCAAAGGTTAAACTTGATATCCACTTATTTTAAAGTTCATAATCATAATGATTATTGAAGGTTGTACTGTTTTAATTAATTTATGACTCGTTTTGATGCATGTGGCTTTTAAAATACAAAAGTAGCTGAAATGTTACAAACAAATTATATATATGAGATGCTTGCGCGAGCGGAGCGAGCGCTATTACTTCGTGAGCGCAGCAAGCGCGAAATTTTTTACCACTTTTTATGACGCTGACAGTTTTTATGACCTACTTACTGAGTCAACACTGATGAACCTAAGGTTAAACTTGATATCCACTTATTTTTATGTAAATAATCATTATGATTAGGTATTGAAGGTTGTACTGTTTTAATTTATGGACTCGTTTTGATTAATAAAAAAAATATATATATTTAGCAAAGCGAGCGCGAAAAGTTTTTACGACTTTATATGACCCTGACAGTTTTAATAACCTACTAAATCAAAACCGATGACCCTAAGGTTAAACTTGATATCCACTTATTTTAAATTTAATAATCGTAATGATTATTGAAGGTTGTACTGTATTAATGTATGACTCGTTTTGATTAATGTGGCTATTAATATACAAAAGTTGCTGTAATATTATCTACAAAGTAGATAAAAGAAATGCTTGCGCGAGCGCAGCGAGCACCATCACTGCGAAAAATGTTTACGACGTTTTATGACCTACTAAGTCGACACCGATGCCCCTTAGGTTAAATGTCGCTTTTAAAACAAAGTTTCTGAAATTATTCCCACAAAGCAGATAAAACACGTTGGGCAAGCAAAGCCAGCGCGTAAATTTTGAAATTTTGATGATCTTTCATGACCCTGACAGTTTTATGGCCTAATTAAGACACTAGTCACTGTATATGAACCTAAGGTCAAACTTTAGGTTCAAACTTTCAATAAATAAAAATCTGGACACCTGGACTCCACTGCCAGAAAAAAAGGAACCTATGTTACGTAGTATTATTATCTTTTCTATGCCTATGTGCTTCTATGCCATATGAACTGTATATGTATAAAATTTCAGCTGTATCGGTCAAGCCGTTTAGCTGATAAGAGGCCACACATTCATAAAAATTCAATAAGAAAAATCTGGACACCCAGACTCGATAGCCAAAACAAGTATCCTATTCTGCCCTATGAACTGTCTTTATACAACATTTCAGGCAAATCGGTCAATTCGAGAAAAGGTCTTATATTTACAAAATTCAATTTAAAATATCTGGGCCACCTGACTCGACAGCCAGAAAAAAAGTATCCTATATAGAATATATATTATTATTATATTCAATATTATATAGAATATAGGATACTTTTTTTCTGCCCTATGAAATGTCTTTATACAACATTTCAGGCAAAACGGTCCAGCCGTTTATTCGAGAAGAAGTCTTATATTTACAATATTCAATTATAAATCTCTGGACCCCCTAACTCGATAGCCAAAAAAAAGTATCCTATATCCTATTCTGCCCTACTTCTAATTTGAGGTGGGGGCGATATGTCCTGCACTGACGTCCCGCTTGGGGTGTATTGTGCCTATTCTGCCCTATGTACTATCTTTGTACAAAATTTGAGCCAAATCGGTCAAGCCGTTTGACCGTGAAGAAGTCCCAAACAAATAAACAAACTGACTTTCGCTTTTATAATATTGGTGTTGATGTCTCTGGTATCAAGAATATTTTGTTTCAGGAAAGAACAATAGTACCATCGGATTCATCCCTATTTCCTGACACTGACTGGATCATAGGAAACCATTCAGATGAACTAACACCTTGGATTCCAGTCATAGCAGCCAAAAGTTCCTATGAATGTAATTTTTTCCTACTGCCTTGCTGTGCATACAATTTTGATGGCACCAAATATCAAAGGAAAGACTCCTCTAAAAGCCAATACATTGATTACTTGGCACATATCAAGGAATTGACTATTGAATGTGGGTTCAATGTAGACATTGACAGATTAAAAATACCAAGTACTAAAAGAATAAGCCTTGTTAGCAAAGGAAGAAAATATTCTAAGCACAAGTATGAAGAATACTGCAATAAAATACAAGATATAATTGCAAGGGACTCATCCTCTACAAATGAAAATACACCTATATGGGTCAAAGATTTTAAGCCTCGGGAAGCTGTGGAAAGGGTCAGAAATTGTACAAAAATCAACAAAGATCTAATCAGCAGTTTAGTAAAATTTATAACTGATTTTTTACTTGAAGGATTCAGTGATAGATCTGATTGGTATACAGGCAAGACTGTAGGACTAAATGAACTAATTAAACTTATACCACAAGAACAATTAAAACAACTCAAGTCAGAATGTGGAGGGATTCAAACACTGCTGAAGAACAATCACAATATTTTCAAGGTGCAAAGTGGAAAAGTGCAATTGAGATATCCAAAAACTGTCGAAGAAGTGAATAAGAGTAGAGTGAATAATTTGAAAATTCAACAAAAGCCATGTTGGTTTTTTAATAATCATCCACAAGGTTGTCCTCTCCCAGATTCAATTTGTAGCTTTTTGCATGCAAAAAGTTAGTACACAATGAAACAGTTTTTATGTAAATATAGAAAATTATATTGTTGTCACATAAATATATATTTACAGTCATGATAATAAATTAATATTAAATCCAATTGTATTAATATGAATGCAAATGAAAATGCATAGATTATGAATTCCCATACCAGTTTAAAACATTGTATAAAATGTTAATACATTTTTTTATACTTCAAAGAATTTATTTAATTCAGTCAAGTTCCTATCATCTACAAATTTAGCAACATCATGCTCGCCCATAAATGAGCAGACCATCCTCAAAGTTGTCCAAATAGTTGAAGAGCTGATGTCAGTAGAAGAAGATTCAGGGAACATGTTCTTTGCCTTATACTGTTGATTTAAAGCAACTAAGAAATGTTCTGCTGCTTGTTTGTGAGCACCCAAATTCATGCAAGTTATGCCAACATTGTATCTGGCTCGAATGAATCCTGGCTCCAAATTTAAAGCTTCATGGTAAGCATCCACTGCTTCTTCAGATCTGTCGCTATTGGCCAATGTAGCTCCCAGTCTGTTCCATAATTTGGCATTATCATTAGCCACCATTAGAGCCGTTTTGAAACAATCTACCGCTTTGTCATATTCTTGACTTATATTGAATACCACTCCGAGAGCATTCTGTACATCTGGATCTATCACAGAGGGATGTAGCTGGGCCGCTTTCAAGTACAATGATTTAACATGAGCTTCCAATGCTTTCACATCTAACTTCTTCGTGTCGACATCTTGGGGGCATATGTCACTATACTTGGGGCTCGCTCTCAGCCAGTCTAGTAATGCATTGAATGCATATTTAGGCATATTCTCATTTGTGTAAGCAGCGGCCAGTGTAATGTATGCTTCGAGCTGTCTGGGATCAATACTGAGGGATTTTTTGAGAGCAGTTATAGCCAAAGGATCCTGTTCATTTTCTGCTTGACTTGTTCCTAGGAATATCCATGCCTCAGCCGAATCAGGTTGTTGCTGAGCCGCTGCCTCAAAACAAAGAACCGCACCAGGAATATCGCCCATTTTTAATCTTTCCTTACCTATTTCAAGTGCACTCTTATTTTCTAACATAACATTGCCTTCTGTGAATGTGTATTCCTCTGCTATACCATTTGCATTTTCTGAGTTCCAGTACTCGGACACATCACTGAGTTTCTCCCATTCCTCCTTGTATTTTTCTGCCATCTCATCAATCAATTGATCCTTTGACATCTGCTTTTCTGTGTCCGCACCATCTCCTAAGTTCAACTCTCCTGCACTTATTTTTTTCATGAAAGACATGAATTGATTGTAAGCGAGTTCGTCATCATTCTTTACACTGTCAACATATTCTTGGGCTTTTGCTTTTACATTGTCATTGGTAGCTAGTTCTGACTCATTTATGTATTGTATTTGAATATTGGAAGCCTGCGATTGGATCAGTGGCTGGGGCTTGAACATGTTTCGCATTAGCATTTGTGGGGGCATAAATGACGAAGAGGGGCCGGCCATCCAAGGTTTGCTTGTTTGTGGGATCATACTGGTGCTTTGAACATTTTGTCCAGGCTGAATTATCTTCTGTGCCGAGTTTGTTTCTGGAATGTTATGTAACAAGGAGTTCATATTGAAGGTTTGCGGTGCCTGTGACGTCTGGCCCATGAACTCGTTCACGAACCTGTCGGCCTGTGAGAGAGGCTGTGACAACGACGCATCGTTTCTTACAATATTGGATAGCTGCACTAGAGAATTATTCCCGCCGCAATCACCGCCGATCAGTTTATTGAGAGACATCTTGAACTTAATAATAATAAATAAAATATTACAAAGATAAAACAGTTCACGAGATCAAAGGTCAAAAATTATATGATAAAAAAAATAACTGTGTAGTTGGACCTGTAGAAAATTTTGTGGCACAATTAAGTTCTCGGTCGTTTATTTTGACTTAGATGTTTTTGTTACAATATTTTAGCGATTTTATAACACATTTTCTATTTTTCGTAGAAAGTATCCTACCACAGATTACTATATGTGTCATATCCTACGGTAATCGGTACGGATCACAGATTACTATATCTTTGAGAGTACGGATATAAACAATACGCGGAGCACAGACTAAGTTTGCCCATATATAATGTACTCTATGGACTAAGTAGAGATCACATCACAGACTATTGGTAGAGATGCTATGTACAGGGCTCTGTTCACGACCTACGCTCAGAGTGCAACCTGTGCAACCAAACGCTCTAACCTCTCTCTCTTACTCGTGGAGGGAAAATTAAATTGAGAAGACTTTAGCGTAAACGATGAAATAGCTATAGTGATATAGCCCAACTAAAATTATGAACACGTGATACATATGTCAGCTATAAGATAAAATGAACAACGTAATTTGGTCGGGTTTTATATGACACCGGGTGAAAGCCAATAGGCGCCGCTAGAGCTGGGGGCAGAGCTGGTGGCTAACAATGAAATCGCATACGCGAGAAGGATAAAAAAAATGGTTGTCCGTCTCGCTCACTCATACTAGTGATTGTATAGTTTTATCCTTCTCATATTATTATTGTTATTTTAATGTCAGATCTTTTTGTTTATCCATCTACGCTCTAACTCGTTTAGCGAATGTGACGCTCTGAGGTCGTGAACGGGGTTAGAGCGTTTGGTTGCACTCCGAGCGTAGGTCGTGAACGCAGCCCAGGTTGGCAAAAACGTCTTGAAACGGAACTATTTTTTTTCTGGCCTGGCAATTATCTAATCTGTGATAAAAATGTCTATGTTAACTGTGGTCAGTGACTGAAAATTTATGAACAAAGTTTTTTTGTGCAACTTAATAGTAGTATTTTAATATTTTCCGTAACCTACGCGACTTAAAGATGTTTTAACATGAATAAGACTATCCGTAGTTCCACTAAAGAAGTAACTTCAAAGTTTACCGCCACTCAATCTGTTATCGGGGTTACTAGTGTATAGCACAGACTACTAAGGAGATACTACGTATTTCATGGTTTAGATTTGAGTATTGACTGAAATATTTCTACAGTTTACACATAAATAATTTTTGAAATACCTGACTGGACTTAGTCACAATTATATATTTGTCTATCAAATATTACGTCTCAATAGAGACGAAGATTTTTCAGAAACTCAATTAGACAATAGTCTAATTGAGTTTCTGAAAATTACATAAGGTCATACATACGTAGTATTATTATCTTTTCTATGATAAGGTTATGTTACAGAATTATAACCTCAATCAATCTTTGTTTATAAGTTTGAAAAATGACCTCAGAAACCCCAAATAATGCAACAAGCACGAAAGTTGATACCGACCTAGCGAAAAATGAAGAACCTGTCGTTCCAGATGATGAAAAATGGCTTGTCAGTATTCAAGATATAACCTAAAGTTCAGATATTGATTATATTTAACTTGAATCAAGTCGCCTTCGAAGGAAGATAGGAGTAGTCGGGGGAGGTAGAGGGAGTAGCTGTTTATAGCAACTTAAAAATCCATTAAAGTACTGGGTATTACGACAGAATCCAAAAGACCTATGTGTGTGAATTAATTATTTAGGTATATAACAACTATTGGCTTAAACAACAGCATTTGAATGGTCTTTGGGACCTTTCCCGGAGGTCCTTTCAATGTAATCATAAATAGTTTTGACTGTATCAACATATGCATCTAATTAATATTACTTTAATATTCATAAGAACAAATTAACATTAAAATAAAACTAAAATATTGACTATGGCTAATAATAAAAATGTAAATTACAAATAAAAGACAGAATTTAGGTTGCAATCTGCTGGTAGAGTAACCAAAAAAGCTGGCGGTATTACTTCTTTGAATGCCGAAACTAATTTGTTGCTTATGCATTATATTTTTAACCGACTTCAAAAAAAGGAGGAGGTTTCTCAATTCGACCGTATATATATATATATTTTTTTTTTTTTTTTTTTTTTTTTTTATCTTTGTTCGCGGATAACTTCGTCGTTTATGAACCGATTTCGATTATTCTTTTTTTGTTTGAAAGTAGATATCCCAAGTGTGGTACCATGGTAATTCTATCGAGATATGATAAGTATCTCCAGAGATATTGAGATAAACATGTCAAAATTGGTACTGAAAATGAATATTTTTTTTATGTTTGTTCGCGGATAACTTCGTCGTTTATGAACCGATTTCGATTATTCTTTTTTTGTTTGAAAGGAGATATCCCAAGTGTGGTACCATGGTAATTTTATCGAGGTATGATAAGTATCTCCAGAGATATTGAGATAAACATCTCAAAATTGGTACTGAAAATGAATAGCGCGGCATTGAAGTCGGTTGTTTTTTAGTTTTTAAACGATATTATGGATACAATATATTGACAAGTTTGTATTTAGACTTGTACCTACTACCTACCCTACCCTCTGAGAGAATCGTGCTCAGGCACGAATGGCTGTGTGAATTTTGAAAATGTGTTTAACTCGTTCGCTGCTGCAAACATACACCGTGCGTTTTTTTATTTTTGGTATCGGAAGTAAAATTAAAATAAAAAAATTAATTTATTCACCCTTGTGAAAAAATCCAACAGCAGAAGGTCACACGAACCAAGGGGTGCGTATGACCTTCTGCTGTTGGATTTTAGTTTTGATTTGATGCCACAGCTACAAAAAAAAAGTACAAAAAATAATTTAAAAAATTAAAAAATATGCGAAAATGTGCCGCAGCCAAAGTGTTAAAAATATCAATTAGCGGAGCTTGTGTTAATTTTCTTGTCTGATTTAACTTTCAGATAAGGGACTGTGACATTTACTATGAGGAGTACAGTGAATGCACAAGTGTAAAGGGAAGGTTCCATCAGTATTTTATATTTGGAGAGTCTCTGGACTGCAATCAGTGGAAAAAAGACTATGACAATTGCAATAAATGGGTCGATTACAAAGATTGCAGAGCTGCAGTAAGTAAATCATATTGATAGTAGTAACATGTCTTAAGGCTCATTTGCTGTATTTACAACTGACCTGACTATCTTCTTGTGAATACAAACAATGCAACTTGGTTGAAATGTTGAGGTAAACAAAATAATGTTTTAGCAAGATAAATCCCATATTTTAATATTTATAACTGGAATAATGCTTGTCTGGTGATGGAACATGAATGGATGGAACATGGATGGAAAATGAATGGACAGCATTGGAATGAGGCGCTGGACAACTGACTTAAGTCCAATACACTTAGCACTACCGTAACTAACCAACTTCCATACTGGCTGGCACCTGATGCAATGTCAGAACTTGGCTTATTGATTGGTGACATGTCTTTGTCCGGTGGTTAAACTTACCACCAGTAGTACCCATTTTGCATCACTAGGTATCACATGTAAGGTAGATTAAGGTCTTATCCTACAGATGTTGGCAGACACAATGACTACCTCTGACAGTCAAATATAAAATTACTGTGATCCATCTGTAGTAGTGATGTTGCGATAGCGATAGTCTATCGATCGAGTATCGTGACACTATTGTGACCTTGAAAATCAGTCATACTATCGATAGCCCTATCGAAACTATCGAACCTTGATGATACTATCGATAATATCAATAGTATCAATTGTTAATAATAAGTAATACTATTGCTCAAACCAGTTTTTATGATAAATCGGAAGCTGTGCGTCTGTGGAATAGTTTGCCAGCCAAGGTGAGGCAAGCACAGTCTTTGACTACTTTCAAGACTATGGTCAAAAAATTTTATCTTGCTGATTCTGCTGACTAATAAACTTATTAACCCTTTTTTCGACAATTGATATAAACTATGTATAAGATATATTTTGTAAGTATATATGATATATATGAATATATAGGTATATGTTTTAAATGTATTATATATTTTTTTTTTACTGAAGATAAGCAAGCATTTGACCACTATCTCACCTGATGTTAAGTGAAGATGTGAACGACGATGTAGCACGCTTGCCTAGAAGACATCTGTTCACTCGCGATTTGAAGACCCCCGGATTGTACTTCACAGGAAACACAAATTCTGGCAGGGAATTCCATTCCTTTGCTGTGCGTATGATAAATGTTGATGCAAAGCGCTTTGTGCGACAGAATGGAATATCAACCATGTATCATTGGCGTATATCTGTGCGTCTGGTAGTACGATGGTAAAAGGGGGACGGTGGAATTAATTCGTGCAGTTGGTAGGCACACTCCCCGAAATGTATCCGATAAAAGACCGATAAACCGGCGACTTTGCGGCGATGCTCTAGGCTCTGAAGCCTTTTGCTTACTAGTTTTTTGTCGTTAATGAGTTTCTTGGCTCTCCTCTCAATAACTTCCAACGCCTCCATTTGGCTGACCCATCCCACAGGTGAGAACAGTACTCCATACATGATCGGACTTGAGCTTGATACAAATTAAGCAGCTGTCCTGGTGTGAAGTACTGTCTCACCTTGGCCAAAACACCTAGCTTTTTTGAGGCCAATTGGGCTTTTGACTCAATATACGAGCCAAAGTTGAGTGTGGGTGTTAGCGAGATTCCAAGAAGCTCGAGGTGATCAGTTATCGGGTCGGACACATTCCGGAAAGTAGGAGTCAGTTGGAACGGACTCCGTTTGGCGGAGAACAGACACGCCTGGGTCTTAGCTGCATTAAACTTGACCAGGTTGGCATCGCCCCATTCGGAGATAGCCTGTAAGGACAAGTTCAAGCGCTAGACCATCGCCTCCCTATAACACTGAATTTGTGCTACACTAGTACGTGCACTGGATGTATAGCTCTCTACAACGGTGCTGTCGTCTGCATACCCAAAGATACCGGGCTTTAGCAGATCGTTAATATGCATCAGGAAAAGAGTTGCAGAGAGCACTGATCCCTGAGGGACCCTGGCATTAATAGCCATTTGGTCAGAAGAGCAGCCATCAATGACTACTCTTATCGAAATCCGAGATCCAGACACATAAACCAGTAGGCAGTCCGTAGGATGGAAGCTTGCTAATAAGACTATCGTGCCAAACCCTGTCAAAGGCTTTTGATATATCAAGGGAAACTGCAGGAGCTTCCCCATGATTCTCAACAGCCTCGCTCCAAATGTGCGTGGCATACGCTAGAAGATCCCCAGTGGACCGATTTTGGCGAAATCCATATTGTCGGTCACTTAGGAGGTTGTTTGCTTCTAGGTATGCCAGGAGCCGGTTATTCAGTACACGTTCCATAGTCTTGCAGAGTATGGACGTGACTGCGATTGGCCTATAGTTGGCAGGGTCAGCACGACTGCCTTTTTTGGGCACAGGTTGCACGTTGGCAAGCTCCCATGATTTCGGCACTTGACCACATGTTATAGAGAGACGAAAGAGGCGTGTCAGAACAGGAGCAAGTTCAGGCGCACAGGTCCTCAAGACTCTAGCTGGAATACCATCCGGGCCGCTGGCTTTGTTCACGTCTAGATTTTGCAGTGTTTTACGAACCTCTGTCTGACGGATGCGGATTTCCGACATTTGTGTCATACATCCAGGTAGACTTGGAGGTATCTCACCAGCAGTGTCTAGACGTGAAGATTCCGCAAACAGAGAAGCAAACAAATTTGCTTTCTCTTTGGCGGTGTGAGCCAGCGCTCCATCGGGTTTCAGCAGTGGAGGAAGTGAGGAAACGCTTTACTACCCGCTGGATACAAAGCTAGTTTGGTCCCTATCCGGCCTATGTGCTCAAATCGGGACTTCCGTAGAGCCTTCTTGCAGGACTTGGCAGCCTTGTTGAACGCTTTCTTCTTCGCTGACAGAACTCTGGCTTTGCGGTTACGAGCATCAACCCAGGCCAGGTATGCTTCTTGTTTACAGTGCTTCAGCACGTCGACATTCAGCCCCGAACCATTGTTAAGCTTTGCTTGACATCGCTACATCAGAAAATGGAATATAGTACTCCATTCCTTGACGCAGCACCTCCGTCACAGCATCCGCGCAAATCGAGGGATCGTCGGAAGAGGAGCAAACAGCCCGCTAAGGATAAGATGCAAAGAACGACCGCATCTCATCCCAATCTGCTGACTTGTAACGCCATACCCGCCGGGTGCCTCTTGGGCTGGGGTCGGGCGGGGAGTAGACTGATACAGATTTCACCAAACAGTGGTCGGAGTTACCTAACGGTGATGATACCGACACTGAGTAACGGTCTGGATCAGTTGTCAGCAGAAGGTCCAAGCAATTGGCTGTATGGCCGTCAACATCAGGAACCCGCGTTGCCTCTTGGACCAGCTGGGTGAGATTTAACGCTAAGGCTAGCTTTCGCGTCTCTCTCCCAGCGTGGTCGGTGCACTGGTATGGGAAAAGCCATTCCTGGTGGTGGGCATTAAAGTCCCCCAGTAACACTAGTTGGGCAGAAGGGTATTTGTGTTGAGCGGCGTCCGCCGCCTCACTCAAGTACTCTGTGAGCCTGGATGTCTCCTGATCTCCGCTGTGCGACCGGTATACACAGGCGTAAAGAAGTTTCTCTAGGTCTGTGTCCACCAGTAACCAAAGCACGGAATAGCGAGGGTCTTCAAGATGACGGAGACGCAGATAGCAGATGTCGCCCCGGGTGTACGCGCACACACCTGACCGAGCTTTAAAATTGTGCTCCAGGGTGTAGCCGGGGTAAGTGAGGTACGCCACGTCAGACGGGCATTGTATCTGCGTCTCCGTGAGGAACAAGAGAGCGGGTTTTTCAGTCTCGAGATGGTGGTGGACTGCGTGGAGATTTGAGTGCAGACCTCTAATATTAGTGAGGTGCACTTTGAGCGAGAGGGCGTGCAGCCGCTGTTTAAAATGCTTCTTGTTCCTTTTTGTCATGTCATGTTGCGAGTGTAAAGGTAGGAGCACGGCAGTGAAACGAGGCGCTCTGCTTTTGACCTGCGACTAACATTGAGACACAACACCAGAAGGGGGACCAGCCTGGAGACTGCGGGGACGCCCGAGCCCCATGAATGTTCATAGGGCCCTCTCGTCCGGTCGCCAACCTGCACCATGACGCATCCCGGGATTTTTCGTCAGTTGGCGGGGCAGCCTTTCGCGTGTGGCTGGCACGCTACTTGGGCCCCCTACTAACTGCGGTCGGCCAGCGGTGCACCGTGCCTCGGATCCCGCTACCCTCCGCGACTGGTCTCCCAAAGTGAAGTGGCGTCAATGTGTGTCAGAACGGTCCTTAAGCAGAAGCGCTACTGTTTCGACCCGTCTCCTGGAATGGCTACACCGACCATCATGCCGTAGGTACGTGTAGGGATTCACGAAACGGGGTATTCTCCTACGGACGTGGGTGACATGGCCCCTTAATATGTAATAATATGTATATAATCATCATGATGTTTCCTGTTTAGTTTTTATTGTGTATTTCTTATTATTAGAATATATATGTGTGTATGTATACATAAATATATTTATACATATTTTACTTAATTTTTTTTTTAAATTATTTTGCAATAGAACACCACCGACCTTGCTCAACTCACTATTTCTCTTACTCCATACAAAGGTTGACTGGAAGATATCGCTCTTAGCGATAAGTCCGCCCATTGTACTATAGTTTTTATGAGTTAACTGTTTCGTAAGTTACTTTAAGTGGTGTACAATAAAGTATTTTGTATTGTATTGTATTGTATTGCTCAAGATCAATAGTATCGATACTATCGATATTATCCAAATTGGTTAACAAATGACGGAGTTCTGATGAGTGATGATGGATGAGACAGACCGAGAAAAAACATACATATGATAAAAAAAACCAACCAAATGCGAGTTGGACATGCTAGTAGATAGTAGTAGACGCATAGTAAATTCGCTTTTTTTCATTTTATTAAACTACATATTTACGGTTTTCAGATTTTTTCCTTTATAAGTGTTTCATGATTCATGACCTTGCTCCTTGCCAAATTTTATGATTAAGTCAACAGAAAGTACTTACCCTATAGTTGATTTCCATGTGAAATCACAAAATATGCAATATAAGCGGTCATATCTTTTGAAGACTTTGACTTTCAAGTTTGATTTTTTCCTGAATAAAGCCCCTGAAGGATAATGTAGACCCGAGTATTTGATATAAGTTTCAACTTGATACCTCTACGCATTCCTGAGAAAAAGGGTCTTGACAGACGGACAGACTGACATACAGACGGATGGAAAGACGGACAAACAGACAGGCGGACAACATAGTGATACATAAGAAAGACCAATACAAGGTGTGGTTTTGCATTCTCGCCATATTTGCATAGTCGATAGTAACGGATATCCTTAATCACTTAATAGTCCGTTAATTAATACCCGGACATTTGATTTAGAATAATCTCCCAAGTAATATCAGAATAATCGCCACGTTCACCGCGCAATCGCACACACACTTACGTAGCAGTCACTGACCGCTCTGTCAACTGGCACGACGCTAACTAGGTTACTTATAGTTTTTTTAGCACTTTGACATTGGGTCTTTTATCAAATACCTACTTCGATGATTACATTACGCACAACACAACCATTTAACCACACACATAATATGCGACAAACGCAAGCGCCTTGCCACGGTAACATAGTGGCGTGGCGACTGCGTCGTGACACGACAAGTGACCGACTGACGAATACAGGTGTTTCGCCGATGGACGCGGCCTGCTTTTAAATTTGCCGCACCGCTTTGCAGGTGTGCGTGTACTTCGGCCAAGAGCAAGTCGTTTTAGTAAGATTTTATTTTCAAGAAATTATTATTTTTCTAAATGTTTTCTTTTAATATTTTTTTTACTGATTCGTGTTCCATACGTGGAGTATACCTAGACCCCTGCAAATATGGCGGGAATGCAAAACAACACCTTGTATATCACTATTTTCTATTGCCTACAGCTAGCAGTAATCAAGAGTGAAAAAGAGCGTCGTTTAGCTCGACTACGATCTCATTATAGAAACGACACGTGGAAGAAACGAGAAGCACCACCAGAAGACTGGGACAAACCTCTGCCAGAGTGGATGGTGAAGAGAGATGAAAACACCTACCTCGCAGCCAAAGTTAAAGAAATGAAAGAAGGAACAACCGAGGAAACTAAAAGCTCCTGTGCTATAATGTGACAGTACAATGTATTTTTTTTTTTTAGTAGACAAAATGCGTGTAAATAAATTTGTTAATTAGTATGTTATTTCTTTGTATGACTTACAAGTATATATTTGAATAGTAGCTATTTTAAATCTTAAGTTTCTGTATAATCTGTATATTCACAATCTGTATATAATCTGTATATCTGTATATAATCAATTCACAAATATTTGCAAAATTGTCGTTATAGCTAAAATAGTGCATTTTTAGATATCAATAAATAGTGCACTTGGTGACGAATGGTTAAGAAAATTAAATCGGAACCTAGTATCTACTGTTTAATATATATAAAGTTTTGAATGTCACAATAATTATTGAAATTAATGTGCCATTCAGAATAAACAACTTTGCATGCCTCTGAATCTATAGGTAGACATCATCGCTCACCATCAGGCAAGCGTCGTGCTTGTCCTGTCATTTATCTGATACCTATCATAAATAAAACAAATCATGATATTATTATCAGCTTGATTTACTGTATACTTAGCTGTAGGTCATTTACTATAGAAGCTCGCGAATTATTTGATTTTATTATAATCATAATTTACACTACATCGTTTAAACAACCTTTATAAATAAGATCGTTTAAAAAACTAAAATAATCGACTACAAATGCCGCGCTATTAATTTTCAGTGCCAAGTTTGAGGTGTTTATCACTATATCTCTTGAGATACTTATCAGATCTCGATGAAATTACTGTGATACCACCCTTGGTATGTCTTTTTTCCAACAAAAAATAAATCATAATAATTAAGATAGTTTAAAAACGAAAACAACCCACTTCCATGCCCCACGCGTCAATTTCAGTGGCAAGCTTGGAGACGTATATCGTCACATCTCTGGAGATACTTTTCAGATCTGGATAAATTTACAATGGGACCACCTCGGAAACGTACCCTACCGATTAAAAAAAAGAATCATTCGAATCGGTTTACAATTGACGGAGTAATCGCGTAACATACATACAAAAAAAACAGACGAATTGAGAACCTCCTACTTTTTGGATGTCGGTTGAAAATCGCATCATAAACGACGAAGTTAATCGCGAACAAACATAAAAAAATATATATAATACATTCGAATTGAGAAACCTAATTTTGTAAGTCGGTTAAAAAAGAATATATGACATAACTTAAACATTTACAAACCAATCACGCCATAAATTAATAAGAACCATTGACCTGGCAACCGTCTTATCGTAAAGATAAGCCACATACGGCTTTAATTGTTCACAAATAAGATAAACACTTGTTTATTTCAACCATTCGAGGCGTTCACATCACATTCTATTTAATAAGGGATAATATATTATCAGTAATGAGTCGCTTGTTGTCCAATACGGTGCTTTCTTTAAGGTTTTTAAGAGTTCCGATGGCACGCAACGCTTCTGCCTTTTTGATCGAGGACCCGAAATACTCCTTTTTAAAGGAGTTGGGTTTGAAAGAGAAAAACGTCGGCGTCTTCAATGGAAAATGGGAAGCCAATGGACAGGTATGATTTGATTATTTTATTAGTTAAATATTCGAAAGAAGAAATGTAAAGTTTAAGTACAGAATAATATACTGCAAGAAGCTTGAGGTAGACAGATCTTTTTTTTTACTTTAGTTGTACAATTCATTATTCTGTGGTTTAGTTACAGCACTACATAATACATACAAACAAGATCATAATGTCGTCGTCTATTTGTCTTTACCATAAAAAGTGGCACTCAAAATATGTGTGTAAGTAGCAAGCTGGCAGACCTTGGAAACAGAGCTGACGATCGCGCTCAAGGCCTCTTCGTCCAACTGTGGACGAACGAATACTAGCTGTTGATGATGATGATGGTAAAGATTATT
Source organism: Cabera pusaria (assembly GCA_954871355.1). NCBI lineage: Eukaryota > Metazoa > Arthropoda > Insecta > Lepidoptera > Geometridae > Cabera > Cabera pusaria. The sequence goes on from OX940892.1 coordinate 7,173,316, forward strand.
TAAATTCTTGTCATCGTAATCGTAATCGTCATTAAAATTTATCACATAATTGGACTAATCTTTGCTATTTTTTTAACGAAAGTGAGTGTTATTTTAAATACAGCTAAAATTATTTTAGACAAGCACGGTGTGCATAAAAATCAATAAAGGGGATGGTTTTATTTATTGTTTGTTTGTAAATACCACTGGACCGATTTCAAAGATTCTTTCACTAATGGAAAGCCACATTATTAGTGAGTAACATAAGCTATATTTTATCCCCGTATTCTCACGGGAACAGGAACTACGCGGGTGAAACCGCGAGGCGCTGCTTGTTAAGGATAAATTCATAGTAAAATTATGTCTATTTATAGGTCTACATCTAAGGGCCATACCTACTAGGTATGGCCTATCGCATCTAGGGTATTATTACCTAAGTAGATGCAAATGGCTTAGCAGAAAATAAGTTAGTTATACCTACTATAGGTAGTCTTACTATGTAACTTCTGTTGCGACTTATCATGGAATACGTACTTATCTGTGTGTACCCAAGCAAGTTTACATTCAGTAAATAACCAAGACGTTCAATGTATAATTAGGTAGGTAAATAAATGGTTGCTAATGTCGCTCTAGAAGTGTCATAAGGTGCGATTTCTATAGAAAAGTATAATGCAAAAATACCTATGAGTAATTGGAGAAAAATCTTTTTTTTTATATCACATAGCGTTTGTCCACTATCTCACCTGTTGGTAAGCGATGATGCGGTCGAGGATCGTAGCACGCTAGGCCTAGAATGGGAACTGGTTGTTTTGTTTGCGAATTCTTCACGGTCAAACGCCTGAACCGATTTGGCTGTTGTACAGGGAGCAGTGACGGATTATCCCTAAGGCAAAATATGCACATGCCTAGGGGCGCGAGGTTACAAAAGGGTGCTCGTGGAAATTTTTAAACGAAGAAAAAAAAACACCTAAAGTCCTAGTGTCTAAAATGGGTGTCCTTGGTAAAAATCGTTAATAAATAAACAAATAAAGCTACCTTCATTTTTTTGTTCAGTTTTTGCGTAAAAGAGAAACAAAAATCCATCTTTTCACCCCCGGAAGCTTTTTTTTTGGAAGATGGTAACTAGAGAGGCGCTGATGAGGTGCTAGCCTAGGGCGCTGTAGACATTTCATCCGCCTCTGGCTGGATAGCCAACATAGTAGAATAGGACAAAAGTCACTTTAACGCGGGCGAAGCCGCTGGGCGCAGATAGTAGTCTTATACGTTTTCAGTGCTCCAGCTTTACCAAATTGTAAGTACGAGTACATATTAAGTATTTTCACAGACGATCAAGTCGTACAGTCCAGCCAATGGCAAAGTGATAGCTGAAGTGCAAGCCGCCAGCCCGGCTGACTACGAAGCATGTGCCGTGGCTGCTCAAGAAGCCTGGCATACATGGGCTGAACTGCCGGCCCCTGCCAGAGGAGAGATCGTCAGGCAGATTGGAGACGCTTTGAGGGAGAAGCTACAACCTTTGGGGCAGCTGGTGTCTTTGGAAATGGGTAAATAAATCAAACACGTATACCTTCATTTTAAAGCAGTTAAATAGGGAGTCAGGGCCGACCTAGCTGTCCTGTCCCTAGCAGAGGAGCTGCTCAAGAAGCCCATTGAACTGAACTGCCTCCACTAGCAGAGAGATTGTGATTGAGATCGGAGACGCATTGAGAGGGACTCCATCGCGACTATCGAAAGTGATTGGGTTTCTTCAATGCATTGGACTCAAGTACCTTCGACCGCATCATCATTAAACATCAGGTGGCATAGTGGTCAAGCGCTACCCATTTTCGCATAAAAAGAAACCTTAGTGACCGAACAAGAGCTGAAATAGTGGAAAAGGAAAACTATTGTAATAATATGTTGACCTATTCCACAAAAATAAAAAAGAAATAAGAACCGCACTGGCCAGGTGCGCGTGCTTCGTGACGATTTCATACTATACCACAGAACAGATGTGACTTTACTTAATAATGTATGTATCTCGCTGGCCGCTAGTGCGCTACTGCTCTTAAACATTGTCATATATTCAGGTAAAATCCTTCCCGAAGCAATCGGCGAGGTGGTAGAATACATCCACGTGTGTGACCTCGCCCTGGGCCTGTCGCGGACCCTGCCCGGCACCATGTTCCCCTCGGAGCGGCCCGGACACGTGCTCATTGAGAAGTGGAACCCTCTCGGACTGATCGGTATCATCACGGCGTTCAACTTCCCCGTCGCGGTGTTTGGGTGGAACAGCGCTATTGCTATGGTACGAGATGTCGAGATCTTTATAAATATTTTTGATTTATAGTTATCGTGAGTTTGGATCATGATTATAAAACAGTGCTCGTCGCGATCTCGCTGCGTGAACTCCCGAGGATGTGCACCGGACATGCATGAAACCTAGGCCTAACCTAAACCTAAAAAATACACTCCAATTAAGAACAAACTCTTTGTGAAGTCGGTTAAAAATAGACTGAATGCCTTGAAAAAGTAAAATGTTTTACTTGTAGCTAGGAGGTACATGAAAAATTATTATTTTATCACTGTATATTATTACTTGCTCTTATGATGCTACTCATCTAGCTTTATTGCCTCTCTCGTGCAGATATGACGCGCGGTTTCATCAACAAGGATACTAGCGTCAATTTAATTGAACCCTTAACCCTCAGGTATGCGGAGACGTGAGCGTATGGAAACCATCAGACACGACTCCCCTCATCGCTGTCGCAGTCACAAAGATCGTTGAGAGTGTACTAGTGAGGAACAACGTCCCCGGGGCGGTGGCGGCCCTGTGTGTAGGAGGAAAAGATATCGGACAGACTATCGCCAAAGATCACAGGATGAAGCTCGTCTCCTTTACTGGAAGTACCGCCGCTGGACAACAGGTAAGAACTTCATTCTGATACTCTCGCGGAAAGTACCGTAGTACCTAGACCTAATAACGACTCTCGAACTTGAATGGCACTATTTCTTCACTAACCTAATTCGCCCCCCAATATCTTGTTACCACGCCGAATTTTTTTCGTTATCAAAATATGAACACACGGACGACAATGTAATAACAACAAACAAGTATATCAAAAATATCAACATTCTAATCGATTCGAGTTAAGTCTATTTAAAATGGTTCACAATACATTAGTGAGCATTTTCAGAGCTGTAAAGAAAGCCTCAAGAATAGAAAAATAATAGTACAAGGTAACTCAAGCGACATAATATCTATTCTATTTATAAAAAAATTGGTTTTTTTTGTATCCCACAGGTTGGCGTAGAAGTACAGAAGCGATTCGGGCGCCATCTCCTAGAGTTAGGCGGCAACAACGCCATCATCGTGAACTCGGACGCAAACCTCGACTTGTTGCTGAACGCGGCTTTGTTCGCCTGTGCCGGTACTGCGGGACAACGGTGTACCACCACTAGGAGACTGCTTATACATGAAAAAGTAAGATCACAGTCTTGCCGGGACCTTGAAAAAGTGTATCTGCTCTCGTTGTATTTTTTCTTAAAACTTGTGTGCTTCCGCGAGTTGATGTGTAATAACTGTGGATAATTAACCATTAGGTGCCGGTAAATGTAGGAAACAGCACAAAGTTGAAAAACATGCCATTTTTCTATTATCTACAATTATACAGGAAACTTCCAGAAAAGGTAAAAAAAAGGGTATTCGTTTATAAATATCTTAAAAAGTATATACGTATAGTTTTTTTATTTTTTTTTACCTCTATCTCTATTATGCAAGCACTTACTTAGTTGCCATCGAGATAAACCAGAGGAGCCCATCATAAACTGACTTACGTGCCGAGCGGCGCGCCATCAGGCGTGAGGAGTACTTACGCTAAACTAAGCGAGATGTAGATTCAGCACTGCTTTTTATTTCAACGTAGAGCTAGTTCGCGACGCCACATCTGGTACCTAGTACGTATACATCGATGTTAGTTACCTTTTTTTTATTTCAGGTATACAACGAAGTAGTGTCCCGTCTAACAAAGGCATTTTCGGGCGTGGTATCCCGCATCGGCGACCCTCTGCTACAAGATACGCTGATCGGACCTCTACACACGCCCGCCGCTGTCGAGGCTTACAAGAACACTGTCGCTCAAATTTTGAAACAGGGAGGCAAGATTGAATTCGGAGGAAAGGTACCTATTGTTTACTTTTTTACTGTACTGTGCCCATTACTTTAGATTTAGATGTTTTTTGATGTTTGCACACTTACACTGTTTTTTGTGGGTAGTCATACGCGCTCATCCAGGTAAACTCGGGTTATACCGAGTTCATGACTACGCTCATTCGGGTTTAGTCGGCTCGTATGGATATCTAGTCAGAACAGACCGAGTTCTTGACAACGCTCGGTTCCTGACAAATCCAACAGATATGCGTTGTACAGAAATATGAATAATACCTTATTATTCGTATTTCTGTGGTTGTACACCATTGCGCACTTAAAATGCACGTTGCATTCTTTCATTTTAAAGTTTACTTTTTTTGTATATGTTATATTCTATTTCTATCTACGCCCGATTATATATATATATATATATATTATATTGGTCGCCCGATGACTATGTCAGTCCCTATACACTATACCTAACTTAATTATGTAGGTGGGTACATCTTTAACAAGCCGGCATGTGAACTGGTAAAGCATCTTGACCGCGCTTGAAGTTTGCGCAGTTTTACAGACACGATACCGCCCCAGATGGATTGACAGTAGTCAGAAATTAGCCAGATATTACATTCTTGTTGTAGGTGATCGAACGTGAAGGGTACTTCGTGGAGCCGACCATAGTGACCGGACTGCCTCCCTCCTCGCCGCTCGTGCAGACGGAATGTTTCGCCCCTATCGTGTACTGCATACCTATCCCGGACCTCAACGCCGGCATACAGTATAATAATGATGTGGAGCAGGGACTATCCTCTAGTCTTTTCACGGAGAACCTCGGAGATATCTTTAAGGTAGGTAAGGAAAGGTGTTTCGAGTTATTTTTTCGTAGGTGGGATGAGCTGAGATGTGTGAAGTTGTGAGATAGTGCATCTACTTAGTCTGTGGAGAGACAGTTCGTACAACGAGGTGGAGTACGGTACTTAGCCTGTGACACACAATAATTAATAGTACAAGTATATAAGATGCACTCCCTGCGACCAAAAATGCGAGATAAAACCTAGTTACAACGTCGGTAACGTTCAAAATACGCTACACGCCTCGGATGCGACCTTGAATTTGCGTCACAGAATAAACTAATAGTAACTAGAAACCGCGTGTTGCGCACCGTAAAATGCATCGTAAGTCCGCGCGGCGAGAGTCTGTATCACTCGGTTAGCTCGCGGGCTGTCAGCTGTCTCTTACTGTAAGGTTGAGTGTTGTGAGAAAACAGATTGAATAGTAAAGTAAAGGCACGCGTCCGATCGAGAGCGAGCGTTACACTATTGACTGAACTTGCAGCCCATGGGCTGCCGCTTATGTACTAGTATTTTCATAGCTACAGCGCGGAGTTCGACAGGCCTGCCTGTGACGGATACTATTCCGGACTGGTATACAGTTATCTGTGTTCCAGCCTATTCACAGGCAGAGATACCATAGAGCGGGCTTCAAAGTAATCATAATATTATATCTTCTAAGTAGGTACTTGTATCTTTTAGATGTGAGCCAAGGCACTGAGATGAGTAGCTAGACAACCGAATTCGTCTAATTAAAATGAGGAAACTTTCGTAATTAGTGTCTCACACTGGCCGGCACCGATAATCCGTTAAAACTAGCAAATCCATTAGCTTTATGTCTTTGTTCGGTGGGATATTCAAGCCTCAGTCGAAGCCTACCTTTCTTTAACCAATGTTAATCCATGGTGTCCACACATCCATGGTGTCCACACTGCCCAGGGATCACGTGTAGAATTATGGTCAAGCCTACCGACGCGGTTAGATAACAATGACCCCCCGTGGGGTTGGGTTATAATGACCCCACATTTCACTAGAGTTTCTGTTCTTCAATTCGGAAAAAAAGCATTATCAATTAAATGTATTTCTCTGGTTGATTTTAATTATTTATTTTTTTAATAAAGAAAAAAGCTTTCTAGCAATATGGGTTGCACATTACTAGTAGTGTTGTTAACCCCTCCAACTAAGCTAAATAATATGCTTGCGTCTGGAGTGGGTTCACGTCAATAGTGCAATGGGTGGGGATCGAACTCACGACCTCTTAATCGCCAGGGCGACGCCTTAGCCATTGGGCTATTACCGCTTATTATTATCTGAGTGCCTAGTGCAAGTTTCTTTAGATTTTTTTAATCATTCGATCACGAAGAAAACGCAGATTTGTAAGGAAATTATAATGTTACCTATTATGCACACAAGATGGCGCTTTTTAATTCCATACCAATCTGCGTTTACTGTAATGTGATCGAGTAATGGCCGGTTTCTGAGTACATTTATTGAGAGTTTATCTACGCAATAACGCTATGATTGAGTAGATAAACTCTCAATAAATGTACCTCAGAAACCGGCCATAAGTAAATCAATCTATAAAACTCGCACTAGGCACTCTGGTTGAACCGCTTCAAGCGCCACTATATCAAGTCCTTTACTTCTACTCTATAAGTAATCATATATTCTCGCAGTGGATCGGCCCGCACGGATCAGACTGCGGCATCGTGAACATAAACATCCCAACAAACGGCGCCGAGGTTGGCGGCGCTTTCGGCGGAGAGAAGGCAACGGGCGGCGGCCGCGAGTGTGGATCTGACTCTTGGAAGAATTACATGCGACGATCCACTGTCACCATTAATTACTCGGGAACTATCAAATTGGCACAGAACATAAAGTTCGGAGACGAATAGACTACACATTTTATTGTGAAAGTGCGGAACTGTGTAAAGGCAAATCGTCTTGCCTCTTGATTAGTGAGAATCGATGAAAATTGTGGTGGTTGTGGTACTGATTTTTATCAAACAACCTGTAACTTTAGTCACATAAACTGCATTTGCCCACTTCACTATAATGTATTTAATCGCGCTATGTTTTGCCTCTGTTTAGCCGAATATTATCTATGAAAGATCCTTTATTTGTAAGTTAAATTGCACGAATTTTGTAACGTTTGTATTTGTACCTTATATTATAAAGACTGAAAATATTTAATAAAAACAAAAGTGTAATCAATGTATGTACATTTTATTTAATTCCCTTATAAACTATTTGCAAAATTGCATTTGATTATTTAAATTTGTAAAATTCATAGTCTTACAAAGTCTCGTGTGAATTTTCTACATAAAACTCTGTAGAAAATACAGGAAATGTTGAATGAGCAAGTTTTGAATAAAGTGAGTGCTTTATACAGCTGCATAGCTGCAATTACCTCTATAATAAAATCAAAATAGCGATAAAATGCCTATGTGCTACAGTTTTTTTTTACAGTAAGCGTTTGCACCAATTTATCCACATTTATCTAAGCTTTTGTTGCTCACGACTCACGAGTGTTGCGTGAAAATACTTCGCTTATAATAAACTAGAAGTGACCCGCGGCTTCGCCCGCGTTAAAACCTTCTTTTATTTACTTAAAACTTTTCTTTTGTAAAAACGATTCTATCATTAAACACATCAAATAATAATTAGCCAAATCGGTTCACTCGTTTTCATGTTATCGCGTGACTAAGGCAATTCTGGATTCATATTTATAAAACCCTAAATACCTAAATTTACAGACTTTGTTACCTAACCCATTTCGAAAAATCCTACAACACGTACTTTATCCCATCTTGTTTCACCATACAAAATTTGGATCCCCGTTCCATATCCGGGAGGAATTTTCAGAAAATCATTTCTGAGCGGATACCTACGTCATAATAACTATCTGCATTCTGAATTTCAGCGCAATCCGAAACAATATTGATTTTTAGACTTTGTTACCCCAGTTTATCCTCTTAGGGTGGCATTTTGAAAAAGTCTGAAACTCGTATTTACTTATTTATTTACAGAAGTACTTGTATGAAATGTCGAATAAAACGACTATCCAAACTTAGAACCCCCGCTTCATCCCCTTAAAGAGTGTATTTTGAAAAATTCTTTCTTAGCGGATACCTAAGTCAAAATAACTATATGCATGCCAAATTTCAGCGCAATCCGAAACAATATTGATTTCAGACTTTGTTACCCCACTTCACCCTTTTAGGGGTGGAATTTCGAAAAAGCCTGAAACACGTATTTACTTAAGTACTTGTGTTAAATTTTGAATATGAAAGACTATCTAATATTGTTTTTCCATACAAACATTGAACCCCCGTTTCATCCCCTTCAGGGGTGAATTTTGGAAAATCCTTTCTCAGAGGGAATTAACGTCGTAATAACTATCTGCATGCCCAATTTCAGCGGAATCTGAATCAATATTGATTTTCACACTGTGTTACCCCATTTCACCCTCTTAGGGGTGGAATTTCAAAAAAACATGAAACACATATTTACTTATTTTTATACTGGAGCACTTGTATGAAGTTTCGAATAGAAAATACTATCTAATCTTGTTTTTCCATACAAACTTTGAACCCCCGTTTCATCCCCTTCAGGTGTGAATTTTGGAAAGTCCTTTCTCAGAGGGAACTATCGTCGTAATAACTATCTGCATGCCAAATTTCAGCGCAATCCGATACAATATTGATTTTCCCACTTTGTTACCCCATTTCACCCTCTTAGGGGGGGAATTTCGAAAAAGCCTATAACATGTATTTGGTTACTTATGTACTCAAGCACTTGTGTGAAGTTTCGAATAAAAAAGAATATCTAATGTTGTTTCTCCATAGAAACTTTGAACCCCCGTTTCATCCCTTTAAGGGGTGAATTTTCAAAAATCCTTTCTTAGCTGATACTATCGTTATAAAAACCACCTGTATGCCAAATTTCAGCGCAATCCGAAACAATATTGATTTTCAGACTTTGTTACCCCATTTACCCCTCTTAGGGGTGGAATTTCGAAAAATCCTTAAACACGTGTTTACTTATTTATGTCCTGAAGCACTTGAGTGAAGTTTCGAATAGAAAAGACTATCTAATATAATCCGAAAAAATATTGATTTTCACACTTTGTTACCCCATTTACCCCTCTTAGGAGTGGAATTTAAAAAATACCTGAAACACGTATTTACTTATTTTTGTACTGAAGCACTTGTGTGAAGTTTCGGATAGAAAAGACTATCTAATCTTGTTTCTCCATACAAACTTTGAACCCCCATTTCATCCCCTTAAGGGGTGAGTTTTGAAAAATCCTTTCTTAGTACACCCCTACGTACTAAGACAAATATACCCTCCAAGTTTCAAGTCTCTACGACCAGCGGTTTAGGCTGTGCGTTGTCTGTCAGTGAGTCAGTATGTCAGGACAAAGATTCTTATAGTATTAGATAACAAAGCATTAAATCGATGTATGTCAGGTAGTATGTTGCACTCTCCACAAGTCTACGGCTACATCCATGGACACCTTCCGATGGAAGCGGTAGGTAGCAGGCAGGTCATACCGCAGCTCGGCGATCACACCGCCTTTCATGCCCCAGTCTTTGATCTTAGCTTGGATGTGGTTTCTGTAAACAAACATATACCTCCATAAATAGATAATAGTACAAAGGTACCCATTAATAAATACCTTAAATAATATGATCGTATGTTTAAAAAAAACTTAAATGTATAAAACATACATACTTAGAAATAAGGTCTCGTTGGTACTAATAAACTTATTCTTATTCTATATATAGAAGTTTACAATAGTGATTAAATATTGCAGTGGGTACAATCTGCTGCTTTCTAGCTATTCAGTGATCTTCAGGCAACTATGGGCTCGGCTGATTAGAGAGAGAGAGAGAGAGAGAGACATTAAGAACATGCAAATGGTGGGATAGGTAGATAAATATACATCACGAGGAAACCCCATGATAGTCAGCTGCTAAGATACAGGTGTTGGGCAAGCGTGTATTACATTATAATGGCCTGCATGGTGATATGATCATAGATAAAGTGAATACATACTATCACGCTATACATAAAATCACGCCTCTTTTCGTTGGGGTACGCAGAGACTATCTCTTTCCACATGCTACGATCTTGACATTCATCTCGCTTCTTCCACTTTCATGAGCGTGTTTTAAAGTGAATTATATTGTGAAATGTAAATTACAGTATCAAACAGTTTTGTTTAACAAAAGTAAATTTGCATCGTGTGAACGCGGTATTATCATAGAAAAGATAATAATACTACGGTATTATGTAATCTTTGGGTTAAACCGGTTCTGTTTTTGGGTTAACTAGTAGTCTTCCTCATCTCTAGTCTTTCCATGCCTAAAATATAACAAAAGTCAGTCTTTAGACTTGTACTGAATTGTTTTTTCCGAACTGGGTAGCACTTGATCACTATCTCACCTGATGTTAAGTGATGATGCGATCGATGATGGAGCATGCTTACTCAGAAGATACCTATTCACTCGCCTATTCCTATTTATCTATCTTATACTATAAGAATCTTTGTCCTGACATACTGACTGACTGACAGACAACGCACGGCCTAAACCGCTGGTCGTAGAGACTTGAAATTTGGAGGGTATACTACTAAGAAAGGATTTTCCAAAAATCACCCCTAAAGGGGATGAAATGGGGGTTCCAAAGTTTGTATGGAGAAACAAGATTAGAAAGTCTTTTCTATCCGAAACTTCACACAAGTGCTTCAGTAACAAAATAAGTAAATACGTTTTTCACGTTTTTTTTAATTCCACCCCTAAGAGGGTGAAATGGGGTAACAAAGTGTGAAAATCAATATTGATTCGGATTGCGCTGTAATTTGGCATGCAGATAGTTATTACGACGTTAGTTACCTCTAAGAAAGGATTTTCCAAAATTCACCCCTGAAGGGGATGAAACGGGGGTTCAAAGTTTGTATGGAGAAACAAGATCAGATAGTATTTTCTATTCGAAACTTCATACAAGTGCTCCAGTAAAAAAATAAGTAAATACATGTTTCAGGTTTTTTTTAATTTCAACTCCCAAGAGGGTGAAATGGGGTATAAAAGTTTGAAAATCAATACTGTTTTATTTATTTATTTTTATATTCGAAACTTAACAAAAGTACTTAAGTAAGTAAATACGTGTTTCAGGCCCTTTCGAAATTCCACCCCTAAAAGGGTGAAGTGGGGTAACAAAGTCTGAAATTAAAATGGTTTCAGATAGTTATTTTGACTTAAGTATCTGCCAAGACAAAATTTTTCAAAATTCGCTATTCAAGGGGATGAAGCGGTTCAAATTTTGGATAGACATTTTATTCGACATTTCACACAAGTACTTCTGTAAATAATAAGTAAATGCGAGTTTGAGACTTTATCAAAATGCATCTGCATTCTAAATTGAATAAGATTTTTAGATTGATGCATTCTAAATTTCAGCGCAATCAGAAATAATATTGATTTTTAGACTTTGTTACCCGCGTTTATCCTCTTAGGCATGCAGATAGTTATTATGACGTAGGTATCCGCTCAGAAAGGATTTTCTAAAAGTTCCTCCCGGATACGGAACGGGGATTCAAAGTTTGTATGGCAAAACAAGATGAGATAAAGTACGTTTTGTAGGATTTTTCGAAATGGGGTAGGTAACAAAGTCTGAAAATTTGGGTTTTTCGGGTTTTATAAATATGAATCCCGAATTGCCTTATTCACGCGATAACATGAAAACGGGTGAACGGATTTGGCTAATTCTTATTTGATGTCATTAATGATAGAATCGTTTTTACAAAAGAAAAGTTTTAAGTAAATAAAAGAAGTTTTTAACGCGGGCGAAGCCGCGGGGCACTTCTAGTACTTGTATGTAAGCTATTTCTTAGTAATCAGAAGACTGAAACTAAAGTCACAAAATATATCATAATTATATCAATATCAATTATTTACCTTGTAGCAGTTTTATGTAATGAATAAACAGTATTGTTGCTCAGCATGGTACCCATGCGTAGAAACTTCATGTCTATGCCGGCATTGTTCTTTGTACCAAATGGGGGATTCATAAGAACTGTATCAAAGTAATTGTCACACCTGAAAAAGATGCCACAATTATTGCTTATAGGGTTTAACCAGGCCATAAAGCCATGTATTCTCAAGAAGAAAGTTGAGAGTGATGTCACGAGCATTTGTGGCACATTAAGGTCGCGGGACTAATGTCTCATAACATAATGAAAACAAGGTAAGAAGAGCATAAAAAGGACACTAAAAATTAAGTATTGTATTGAAGAGTGGTTTGGATAGAAGCCCTAGAAGCCAGTCTAACTTACTTAAGTTTGATGTGTTTATATCTACATATATCTGGAGATATTTTGAGGGCCCGGTGGCGTAATCTGGAGAACGGTTAGCTTTGATGCCGAGGTACCGAGTTCAAACCGCCATGCTCACCGCAATATGTGGCTCTCCGGTGAAGGAAAAACATCGTTAAGAAACCAACAACCTGACACTATCTAGTGTCCGTCTGGCCAGCTACCACCCTCAAGTTAGAAAATTTGTCGCCAAACATCTAATGTCTTCCGGCAGCTATCTCCTTGAGAGCCAGTTCCCATTCTAGTCCTAGCGTGCTACCATCTTCAACCGCATCATCACTTACCAACAGGTGAGATAGTGGTCAAACGCTAGCCTATAAGAAATAAAAAAAAGATAGTCATCAGATCTCAATGAGATTACAATGGGACCAAATGAAAAGTTTCCCTCTCAATAAAAAAAATTCCCTCCAAATATTTCTAAAAGATGGAGTTATAATGTAAGAAACGAATATAAAAAAAACCAGTCAATTCGGAAACCTCCTTTTTCAAAGTCGGTTGAAATAAGGCTAGTAAATTAGACATACCTACAAAACTTGGGCTCCAAAAAATCACATTGCAGCACATCAATATTAGTAAGTTCCATCTCCTCAATATTCTCTAGTAGCACATCAAGTGCAGCTCTGTCAATGTCCACAGCAGTTACGGAGCTGGCTCCGAGCAGTTCTGCTCCTATACTGAGCGTACCGGGACCACAACCTGCATCAAGAACCATGTTGCCTTCTAGGTCTTCATATTGAGTCTAGAATTAAAACAGTCCAGCATAAATAGTAAAAGTCTCTTTCCTGTTTGTAAGCAAGCCCTAGAATACTCTGACTTTTAACCTGTTGAGCGCCAAAGTCAGTCTGTACGCCAGCATTATCTATAGAAGACAAAAAACATACAAAACTATTTGGCGTACAGGGCATGGGAGTGCGTTTTTAGCGTGGCTCTTGAAAGGATAAGGGCTGTGTGCTGCCAAAATACAGTAAGGTTATGGCAGCACCTTTCTCCTTGATGGTGAAATGCTACTTTTTGGTAGCAAGTCCAACGTAACATCAATATAATATGCTCCTAGCAATCCTACCACCTGTGGAAAGGAAGTGTTACAACATTCTAATAGAACAAAAATGATTACCTGTATAGTGTACAAAGCTAGAGCAGCTATGTGAGGTGGAGTCTCATACTGTTCTAACTCAATCTTAGGTTTCTCAAAACCTTTTAGTTGTTGCAGATGTCCTTGCAGAGTTTTTAGTTTCATGACAGCACCCATTCTGACTGTTTTATAATTGAAGTTATTTTTTCAGTATAACTATCTTGAGTTTATTTCTTTATAATAAATTATTTTTAGCTTTCTTTCAGTTATTTCCAAATGATTTCTAGTCACTTATATTTTTAATTGTACATTTTTGAGTTCTTGCTACTTATTATCAAATCTAGGTAGTACTGGCAGTATTTGGTTGCCAAATGAAGAGTCCTGTGACACAAAGAAGCCACACGAGGTGGCGTTGGCGTGTTGTAATGCAGCCCTGTGGCTCGTGTTAACTGCATTCGCTTCAGGAAGTTGAGGAAAACCCTGAAATATAGATTTACAAGCACACCTTTACTACTAAATTCTAACTTTTTGAACTATTGGATGCAGGTCTAATACTGTAGAACCATAGAGAAATTTAATTAGCAAATTGTTAACCAATCAAATGGCTCCTTTCTGTGCTTAGTAGATTAGTGCTTGAGCATCTTTCAAAATTTGTGCTAAAGGTCAGGTAGTTATAATAAAATTAATTTATTGGGTCATGTCGGGTAGATAAAAATAATGTTTAGTTCTCCTTCACAACATAACTTTGTTTGTTTTAAATTAAAAATATATATATTTTGGATTAAACACTAAGTTACCCCATAGACATCACTATAATTAATTAGCCGAATAAAATAAAATACAATATACATACAGCAGTTGCAGACACAGGTGGAATAGAGCACATAGGCAGCTGACTGACAGGGTTGGGCTGCGTCAGAGTTATGGAAGTAGCGGTTAGAGGGGCCACTGCACCCTGCTTCAGTAACATTTGCTTTTTTAGCTGCAGTTCTTCTAAAATCTTCCTATTAGTCAACTCTGGAAAAGGTTTAGTTTTCTGTCAGAATTAGAAATCGCGTTGATCCTTTTTTTCTTGGATATAACGGGAGCGGATTATCATAACATAACTGACGGTAACTTGGGGGATCAAGGAAAGCTATTCAAGAATAAAATACACATCATCATGTTTTGTTAAGTCAAAGCTTTGGTCTAAATTAGTGCCTGCAGTTCTAACCTCTTTGTGCGTTGGGCTGAGGAAACGCCATCTAATAATATAGTAAGATATTCAAATAAATGCTGGTACATTAATTTTCTATCGAGCTGACTTCATGCACCAACGTAGTATTTATATCATACTTTACTCTATGATTTATATTTCCCAGTATATATTTAGTACTCTATGATTTATATTCTCTTTGGCACCAACCTAAATGAAAGATAGAAAGAGAAGAGAAACAAAAAAAAAACATATTTTGACGTTGAGAAAGTTGACATTGAAAGTAGGAAATTAAAACTGACAGCTTCTCCTGACTCTTGAAGACGTGGTCTGATTGGACGAAAATATGTAAAACGGAACGTAAATGAGGTCAATGATCACTAGTGACGGAAGGCGAATTCACAAAACCGATAAATGCCGGCTTTTATATTATTGTGTTGGCTATACTCTACTATCATTCTCATCAATTTAAACAAAATTATTAGAGGACGATACGAACTCTTTGTCTTCTATATTTAGATTTTCCAGTTTTCGCATTTCATTTAAGCTATTGTTTCTTGAGGTCTTGGCCCATGCATTTTAGTCAGTACAAAGAAATAATTTTCGTTCTAGGGTTTGCTTGTTATCTATGATATTACATGTGCATGCCTCCTTCCACTTTCACAGCTCTCTTGGAGTCTTTGTGCATGCGGTGCATATTTAATTAGGTTTCCATAAGTCGTAACTAATTCACTCGAACGTCTCCATACAAGGAACAATGGATAGAAACAACAATGTTATATAAAAGCATTTATTTTAAAACAATGTAGGTAATAATATACTTTCTGATTCTTGGCAAAACAGTCTCACATAAGCAAGTCAACATTTGGCCTCTCTTAGAATAAACGTAAGACTAACATGCGCTGCCATAACTCACAAATGAATAAACTGAATATATCATAAATAAATCATATAAAAGGACAAAATATAAAATTATCTTCATTATGTCTACATTGCAGTTAGCATTGCATCTCTGTTGAGCAATCTTAGATTAATTTGTTTATTAACGTAAATTATTCTAAAAAAGGGAACATTAACATTACTAGAATTGACTCACAATATTAGCAATATATAAAAAATCATCTACTGTACCTAATTAGTGGTTCACAGACGCAGACGTCGAGTCCACAATGAGTTTGTGGTTCATTAATAAAATTTGATAATAAATGCACAACGAAAATATAAAATTTAAGTTGCCTTTGTCTTTTACGTTTATAAAAATATTTATATAACAATTTAGAAATAATTATAACAGTATTCTTTCACTATAAACAATTTGGAATAATATTGCACAAGCTCAAAGCTAAATTAATATGTGCATTACATTTTTTACAAAATTCTATAAATATAAAAAACAAACCAACACAACTCTCCTAACGCAAAGCATACAGCTATTATGACTCAATAAATGACATAGATATATTACATTACGGTAGAGTGACAACTGTAAGCGCTCCATATAAAAATCTTTTACAAAAAAGAAACCGTTTAATCTATGTAGTCTTATTTGAATTACAATAACCATTTAACATTAGTAAACATTGAGATCCGAGACTTACAGTTGCCAATGTACAAATAATACACAATGTGGTTGGCAATAGGCTAACGCTAACTTATGGACGCGCCTTAAATTAATTTTAATAACGATATAAACGAATTAGGAAACCTTCGGCGCGACCGAGGCCGGCCCGAGAAATATCGACTCTAATAATTTTGATATGTTACCTTCTTTACTACCTACACTTATCAAATGTAAACTCTGAGATAAACAATAATAAAACGTAACAACCACATTGTGCCCGCCACCGCGCCACCGACCGAGTGTTGGTTTGTATGGAAACATTCACAGCACAGGAACAAACACATCCTGGACTAAATAAAATCTGAAATTATGATAACAACATTTGTTTTTAAAGACTAGCACGTAATTTTGGCACGACGCTCTGTCACTCAGAGCACAGTGGCATCGATGTTGTATCATACACGAGTTTATAGATCGACTGCTCTGTGAAGTCGCGAGGCGGTCGTGGGCGCGGGACCCCTAACCCCTTGGTAACTTGAGGAAGGCTGCAGGAAACAGGCGGGCGCACGTTCAAGCGGTCTGAGCTCACGTCGACATACCTGCTATGTGGGCATATGTAACACAAAGAAATGTAGAAAAAAACGCAGAATGATTGAACGCGTGACCGCCTCTGCCCGCAGAATCATACAAGCGCGGTCCGACCGACTCGCGCAGTTAGGGTTTCACAAAGCTCTTCAGACACCTCTTTCAGGAACAATGTTACTACAATTTTATAATACAACAGCAAGCGAAGAAAAACGAAAGCATACTTCTTTTTCAATATCGATTAATACATATTTGTGCCCAATGTGTCATGTTCGATGTATCGTTTTCAATTTATTTATGAAACCCTAAAAAACTAGTGACCGATCCTATCGCTCACGGTTACGATATGGACAGCTGCCATTACAATAATAAAATGCAAAATAATGTATATCATTAAATTTAGTGTAAAAAAAATTAGAGTAAATAATAAAAAAACTTATTTGAGTAAATAAATTCTCTTGTTCCATCGCTCATTCAGTGCTTTTCATGACAGAGTGTAAAAATAAAGGCGTGTCGGATCGGAAGCGAGTTCGAAGTTTGCGATACCCTGTGGATAGATGGCTTTACATTTGGCAACTTGGGAGCATTCTGTGCATACAAAACTAATCTAGGGGGTCTTCTCGGAGCCGGACCGCGCGCCTTCACAAGACTTCGCGGACGTTTATGTTTACACTCTGCCGCAATGAGTATTTAACCTCGACAACACTCTTAATTCCAACAACAGTACATACCTAACACTTTCCCTGTATAAATATAATATTAGAGTCTTGTAAAAGAAACGATTTGAAACCTCATAGGTCATTAACACTACGTGAGAAATTACACAAGAGCATTAGGATACGATATATTGCTACGAGTTAACTTATCATTTGGCACTAAATTAACATATTGCATCTCGAGCATTCGTCACAAAGTATTTATACTTGCAAATTCTTCAACTCTCAATTTAACAATTCTAATTTTATAATAATTAAATTTCGTTTAAATTTTCATAACATTAACATTATTCGGTCTAAAACTCAAAGTTTCTTGCGTTTTATATAGTGGACTCTAAACGGAAATACACATTATTTGATATATTGAGCAACCTGTCCATTCCCAAGGAGGCGAGCGCGGGGAATGTCCGCTAACGTTCATAAATTAGACAAGACGCGCTTCGGCAAGTAACATTTGGCAAAATTGAGCATTAAGACTTTTCAATTGGCATCGTAAAACGTTACGTTCGGTAATATTTGAATGCGCAGCGCAGCACTGCGCGACTACCTAACATATCCTAAGTGTGGTAACTGTAACTTATCCATAGTCCACATAATGGCGGAGCTGTAGTTACGTTTAGCCTCTGACTCGTCACCGGCGCCGCCGACGCCTACATTTTTAGATCGTGGAAAACCTAAGTATTGATATGACGTACGTGAATTATACAATTACGAGGTTCATTACCGTTCAAAAGAACCGTAGAAACGACCGTGGACTTTTCAAGACCATTCCAATTTACTAACTACATTTTTTATAACAACATGGTTAAAATAGTTATTTAAAAACGAAATATCGTTATTTATCAAATAATAGTTATTGCTTCGTTTGATATGATTATACATCTGTGCGCGGATGCGACCGCAGGACCGAGTGTCATCCGACTGACGAGCACGAGTGCGCGCGGGCCGCCGCTAGGTGGCGCTGCACGGTCGCAGATCGCGCACGCAGCTCGCTCCGAGCTCGCAGACGACCGGCAAATCTACACCACTTACATCCACGCTACGTACAGTTATTCTGTACTATTATTATTCATAATTACGTAATAACTCTTAAATATATATTTTAAAAATATGACTGCTTTATCCATCATGATCACAGCTCTCCGAAGACTTTACAATATCCAAACCTGACGCTCCAAAATAAATTCTTTATCATTACACCTATAAAACGAAATGACTACGATATATCTAAAGTTTATAGCTCTAACATTATGCCATTTTGATATATTTACTTTGCGATTGCAACGGTCCCTCGTTCAGCACATAAATGCCTCATATATAAATTTTAACGTAAACGCGAAAATGACTCGATTCGATTCACATAAACACAAAGTGAGCGACGACCGACATTCGACAAGAAACTAAAAAACCGTTTAGAAACGAAGCGGCAGTGTTCGCGAATTATTCGTGCAATAGATATCTAACTACGAAACTCTTAGGAACCTGATAAATTATTGCTAGAGCGGCTCCCTTTTTGGGGCGGACCTTACGAGTAGCCAATAGAAAAATATCACCTAAATAAATATGTTAATTTTGGGGGGCGGCCGTTCGCCGCGGCGCTAAATATATCTCTGGTGGGCGACGCCATCGCCCGGTGCCATCGTATTTGGTAAAGTAACAAGATAATGTGGTACATATGCAACGTCGCTCACTGCGGCTCGTCGCCCTCGTCCGCCGCGCGCGACGTCTCGCCGCACCCGGCGCCGCTCTTCGATGCCTCGCTGCCGATTAAAAGTACACGTTACATATATACAAACCATGGATTTACAATATAAGGAACGTGCACAGCAGATGTTTTTACAAATTCAATTTAATCCGTATGCTATAAACATAAGGTTGTAATTGCTATGTACATCAAAACGGCCCCAACGAAAGGAACCTAGATGGGAGTGTGTCCTTGTTTAACAACCTGCCATTGCTATATATGTACTTATACTATATTTATAATAAATATATATATTGTGTATGTACTCAATACTTTATTGCTTCTATAATATTTTGTACGTAAGGTTCTTAAAACTAGGTATATGAGATCATTATGAATCCTGTTATAGTGTGAATGTATATATGTGGTCCATACAAAAGAAAGGGACAAACTCCGTTCAAGGTCGGTCTCTTTCGGGCCGGTAGTGCACCGTCTTCATATACAACGTCTTTGATATAAACACTTCATTCAAGAAGGTCAAACACATACTACGTGTAGATTTCCTGTAGAACAATGCTCTGAGGTTCATTCCTTTGGTATGTTTTCCGTCGCACTCACAAAGATAGCTTCTGTTAAACACTCAAAGTCAAAAAAATACTTTTTGTATCATATTGGCTTTGACCATTATCTCACTTGTTTAGTGACAATGCAGTCGAGGATGGTAGAACGCTAGGCCTACAATGGGAACTGGCTCTCAAGGATAGCTTGCAGAACACATTAGATGTTTGGCGATAGATATTTCCAACTGGAGGGTAGTAGCTGGCCAGGCGGGCACTAGATAGTGTCCACTATGCAGGAGCAGTTACTAGATTGTTACAAACGCTACATCTAATTGGTGATGGGGGCGATAACACCGTTGGTGTGTTGTTTTTAGGGTTCCGTACCCAAAGGGTAAAACGGGACCCTATTACTAAGACTCCGCTGTCCGTCTGTCTGTCTGTCTGTATGTATGTGTGTCTGTCTGTCCGTCTGTCACCAGGCTGTATCTCATAAACCGTGATAGTTAGACAGTTGAAATTTTCATAGATGATGTATTTCTGTTGCCGCTATAACAACAAATACTAAAAACAGAATAATGTGGTAAATAACTGTAGTGTGGTACGGAACCCTACTAGTCCGAGTCCGACTTGCACTTGGCCAGTTTATTTCTTATAGGCCAGCGTTTGACAATTATCTCACTGGTGGTAAGCAATGATGTGGTCGAAAATGGTGAACACGCTAGGCTTAAAATATTTTGACTCTCAAAAGGCGGCAGATTTTCTCCTTAATGGTGGTAAGCTACTTTTTGGTAGCAACCCAGGCGGAATGATATAATATGTTAACATCTGTGTATTGTGCATTTCCCCCTGCTAGTGATTATGCTATTACCCCAGCTCCTAAAGCGTAGCACGTAGCCTTGAGTCGTTGGGACAACGCTTCCAGTGGTGAGGGTGTTTGGGAACGTATCCCATACTACGTGACCCGTTCAGAGGGGAGTTCTGTTTACTAAAAATGATTTAAAATCAAATTTATGAATTACTACGTGAAAACTATCGAGAGGGGGAGGGGGGAGAGTCTTCGGGGGCCATTGAGAGGGGGAGGGGAAAAAAATGTGTCACGTACTACGTGATACAAGTTTGCTCTTCTATCAAAATCAAAGTATACATACTAGTTGGCGTAGTGCGGCCGGGCAGAGCCCGAGGGTGCTTCGGTGTCCCCGGGCGGCCGCGACGCCGCGCTCAGCAAGTAGTTGGTTGAGTCGCTGAAACAGTTAGACAGCCTGCTTCAAATTGTATTACTGCCTCGGGTTACACGTCACAGTTACTTAAACATTAAAAAAAAAACTTATATGAAAAAAAAAACCTAAAATAGGCAATTTATGATACGAATATACAGGTGAATTTTTCAAGTGAACTTGGATGGACAAATCAAAATATTAGGAAAAGTACTCGGGCCCGATTTTGATGAAAACTAAAACTGCATCATAGGATTTTTGAAAAATCAATATTCCTAGCCATTAATCTAACCCGTTGATTTTGAAAATAAAACACATTTGATAGTGTCGCTAATAAGGATAGAGTTATGGGAAGTGGCGTATCTTGGGAGAGGCCTACGTCCAGCACTGGACTGACACCGGCTGATTATGATGATGATGATGACAATTACAATTATAATATAATGTTAATAATATAATGGAAATATTGTTATTTACAATATTCCAATACAATTTACAATATTCCAATACAATTGATACAATTTATGGTAAATTAATTAGTTTACGTTTTGACAAAAACGTTACTTAATATGAAGTGAATTAATGTAAAATAAAAGTAACACTAGTCCTTACACTAGGATTCCCTGTGTCATAACCACTAGTTACTCCTATGTGCAAAGCAAGCGTTTAAGACAAAAATAAAGATATTAGATTGGCTAACGAACTAACGAACTAAAGAAATAATAATATTATTACAATTTTAGCGTTATAGTCGGAACTATTATGCTTTTCCGTGTGTGTGTGTGTGTGTGTGTGTGTGTGTGTGTGTGTGTGTGTGTGTGTGTGTGTGTGCGCGCGTGTGTGTGTGTGTGTGTGTGTGTGTGTGCGCGTGTGTGCATGCGTGCGTACGTGTATGTGTGGATGAAAATGTGGGCTAAAACTAAAACAGAAAAACTTTATGACACATTATTAGTATACTTTCCTTGGCATTCAAAACTTTAAGGGAACAAAAAGACAACAACACGAATTGCTAGCAATCTTATTCCTTAAATATTAGTAAGCAAGTCTAGTACTTTTACTGCTTTATAATAACTAAAAACATAAATTATTGCATGTCCACACAAAAGAATAACTACAAATTAAATAACGAGTTATCATAAAAGAGGATAATTACTTATCAAAAACGAAGTTCATCTCATGTTGTTTCTCTATCCCGCTTCTGTGGACATGCAGTTATAACCGATTAATTTTATCATACAGTACAATAAAATAGAATAGAATAGAATACTCTTTATTGAACACAATAAAGAACTTATTATCTAAAATAAATTACGATCGTACAAAACGAAAAAACCGACTTCACATGCCGCGATAGTCAAAGTACTGGCTAGTTATAATCATGTCATCAAAGTATACAAATTTGATTATATTGTTTATCTTCATATCTCCGGAAATAATAGTCACATCTCGATAAAATTGGAATGGGGCCAAACAGAAGGCAGGCATCTTTCAAACAAAAAAAATATTTTTTGAAATCGGTTAAGATTTGATGGAGTTCTGAGGTAACAAACATAAAAAAAAAGCTAAAAGATAGTCGAATTGAGAACCTCCTCCTTTTTTGGGAAATCGATTAATAACATCTAACTAATTAGGATTTAGCCCATAATTTATTTGTTTTGAGTCCTCTGAAACAGCTGTCATAGAGAGCCAGTTTCCATTTTAGACCTAGCTTGCTACCGTCTTTGATCGCATCGTCACTTATCAGCAGGTGAGATAATAGGCAAATACTATAGCCTATCGGGCCTATAGTATAAGATATTAAAATAAAAATTTAATACCTCTGTAAATTAAATAGGTGTCAGTTAAAAGCTATTGTACTGTTTGTATAGGAGAGGTCTGTATCCAACAGTAGACGAATACTGGCTGGTAATGAAGATGATTTGAAAAATCTTAATTTAAAATAAATTGATTAATGGAACTAAATAACCGTTTACTTTTTAACCGACTTCACAAAAAAGGAGAAGGTTCTCAATTCGTCGGAATCTTTTTTTTAAAATGTATTTTCACCGATTACTCGAAGATGCCTAAACCGATTTGGAAAATTCTTTTTTTGTTTCAAAGAGTACCCTTCTCAGGTGGTCCCATTTAAATTTTAAGGAAATCGGCCGAGCCGTTTTTAATATATCAACATTTGTAATACGACGGATTTACTTATCTCGACGACTTACTCGTACTACTAACTACTGGCACAGATTATGTAATAGTTACTAGGTCTACTAGCTACTTTGACTAGCGCGACGTTTGAAGTCGGTTCTTTTAGTTTTTTAAACGATCATAAATTATAAGTATAAATGTCGACTCTAGAATAACCTTCCCGTTTCGGTTGAATTACACGACAAAAGTAGAGTAGAATATTAATGTTAATTGAATACGATTCCACTATTCCCCTACATAATTCAAATAAATAATAAAAAAATATGAACCGCAATGATTTCACGTCGATGCAAATTCTCAGAATCGGTTTATGGATCGTATCATAATTATTACGTATTTGCATTACTGCGTAACGTGGCATTTTCCTGACCACAGACACCATGCCAAACCACACTCTGACTCAAACTAAGAATTTACTTATGTCATACGTAATCTTGTATTATTTTATAATTTTCTTTATGGCTCCACAGCATTAGTATATGAAGCCAGTGCCAAAGAATGAAAATAGTTTAAGTTTTCGTAGATTTAAGTCGTAGTCGAGTCAAGGGCGTCGCCAAGGGGGGGCAGGGGGTGGGGGGCAGTTGCCCCCATTGCGCCCCAGTGCGAGCAATTGACTTCCTTGCCTATTAATAAATTCCGCATCGCATGACAAAACGTAAATAAATTCAGAAGGTTTAATGTACATACGTTCAAATTTATTGTCCTCTATAATATTGCCCCACTGGGCCCCTCCACCCCCATTAGTCATAAGCTGGCGACGCCCTTGAGTCGAGTCAAAGTCACATTTAATTCATAGTCTAGTCCGAGTCATACCCACACCCACAGTAAAGGTTTGGACTTCACTGAAGGCTTTCAGTGAACTAAAACTCCATGATCCTTTATTTTTAACGGGCAATGCTTTCTTAGTAGTGTTTTGGAAATGTCTCAACGCTATTAAAGAGTTGGCATTGTGTTCATATGCGGATTGGACTTAAATCGTCGAATGCCCCGTTTTTAAAGACCGTCGCAATTGAATGAAAAACCCTCTAAAGAAAACCGCATCTAAATCGGTTAAACCATTTTTAAGATAAATGGGAACATTCCTTTTTTAATCGACTTCACAAAAAGGAGGAGGTTGTCGATTAGTCTGTATTTTTTATGTTTGTTACCTCAGAACTCCGTTTTTTATTAACCGATTTGGAATATTCTTTTTTGTTTGAGCGAGTATGCTTCCTGTTTGGTCCCGTTTGTAATTTTATCGAGATCTGATAATGACTAGCGCGGCATTTAAAGTCGTTTTTTTTTTCGTTTTGTACGGTGTAACGGTCTTAAATAATTACAACCGTAAATAAAATTACAAGTTAAACACTTTTTTAAACGTAGGCTATTTATAAAGACGTTATTCATTGCGTAATGAAAAGTACTAACGATAATAATACAAAATAGCTCAAATTCGATTTTTCAGCCCGACTCAATCATCAAGGTCAGCTCGATGGTACTATATTATTGCCTCAGACTACCATACAAAAGGCAGACAGAGCCATGCCTAACACCCGAGCCGAGTAAACGCAAGTTCAGTAATACTAAATGCTGGAGTAATAAGTTTCCGCGCTCAGTCCGGCATAGTCAATACGGCATGATTACTACGTAAGCAACGCTGCGAAGTAATACCGCACGGACGCGTCCGTCCCTGCTGCCGCTTGGTAGCAAACTGAGCGCGGAAGCGTATTACTTAAGCATTTAGTATTACTTAACTTGCGTTCACTCGGGTGTTAGGCACGGCTCCGTCTGCCTTTTTTATGGTAGCTTGAGATTATTGTATTGTCACCGAAGATACACAAGTATAGCCATAATTTATATAGTTTAAAAACTAAAACAACCGACTTCCATGCCCCGCGAGTCAATTTCAGTAGCAAGTTTGAGATGTTTATCGTCATATCTCTAGATCGAGATACTTATCAGATCTCGATGAAATTACAATGGGACGACATCGGAAACGTACCCTACCGATTAAAAAAATAATCATTCAAATCGGTTCACAATTGACGGAGAGTAATCGCGTAACGTAACATACATAAAAAACAGACGAATTGAGAACCTCCTTCTTTTTTGGTAAGTCGGTTGAAAAGTCCATTCGAACGTCAAACAAACATACACAGATACTAAGACGGCAAGTTAAATAAAAGCTTGTCTAGAGGAATGTCCACACCTCAACCGTTTTCAAATAGTATGTAATAAATTAGATTGAATAGGTAACTATTACTATTTGCCTAATTAGTGGAAACTAAACGATGTATTTACACTACATATTTTTTTAAATTAATAATTTATTTTCCCTGTGGAAAAATCCCTTTTAAATCGATTTATAATATGTATATTTTTTACCTATTATGTAACGGAAAAGGTGTAACGTGTAGATTCAGAGATTGTTTGTGTGAGCACAAAACGAATGTTTCTTTTGGCTTCCAAATGGCTGAACTGGCTAATATGCAGTTTTCTTTAAACAATTTGTAGGTAATGGGGTTTAAAAACTGCCTTTTGCTCACTGCAGGTGGCGCTACTGTTGAGTGTTCCTTAAATATGACAGCTATCTGTCATTTTCAATAGTAATTTTGTAAACAAATAAATTCGTATTGGAATATTTACTTATTATATTGCTATGTGCAGCTATGGATTACAAAAGCACTGTTATTAATGTGTTCCCGAATGAAATTAAAAGTAACGCTACACATTAATTTTTTAAACATTTTTTTTTCTACAAAAATGTATCAAAAATGGTACACTTTATTACTTTATAATTGGCTGAAAGTCTAGGTCGAATGCATTATTATATCTTTTTAAGGAAATAAGTTTGTGAAAAATCCGTACAAAATTTGTAATATGGCGGTTTTTAGGAACACTCAACAGTAGCGCCATCTACTTAGAGCTTTCAGTTTTTAACCCCATTAATCAGAGATGGTTCTTAGATTGGATATAGCTGTTATGATTACTCAAAAAATTGAGTCTATCCCACTAGTCCCATCGTGTTGTTTAATTACATTACATTATATTGTAATGATTACAATACAATTTAAGATCGTTTAAAAACCTAATAGAATCGACATCAAATGTCATGCCAGTTATTTTCAGTACCAAGTTTGACGTGGTTATCTGCATATCTCTAGATATACTGAACATATCTCTTAAATGGGACCACCTGGGAAACAAATAAGAATTTTCCAAATCGGTTCAGGCGTCTTCAAGTAATCGGTGAGCATACATAAAAATAAATTATAAGTAAAAAATGTTTTTTAAACCAAGCTTTTATCTGGGACAAGGAACTAAAATATTTAAAATAAATTCTAGTAAGTATTTTGCGGGGTAGATACTTACCTATATTCTTAAAAGCTTGAGGCACTACCCGTTTTACAGGTTAGGTACTTACTATATTTCTGTATCTCAAGCTTTTAAGAATAAAGGTACCCGCAAAATACTTACTAGAATTTATTTTAAACATTTTAGTTCCTGGTCCCAGATAGAAGCATGGTTTAAAAAACATTTGTTTTACTTTTAATTTATTTTTAACTTTTTGGTAGGTAAGATAACTAACTACCTGAGTATTTTAGAATAAGCATGATGTTTCAAATATTCTATGGATATTATGATGTGATTATGGGTTTTTTACGTTCACCGGAGGGCCACTGTGAAAAAACACACATCAATTTTCCGATATAAAACTCCATTTGTGCATGGCATGGATCAAACTCGGTACCTCTGGCGTCAAAGTGCTCTTCAAAGCAAATCAATCGAGCCCAAACTCGGTCGGTGGGGTTATGTTGTTTATCACAGAAATGCTATGGCCATCTTTCAGCTTCATCATCAGATCCTGGATATCGTTTAAGTGTAAAGTGCTCCTCAAGACGAATCAATGTAGCCTAAATTCGGTGGAGTTTCGTTAATTTATCACAGAGATGGCGTGACCACCAGTGTTCCAGCTTCATCATCAGACCCTGGATATCATCTAGGTGTAAAGTCCTTCTCAAGACGAATCAATCAAGCCTAAACTGGCTGGAGTTATGCTGTTTTATCGCAGAGATGCCGTGGCCACCTTTCAGCTTCATCATCAGACCCTGGATATCAACTGGGTGTAAAGTACTCCTCAATACGAATCAATCGATCCCTAATTCGGTTGGGTTTGTTGTTTTATCACAGAGATGCCGTGGCCACCTTCCGTCTCCATCATCAGTCCAGCTCCATGGTACCATAATTATTGTATTGTCACCGAAGATACATAAGTTCACCAAATTTGAGTCAAATCTAACATCGGGAAGTGGGTCTAATTTAGCTTCCAAGATTCCACCCGAACATACATAGTGACATACATACATACATACAGTGCAAGTTAAATAAAAGCTTGTAAATTATATACCGACGAATTGAAAACCTCCCCCTTTTTATTAAAGTCGGTTAAAAATATGACCTCTAAAGACAAACATACGCAAGTAGATACCATGGGGACACCTGAGGTGGTCGATAACGCAATCTTATCCTTGGCGAATTGGAAAAACAATACCGCGCTATGGAATTCTGATAGCTTATCTTACTGACTGACAATGGCATCATGAACGATTTCTTTTGCATGTTTTTATAAGTTATTGAATTCATATTGTTGAAACTTGAAAATGTTGAAATTGAACTTTTTATCATAGGAAAAGTTATAAAGAGTTCAGTGTCGGTCTTGGTAGAAGCATTTTTTGCCATTAAAAGTTATCATCTTTAATAGTGTAAGTGACTATAGTAAATGAGGTCTAATTTAACCCTAGAAAGATAACCTATGTCGCAGTGTGCTGAACTTTTAGCTGTATATATTTCCAACGTGTATATTTGTCTGTCCTTTTCATCTCTGTCGTCGATCCACTCTTTCTTCTTGCTTGGTAATTTGATTGGTTGAGATCTTGCGAAATACCCATACTCGGATGCCGTAACTACTAATATTATAAAGGCGAAAGTTTGTGTATACGTTTGTTTCTTCTTCACTCTAAGGGCCGATTTTTCATTCCTCAGTTACACGATCAGATAGGGTTTATACCAATGATAGCATATTTTCGCATTTTTCAATAGACAGATAGAGGTAATCCAGGGAATAAATTCCTTACCAGAGAAGTTAATTTATCTGGCTCTTTGTGCCTCAGATAGCTGACTATTCTGTGGTATAAATTAAGTTTGTGACAAGTTTTGACGTCAAGTCTTGACGTTATGTCATTATTTTTCTAAAATTTCATTACGGCTACACTCAATTGGCCAGAAACTGGCTAAATACACTAATTGTGCGGAGCCATAATAAAACAAAAAAAAATATTTAAAAAATCGTGCTTGGCAGAATTAAAAATCAAATTTAGAATCTCCTTGAGTCAACATTTCAAATGGTTGTAAATCTTCGCTCTCGCTCTAACATCTATAGCACTGCGTAAGATTATCTCTTTCCCACACTATTGGCGTGAAGATAGTTACAAAAAGACTACAGATATCTAACTGACTGATAAAAGCACATTGACAAATCGAAAGTTTTATACGGTAGTTTATATGGGCAGATAAATATATTGCATTGATACTGGCCGTTCTTCTAAGAGTTGAAAAATCGGCCCTTAAAACTACAAAACTGACTGAGCTGAAATTTGGTATGTAGATAGCCTAGATTCTGGAATAACACATGGGGTACTTTTTATTCCGAAAATCCCACGGGAACTGTAATATATCATTGTCATTTACCAAGCCGTTGTATCACATCAGGAACGATGTCTACGCGGTTAAAACCGCAGGAAACAGCTAGTTAGCCAATAAATGTAGTGTAGCTGCATAATTTCTAGAGGGATTCTACTAATTTCTACCAGGGTGGAATGTATGCAAATGGCGAAAAGGCCATTTTTGGTAACTAAGTTATGCATAACACTTTAGAAGGTGGCAACCTCTTTTCGGAAAAATATCTGAATATAAGTTCATAGCGTCGTCGCGTCGATAGTACAAAAACACAGACAACAGTTCTGCATCGTAAGTTAAAATACGATACATTCTCTGGTGAAAGGCTCGAGTTAGTCGATTAAAAGCAATCGGTTGATAACATACAGACAAAACGATAAGAGAAAGGATCTTACATAATCTAGAATAGTTAGTATCTGTTCATCTACTACTGTTTATTTTTTTATATACCTTATTAATAATTACTATGTATTAATTTATTATTTAGTCGCGACTTTAATAAATGGGGAGTAGCTTTTTAAACCGAACCTGACATTCTCATTGAGACAGTGTCGTCTTTTATACTGCAGCATTTGTTTACCAAATTGTAAGTTTGTATAAGTGAGCAGTTAGGGGAGCGTCTTGATAGAAGGGAGGATGCCAATGGAAGAGGAAGTCTAAAAATTCTTCGTTCAGTAATGTGTTTTAAATCAAGTCGTTTTGAAAGAGATTTGTGAGTTAATACAGTCGCACGATGTATAAAGAGTTGACGCATGCGAAGTACCCTAAAATCATTATGAACGGAGTCTGTGGAGTAACGAAAGGTTTTTTTTAAATATAACTTTAATTAGTGCTCTCTGCGATCTCTCTAGTGCCAGGAAGATAGTTTTACTTGCTCTGCCCCACACTGGAATGCAGTATTGCATAATAGGTTGACAGAGTGCTAAGTAAATTTGTTGGAGGGTATCTAATGCGGTGCAATCGGTGTTTGAGGGCCCGGTGGCGTAATCGGGAGAACGGTCGGCTTTAATGCCGTGGCACCGATTTCAAACCGCCGTGCACAAATGGATTTTTCTATCGAAAAATTTATGTGCGCTTCTCACAGTGGCCCTCCGGTGAAGGAAAACATCGTTAAGAAACCAACAACCCCCGCATGGTGGTAGGACACTATCTAGTGTCCGCCTGGCCAACTACCACCCTCAAGTTAGAAAATCTGTCGCCAAAACATCTAATGTGTTCCGGCAGCTATCCTTGAGTGCCAGTTCCTATTCTAGGCCTAGCGTGCTTACCAACTTAGACCGCATCATCACTTACCAACAGGTGAGATAGTGGTCAAACGCTAGCCTATAAGATATAAAAAATAAAAAAATAAATCTCTGAGACTAACTACTAACCCTATTACCTAAAACTTTATCAGTAACTGGTCGAACTAGCCCTAAGTCTTAAAGGTTTAATTCCGTGCATCGCGGCCGATCGCAGCCGCGCGGCTGACGGCTGACTGCGATTGGCCACGATGCACGTAATTGATCCTTTAAGAACTATATTAGCAAAGCATACAATAGTGAAAAAGTATCACCTGGCAGTTCTCATCCGTAGCGCTGCGCAGTTCTCCTTGCACTTATACGCGAGCACTTGCTTGATTCTGCTCACTTCCACATCCGGAAAATGTCTGCTCACGTAAGATATGAGAGCGTGTACTCTACGACGGTCTAACGGCGGTTTCGTCGGCCTCGACTCCTGCCCTGCTCTTGACCATCGCTGGCCTGTTACTGAGCAAGTCGCCAGTTCTATTGGAGAAAACAGTGCGGCCGCTAAACCTCTCGTCACTTTTCTGTAGTCCCCCCATTTTACACCCCTGAGTAGTTCTTCTCGAATCTCGACGCCTTCGCCCAGTTTTATCTAGAAAAGAGATTGGTTTGGTTTTTACAGAAACTATTGGAGTAATTGAGTTATGACTTCGTTACAAAGCACTGGGCAAACTGACTCGCGCGGCATGTGGGTTAAAAACCTAGTAAGTTTCACTAGCAAGTTTGAGGTCTTTATCTCCATATCTCTGGAGATACCCATAAGATCTCAAATAATTGTATAGTGGGAGCACCGTGGAGAAGTAACCCTACCCATGAAAGAAAGGCGTTCACAATTGACGGAGTAATCGCGTAAGAAACATACAGACGCATTGAGAACTTCCTCCCTTTTACCAGACTTCACAAAAATGGAGGATGAATCGACTTCACAAAAAGTCATTTATGAACGTATTTCGAAAATTATTTTTTTGTTGGAGAGAGTATATTTTTTCCGTTTGGTCTCAAAGTAAATTTATCGAGATTTGAAAATTAGTATCTCCCGGGATGTGGAGAAAAACACCTCAAACTTAGTACTGAAAATGACTAGCGCGGCGTTTGAAGCCGATTTTATTTCGTTTTGTAAACAATCTTAAATCATTGAAAGTCGAGTCGGTTGAACAGTGATGGTGATGATAAACAGCAGATCACAAACAACGTTTTTATTTTCAATTTAACACTTTGACTGCGGGACTTTTTCGCATATTTTTTCATTTTTTAAATTATTTTTTTATTTTTTTTTTTCGTAGGTGTGGCATCAAATAAAAACTAAAATCCAACAGCAGAAGGTCACACGCATCCCTTGTGAAAAAATTAATTTAAAATAAACATGTATTTTTTTTTTTTAAATTTTACTTTCGATACCAAAAATCGAAAAAACGCACGGTGTGTGTTTTCAGCAGCGAACGAGTTAAGGGATAAAGAAAACACTCTGATTAAATAAAATGACGCCTTCCAATAAAAACACCATATTAGGTAAACTTTCCATATGCAAACTAATACAAGGAATAATTATTCCAAACGTAGCTACCTACCTAATTAAATACAACTTATTTGACACAAACATATATTACATTGAACTAAAATGTGATTAATTTTCCATGACAATACCGATATCAGACCATGTTTTAAAACAAAGGCTAAATAAGGGGAGCAGGTTCAGCGACCTAACGTAGGCGATGTTGCAAAACCGCTTAGGGGTCTATAGTTTATCTTTTAAAATGAATGATGCTACGCCTCTTAATTCTTATAACTATTAAAATAAGAGCTAAATTACAGTCATCGACAGATAATTCGATGGCATTTTCTGGTGGGATTTGATTGTCTCAATTGGGCGAGTTTAATATTTATACACTTAGATGTTTTTTATACTCTATATTATAGATATGTTTTATTTCACCTGTTGGTAAGTGATGATGCAGTCGAAGATGGTAGCACGCTAGGCCTAGAATGGATACTGACTTTCAAGGACAGCTGCCAGAACACATGTTTGGGGAGAGATGTTCTAACTTGAGGCTGGTGGCTGGCCAGTTGGACGCAAGACTGTCCTACCACTATGACTATTCATTATTCTTTGACCATGCCAAGAATTTCTTAACGATGTTTTTCTTTCACCAGAGGGCCAATATAATTTAACAGTTTGAAAATTTGCGCACGTAACATTTTTCGGTTCATCCGTTTGGGCGCTACGATGCCACCCACAGATACACACATACACAGATACACACGTCAAACTTATAACACCCCTCCTTTTGGCGTCAGGGGTTAAAAATGTAAACTTGACGATCATACAAAATAATTATAATTTTATTTTTTTATTATTTTGTTCATTACCAATAATTCTAGAATTTTTATCCTCAATTTTTGCATTTTCCTTATTACTTCATGGAAAGCTGACACAGATTTCTAAGACCCTTCAAAAGTGACATCGACTTATTTTTCCTTTATTTTATATTTTTCTTTATATAGAATAAAACGAAGTCGCTTCCACCGTCGTACGCTTAGATATTCTAAACTACGCAACGGATTTTAATGCGGCTTTCATAAATAGATAGTGATTCAAGATGAAGAACGCGGACAAAGCCTCGGGGCGCCGCTAGTTTTACATACACCGTTAACGGGCCTCTAACATTTATTCATAAGTGCAATTTGCAGCGAATGTATGATATAAAACCGCAATACCTAATGGAATAAGCTATGTGTAATATTTTTAGGGCTCCGTCCCTCAAAAGGAAAACAGGAATTCTTATGATGACTTTGTTTCCCTCTGTCCGTCTGTCTGTCTGTCAAGCAAGACCCTTTTTCGCAAGAACGCGTAGAGGTATCAAGATGAAATTTATTGGTATTAAATACTCGGGGTCGTTCTGCTGTGAAAATCAAACTTGTTAGTAAACGCGTTTAGATGCGCGCGCGATATGACCGTATATGGCGGCACCGGCATAACAATTCACACGCGCTGTACGAAGATATCTTACTTCAAGTATGCCCATAGTGTTGCGTCTTAACGTGCCGTTATGCTAATTTATTTATTTATATTTTGCGATTTCACAGGGCAATTAAAACCTATAAGGCACCTTCCCGTTGACCTAAAATCATGAAAATTGGCAAGAAGCAATATCTTACAGCACATGTAAAACAAAACATCTGAAAACCGTCAGTATGTCATTTCATATTTAAAAAAAAAAAAATATTGTTACAAACTATTTTTTAGTGAGTACAATAACCGTGTCCAGTGATTGAACGGCAATGTTTAGTTAGTCCTTTGTGTAACAAGTTTGTACGGAACCAATGGTACGCGAGTCCAACAAGCACTTGGCCGGTTTTTATTGAAATCTGTTACTAGACAGTAAAATCCGTTGAAGTGTGTATATATCGATGGTAAAATAAATGTTCCGTTTATTACAGAATAAATAAATTTGTCATTGACACCGGAAAATGCAAGAAATTAAATTCGCAAATGTTAGTACTTCTTTTTTAAGGTAAAAAAGTTTTGTGTAAGGAACCTAGATTATTATGAATACTCTCTAAATCCGCATTTCAGCATAGTAGGGTTTTGACTACATTCAAAGAAAATATGCTTCAATGTAAACGAGGGCCTTGCAAGGAGGTACGATTTCCATACAAAAGGATATTGCACAAATAAATGGACCTAAAACTTGCACAATTCACAGTTATTGGTATTTTATATAAATTGGGACATTATGTTTACTAACATAATTTAATTGAATAATATGAACATACTATTCAATCAATATTTTTTTATATTATCTTGTAAACATCCGAATTGAGAACCTACACCATTTCAAAAGTAGGTTAAATATAAAATTATATCCTAAGGGCGTTACTTAAATGGTGCTTAGATAAATGATACAAACGCCCATATATACCATCAGATGCGGAAACAATGTTGTAATTAACAAGATAACCCGTGATATCGATGGGAGATAACAACCAAAACCAAAAACACCCGCATCGTGTACCAGCCCATGTGTAGTTAAATAGTTTATCTTATCTCATTATTATCTAATTTCTTTATTGTCACATGGTACTGTAAACTTTATGTAATTTGTAGCAGATATTAATTTTGTAGGCGTCTTTAAATAAATAATAAGGGTTTCTGTGTAATAAATATGTAGTGTTAGGTTGAGAAGAGAGCATGAAGAAATAAAAATAAACTGGCCAAGTGTAAGTCGGACTCGCACTCGTAGGGTTCCGAACCACACTACAGTATATTTATAAAATCGAGCAAAAAATACCACAATCATTTTTCGCCAGCGAAAATAATAATTAATAATCATTTTATTTCTTATAACGCCATCTAACGTCTAATATCTAAGTGAAAGTCAACACAAAGGTGTTAGAGATCGGAATTTCAATATAACGCCATCTATGGACATTTACGGTCATAGATGACGAAATGCCGAATGAACACGTTTCTTGTATGGGGTCCCCATATTATTTTTAACTTTATTGTTTTTAGTATTTGTTGTTATAGCGGCAACAGAATGACATCATATGTGAACATTTCAACTGTCTAACTATCACGGTTCATGAGATACAGCCTGGTGACAGACGGACAGACAGACAGACAGACAGACAGACAGACAGATCCCGTTTTACCCTTTGGGTACGGAACGCTAAAAAAGTATTTAGAACAGACCTAGATGTCGCTGATAAATGATAATGCTACTTATACGCACATACTATAATAATGCACAGTGCTTTATTTATTAAATTTTTCACGAAAATCTTGACTATGTTTTTTAAACAGATAAGCATTAGAGCACTATCTATCTCATTTGATGTTAAGTGACGATGCAGTCTAAGATATAGTATCTTGCTTTTCTGAAATTGGTAGACAGTAGTCAGAGGAGGCGTTGGACCACAGCAATTTTTCAATTCCAATTGCGGATTGAGCGCTACCTTTTTTCGCTCACCAGGTGGTGCCATTAAGTAGAATGGTCTTGAGTACAGCTGTCAAGCTATACAATATAAAATGAAATGTCAAAATTCATGTTATGTCAATGTCTTAGATAAATCAATAAATAATGATGACAAATATTTCGCGGACCTTGTAGCACACAATCGCCTCTAGCGGAAAATGTACAGATAATAAATACTCGAATGAAAGCAAACAAAAAGGTTTGCATTGGAACCCATGAGCCGTAAATTAATGAGTAAAGTTTAGAATATTATATTAAATTAGAATATTATTTTTCGAGAGCCCGGTGGTGTAAGAGGAAGAACGGTCGGCTTTGATGCCAGAGGCACCGAGTTCAATCCCCACCGTGCACCAATGGATTTTTCTATCGAAAAATGTATGTGCTCTTTTCACAGTGGCCCTCCGGTGAAACACATCGTTAAGAAACGAATCCGCATGGTGGTAGGACACTATCTAGTGTCCTCCTGGCCACCTACCACCCTCAAGTAAAAAAATCTGTCGCCAAACATCTTATGTGTTCGGGCAGCTATCCTTGAGAGCTAGTTCCCATTCTAGGCCTAGCTTGCTTACCATCTTCTACCGCATCATCACTTACCAATAGGTGAGATAGTGGTCAAACGCTGGCCTATAAGATATATATAAATATATATTACATATTTCTTAAATTGTATGTCATATGGCAAACATGGATTTCCAGTTCCATTAAATAACGGTCCTCCTTAGTCGACGGCTATTAGTCACATTTTTTAACCAAGCAGAAATGACTACGATGGCCATTGTATTGGGTTTGTCTCGCAAGGTTGCCGACCCTGGGTTATCATAATTATTATGGTATTTCATGGGCTGATAAAAACGCCGTCCTGATAAAAACTTATCGAACAAGCGAACAAGGTTTCTTCACAATACAAAGTAGACATTGCGTAACAGTTATATTTAATTCTTAATGGGAATTTTGTTTACAGAAAAGAAAACAGTCCTATTTAACGGTATCTTATGATTGGTTTAGGCATGGAATGTTTTACGAAAGAGTAATGATCTTGAGAGCAAGTTTCACCGGTTCCTGATAGAAGTTCAATACAAAGGGACAAAAATGACTCCGGGAAGTATTTTGGTAACATTTGAGAGCCCCGTTGGCGTAAGGGATAGATAGCTTAACTTCTCTGCGAGAGGGCGCCGGTTCAAACCCTAACACGAGTGTTCGTCCAAGGATGGTACGAGCATATTATATCGATATTCCGCCTGAATTGCTACCAAAAAGTAGCATTACTTATGCTACTTTTTGGTAGCAATTCAGGCATCAAGGGGAAAATCTGCCGCAATAAAAAACAGCTGCTTAAGAATAACTCAAAATAGGGATGAGTAGCGTCATATAGAATAAAACCGGCCAAGTGCGTATCGGGCCACGCGCAGAGTAGGGTTCCGTAGTAGTCCATTTTGCAAAGCAAGTCTTTACCCGTTGTAAACATACAACTACATCATCTTAGTCAGTTTAAAGGATTTATTCTATTTGGTACAAAATTATCCAACACCCTATTACTGCTAAACTAATAAAGTTATCTTAACCGCTATAATTTTTCTTTAAAGTTGCAAAGCACTGCACTATCATCATTATTTTTTAAGCCAGCAAGTTTAGCTTTCAGAGGGGGGAACAAAAATCTGTACCCTATAGTTTATTATTTCTTAAATGGGGAATTAAATCGAAAAATAGTATTAGCATCCTATAAGTCAATTTAAAAAATCTATTCAACGATACCTAGGACCTACCAACGACCTACCAGGATGGGGTAGACAACGAAAAAAAAAATTACTACATGTTAAGTGCTACCAGAAAAAATATATTTTCCAAAATTTTATTTTACCACTTTGTCGGCGTTATTGATATACACATCCTTACAAAATTACAGCTTTCTAGTACTAATGGTCTCTTAGCAAAATCTCGGACAGACAGACCGACATGACGAAACTATAAGGGTTCCTTGTCAGGACTACGGAACCCTAAAAGTTTATGTTATGTGCATGGAATGGCAATGGCCATAATAATCTGCAAATTGTGAATGTGATGGATGATGAAGCTGAGTAAATTTTTACAAGTAAACATCTTAACTTGCACTGGCAGCACTTGATAAAGCATAAATACTCACAAGTCTAGGAGCCACCGTCCCGCCCCGTTCGTTCTCTCGCTTCAGTACAAATGGTAACGCTCGCCGATGTTGTTCCAGCCATACCGCGTCTGGCACGGGTCTGTTGCGTCGTCCATCCCATCGCCCCACGCCTATACAAACCAAACATCATACAACAATAGTTCTTACAATATTTAATTGCTGGATGTATCATCGTATCGATTACTGATAAATAAAAAAAATTGAAGTTGGAACGTCTGTTCGAATTCAGGGCGAATGGTACAAGTTCGTGGTCGATTGTTGTATATAATATATATAATATAAATGTAATTGCTGGCGTTTTAGTTTATGGTGGTGACAGACGATGCTTAATTTAACAGTAATAGCTCATTATGCATTTATTTCATACAAATTAAATCGATATAAAGTGCCATTTCTCATGTTGCCCAATGCCCTATCTATATTAATTTTTAAATTTGACAGGACTTAATCTTTTGTAGGCCTCTATTTATATTTTAAAGGTGAAAAAAATATTGCAATGTTTTGAGTGCAGTCTTTAGTTGGTTGGTATGGTTTATATAAGGCGCATCTATTGAGGAGTATACTTCAATGGGCGCATCAGATACTTTTTATCAGATTCCGGATATTAGCGGATATAGATCGATAACATTTTTGCTTGTTTGTTTGATTGATATGGTCTGATAGAAGCATTTTAAAACAATAGGTTCATACTCTCATAAAGTTATTTTTAAAACTATAATTGTTTATAATGAGAAAAATTGTTGCTTTGTATTAAACAATCAGAATCAGAATAGCAAAATATAATAGAGAATAAATTATTTCATTTTCAAGCACAATTTTTGCCTAGATTTGCCTTTTGTATTTAGTAGTCTCGATACGACGATACACCATAATAACAAAGCAACTTAAACAAAAGAGCAAAATTAAAAAGCTTTTCATGTACCAATAATGGCACCTATATACATGCTAAATTGGACATATTTTCAGAAAACCACAACTATATGTATGGAGGTAGGTTACTGAATATACGTCGAATTATATATGGCTAAGTGTCGCAAATCGTGAAGAGTAATCATGTAGAGTAAAAAGCTTTAAAAGGCTTAACGCTCACTAGACAGGCAGGCTTTAAATTTACACGCTAATCGCTTGAGGACTGCTGGCTAATAATTAAGAGTAATATAGACCGACTGGATAACTCAGTCCTAGCCCGCAACGAAACAGAGACGCGGGGCGGGGGTATGACAAGTAAACTAAGTCGAAAATACGTATGGCACCAGCTCTCCGCGCAAATTACCTTTGTTGCAACAAACTTATTTCTGAAATAAAGCAATTTCATATTTGTTTTTGATCATTATTCATTGAGCCCGGCCCCTGAAAAGTCGCGACCAAGTATTGAATCATCCGACCAGTCTATAAGCTTACTATTTCTTGCACCTTTCATATTAAATATGCCAGGGATGGAAGTCTCTACATTGACAGCGATGCGTCTTGTCATCGCAAACATCTGCTAGAATGAGATCCAGCTAGACAGTTGCTATCTGCATCTCTTTTCGCTTTTTCGGCGATTATCGCGCGACGTTCATTTCTATTCATGTAGAGACTACCAGCCCAGCTTGACTTTCGCATCTGTTTGTGAGCCCCAGGTCAAATGTATTCGTATAAAGTTTAGTTTACATTGTCCATAGGACATAATGATAAGAAATATGGAACGAAAATTACAAATTAAGATTGATATGCGTTATCATAATTTATGTTTTCCATGCTAATAATACAAGAAACAATTAAAATAAAAAAAACCCACAACAGCCCCCTCTAGCGAGTTAACACCAATCTAAACACCACCGGCGATAAATCACAACATGTAGACATGTATAACTATTATGCATCCTAAGTATGTAGTACGTATAACTATTGCATTACATATACATTACGTACACTAAGTATGTAGGTAAAACTATTATATATTATCGCAATCGTAGAGCTTTAGACATCAACCAACAGCATTAAATAATTATATATTCGACATATCATTGTGTTTTTATCATTAGCAGTATATGTACTTTTTCTATAAATACATTTGAACGAGCTCTTTACCATTGAATGTCATCGTAGTAATTAAACATACGGCACGATAATAAGAGTACCTCTGTGACCGACACCAAAGCCAGATAATTACTTACATAAAAATAAACATAAGACATTATCAAGACAGTAGCCCGCACATCAGAAAAAATAAAAAAAATGATCACAACAGCACACAGCATGGCCTAAGTCCAAAACATTCTTATTTTATTTCAGTTCTACTATTTACTGAAGAGAAAGATGTATCTTACTTTAAAAGCTTTTATTTAACTTGCAACGTTCGTATGTATGAAAATTTTCTGAATCAACATTAGCAAATAATTTTTCAACAACTTGTTCCACTTATTGTTTTTTTTAAATATACTTTGGTGCGAAATTTTTGTAAGGAGCTCATTTGACAACTTACAAGTATGTGGACCAAACAATACGTTTAAACGAGTTGTATGAGACGACCATGTATCTATAATGTACGATTGGGATGGCGGTATGATGTCAATGCGCATGATTTAGTATGAAAAAAATAATGTCGTCGTTAGAATAGCTCGTTAGAAAAATGTACTGTAAAAGTTTCTGGCAATGCAATATGTGCGGCCGGCCTAAAATCATAGAATACGCTAAACAATTGAAAATCACATATCTGTCGCAATACTTTATTTTCCGATTAAATAAAAAAAATACAAGTATGTACATAAAATATCATTGCACAAGCGATGTACATGGATACAACCGTGATGGTATATTTTACGGACACTGTAGTTAATGTAAAAATAATATTAGGTATATAACGGAACATTTGTCTATGGTAAACAGTCAACTTCAATATTTAACGGTATTTAACAATGTATATCTGGCAGGTAAAACTTCAACAGTCTGTATAAATAAATCTATTGCTGATGTACAGGATGCATCAAAATTTACATTATTGTAATAAAAAAAACATATGATACATCCTGTATAGTGTGTATATTGATTCTACTTGTAATCTGTTTATTATTTGTAACCTAATTAGTATTTTTTTTGATACAACTGAATATTCTAAAAATCTCGAAATAAGTCCAAAACTCCTTTAAATAATTATAAACCATCTATGTATACTTTTAATTTTGATTAAATGACACTCATAAGTATGTTACACAATGATCTAACTTTTTTCTAAAAAAGATTAGCAGTGTCAAGAGATTTTTTGCTATACTCTTTTTTTAAACATGGCAATACTGGCAAGCTGCTCCTAAACTTATTATTGGGATTAAAATTATTATAAGAAATGTGCCATTAAAATTACAATTACTAATGTACAAGCGATTAATTTTAAGAGTAATTTTATTATTGCAATTAATTTTCGTAATACTTTTATAAGATTAAACACTTTTTTAAATAAATGCAATGTGAAAATTTAGAGATCATGGGAAGAAAGTCACTTGAGATCACTCGTTTACGCCGATACATTTTACAATAATTTTCCAAATGACAAATATTGTAATTCACAACCCTAATCGTACCTTTTATATATTCCCTTATAAATGCTTTTGTTACAAAATGACTAGACATACTATTTTCATGGCAAACTTTTTTTACAGGATGTTTGTGAAATATTGACATTCAATGCAAGACGTCATGCCTTTAGACAGATATAGATGCTCATATTTTTATTCATAGGATAAACGTTTTATATTGTATATGTTTCCTTTGAATACGATATATAGAACAGTTTTAGATAAGACCATTAATATCCTATCGGATATTGCACTGGCTAGAACCCTCAGATTTTTTTATATCTGATAGGCTAGCGTTTTACTACTACCTCATCGGTGGTAACTTGGTAAGCGATGATTTGCTTGAGGATGGTAAGCACACTAGGCCTACAATAGGGAATATGCATGTTTTTTTTACATCGTTATAACATAATAAAAAAATAAAATACTACTATAATTGGTCTAATTATTTTTTAAACAAATATTTAAATAATCAACTAAATTTCAGCAGTTTAAACACCATAATTTCCCGGGGTTTTTGGTAGTGTGTTGTGACGTCACGCACTTACGTCAGATACACCTATTGTACCTACACACCAACAACAAGCAATCACAGACTACAGAGAACCCCAAGCAACTTGAAGCAAACTAGCCTTTTTGCTTTAACACGTTGAACGCCAAGCCTATAACGCAACAAGCGGCCTCTCCTATAAGATCCTATAAGATTATGAGAGGCCGCTTGTTGCTTGGAAATTAATACAATAAGACCAAGACCACACCATACATCAATTTACATGTTCCCGCTAAAAAAATCTACTCATGTTTCTATCACGTGACGTAGTGTGTTGTGACGTCAACGTTCGATTCGACCAATGGTGATCTGTTTTACAAACTTAAATTTCCCTTGCTTAACTTGCATTTTTCATTTATAATTTTAAGCAAATAAAATGGAATAAAATTAAAAAAAAAAGGTTTTACTTATAATTCCAGAACAACACAGATTCGAAAAAAAAAATCCAATATATCTGAGTTACATGCATATTCTCTATAGATAGTCTGACTCTCAAGGGCTGTGCTGCCGAAACACCGTAAGATTATGGCGGCAGTTTTTATTCTTGATGGTGGTAAGATACTTTTTGGTAGGCAGTTAGGCGGAACATCGATAAAATGCTCCTACCACTTGTGGAGATCGATATAAAGCTCCAAATAAAAGCCTCCAAATAAATAACAATGATAGAGCATCTAATTTAAAAAAATCTACATGTGGTGATTTAATTTTTTTATTTGTCTATATTTCATTTCTCCTCAAATTTTTTTGCTAGTGATAGTTTTATTCGTTGGATGGTTTATCAGACGTACATTTTAATCAGATGGTCACATTAAATGTCAAAGATCCATAACATCCTGTATAGCTAACTACTAAACAAAATAAAAGATTAACCGATTAAAGTTCAAATTCGTATAAAAATATATCATAAGAAATCATTTACACTTAATATTAAAGAAATAATGCTGTTTCATTTTATACACTGGGTAAGTCGTATAAAAACATGGCAAGTAAATTACATATAATATATTATATATCAATCATTATATCATCCTTATCACCCCTTTTTCAAGTCGGTTAATATATTTTAGAAGTCGAACAGCAAAGTTATGACTTTTATAGAAAATCATTATGATAGCTTTCTTAAGCATTCCGTTCATTTGTTAAGAAACTGATTGTAAGTTACGCATTCGATTTTATAGTTTTGATTAAAAATATGAAGACTAAAGCCCTGTTACACCGGTTCCTAAAAGCGGTAATATGAAGAAATCTGACAGATTTTTGACAGCTTATAGATGGCGTCATGTGTCAGAACTGTCTAACGCATTTTCAGGAACCGGTGAAACTGGCCCTTAAAGAACCCACAAAATTACGTGTACAAGTAACGAATTCATTTTATAATTTTAGTTATGAACTTTCGAGATTAGAGGCCAATATAAACCCAAATGTTGTTTCTTATTAAATTGGAGATGGACAAGTTTATATACGTTCATATAAGAGCTCAGTAAAGGTAAGTGATGCTGCGGTCGAAGATGGAAGCTCCTGGATGTGGAAGATGGTAGAGTATCTAGGATATGGACTACTTACCTTATGGAGCTATGGTTGCTTTTCATCTTAGGGTCGTCTATAAATCACGTGAGACATTTAGAAGGGGGGAGAGGGGGTTGAGCCAAACCTCGCTCAATCTCACGTGGGGGACAGAGGAGGTCTCGTCAAATATCACGTATTTTTTTCCCGCAATGTCATATGTATCAAATTTTAGTAGTTCTTACGTTTAGGTATTTTATTGTTCGATTTTTCTAACTATGATTCGAGACTATTCAATAAAAATAATTAAAAATCAAATATTTATTTGAAATAAATCCAACGCAATTAAGCACATAATAAGTTATTTACAACTACACAGTTTGAAAAATCTTACGTTAGATCAAAGGAAGGGGGGGGGAGAGGGGGTCAAGTAAAATCTCATAACATCTCACCAAGGGGAGGGGGAACGAAACATTGTCAAAATTGTCTCACGTAATTTATGGATGACCAAGGGGTGATCAAATTACGTGTACGTACACGAAACGGAAGATCCTTGTCTTCCGTTACGAAATAGGCTACACCGAATATCAAATCGCAACTCGGAATATCAGTACCTTCAAGACAAAATTCTACTGCAGATTATTCAAATGAGTGTGATCAATCACGCTAATGATCTTTAATTCTAACTGATATATTCTCATTTCACTGCTAATTAAATCTAATGTAATGAAATAATTCTATTTCATATAAGGGAGTACTGTAATGATAATGAAAACTACCTATCAATCTCTATGATACATTCACTGAGATCATCCACTAATGAAAATATTGATGGATGTATTAGTTAACATTCTAAATTGATCAAAGATTAATTAAAGAAAAATGTGATATGTTATAATTTATAACAAAACTAGCGAATACATATAAGTATGGATAGCATAGTTAGATCTACTCGTAATTTATATATTCTCTAATTCCAAGACAAGATATATTTTGTATTATGTCTAGAAGGATTCAATCATCATCATCATCATCAGCCTATACTAGTCCACTGCTGGACATTGGCCTCTCCAACTGCACGCCACTAAGCACGATCCTCGGACACTCTCATCCAGCTCTTGCCAGCCACCTTGCAAGTGATAATGATTCAATCAATTTCTACACATTGAACAAGGATATTAAGAGCTTATAATAACGTTTAATGACTTCCTAAAAGTTCAAGGGTTGTGTGCTTTGACTCGAACTCTCTTTATCGTTAATCATTAATCAAGTTCAACAAAGATTTAATACAAGTTTCAGCGTAAGTTATTTGATTTCTATCAATATTTATAGGCCACCTAAAGGTTTAAGACGAAACAACTATTGCAGAATCTGTGGTTTAAGATTTTAAAGAGCAAGCTGGACAAATGTGCTATATTATTGATACTCCAAAAAAGCTTCACAATTTTTAACGTATATCTGTGAGTATTAGGATCATAATGGTTTTTTGTCTTCAATACGACACCGATAATCAGTTTCTCAACAAATAAAGTCATTCAACGATA
The DNA here is from genome assembly GCA_954871355.1 of Cabera pusaria. Lineage (NCBI taxonomy): Eukaryota > Metazoa > Arthropoda > Insecta > Lepidoptera > Geometridae > Cabera > Cabera pusaria. The sequence continues at coordinate 7,217,698 of OX940892.1, forward strand.
AATTAGAACCCAACGCGATCCCATCTAACTAATAATAACGTATTATTTCGATACATAATATGAATTCGAAGACTTAAACTCGTCATAATATGAGATTTGTACAACTATTGACCGGGAGCCATAATCACTCAACAATAACATTTGTGTAAAGATAAAACTATTGTGTATAAAAATATCGCTATTGTTGTTTACTGAACCTATGCAGTATGCACCATAAAGACGCATACGCCCCGGCATCGGATAAATAAAACGGTGTGTCTTTCGCTCCCACCCGATTCGCCGTACAAAATATTAACTCTATTTATGAAAATACACCTTATTATCTATACTATTCGAGTGAGAGCGAACGACAGATACGGTCAACGTGTATGTATATGTCTGTGTGTATAAATATGTAACCAGTAAATAACCCTATGTTATGTTTATGTAAAACGAGCACCGGTCGCAACAAATGCTTTAACAACGATCAGTCTATTGTCAGAAAGGAAGGTGCGAACGTAATGCTGGCCCGATCTCCCATTAGTCATTGCGGGATGAAATTATTATAAATGATTCAGCCATGGTCCGACTATTAGAGTCGCCGGGATTTCGCCTTGTATTTCCCCTTACAGATATAAAACGTTTCGGCGAAATAATTATGTCGGATTGAATAGCAAGGTCAAGAAGTTTAGCCAAATTACATTCTTTAAACATTTACGAGGATATTTTACTTTCGCTGACTAATCCATCGGAATAGCAACTTTGTAATGTCACGTTTGAGATTCTCCTATAGTTGAGAAGAGAGGAATATAATTAACATCTATCTCTCTCTCTATCTGTACATTGATCATACGCCAAATACAACAAAGTTGCTACTTCAAGAGTCATTTTGCGGTGAAAATCAAGTAATAATTTCCATATCACTTAGCAAATTCGATTTGGCTAAACTTCCAAGATCGAGTAAAGGGAGAAGCAGCTTTAGCTGTCTAGCGTCTTCTGTTTAACGCTTGAAATGACAGCAATAATCTGTATCTATGAACAGACTTAAGTCTGGCAAACATCCATGAAAACACTGGTGTGGAAATTAGTTCTGGAAGGTGGAAAAAGTAACAAATGGGAGTTCGTTCCGGCGTACACATTGCACTTGGTATATCGTAGAAAGGCACACAATAAGCGGAGAGGTGTGAATACTATAGGCCCCCGGCGACACATCCGATCACAGACTAGATACTATCGACAGTCTTCTCGCGCCCACTCTCGCGCCGCCGCTCGCCGCACGTTATCACTATCTTAAATACGTTCGAATCAAACGCACTATCTACAAACATACGCTTGTTTAGTCGAGTGACGTACGTCTTCTATGAGACGTTAGAGGGTTAGATGTACCATGCCATAACGTATAAAAACTTTATGTAAGTTAGATGTGTCTCCCCAACAATGCTATCCAACAATGCTATAGATTTATATTAAGCTAGTTATCGATAGAGTGCTACCGATTTTGTCACGCGAATCTTGTAATCGTTGATGAAATGACGCCAATCTCTGACGTCACTAAAATGTGATCTAGTCACTGGTTGATATTTATAAACGACCAATAGAAACCGTACGTCATTCACGACTTTTAAACGTTCAACGTTTAAAACTCAGCGTTACAGCGATCACTGATAGCCTGAAGCTAATCACTGTCAGTGAGACGCCGATCACGATTAGCGCATCTCCCATCTCTATCTGACTGACGCCAATCTCTATCAGAGAGACGCCAATCTCTATCAGAGAGACGCCAATCACTATCAGCGAGTCGCCAATCACTATCAGAGAGACGCTAATCACTATCAGCTAGTCGCCAATCACTATCAGCGAGCGCAACATCGCGGCGAGTTCATTGTCGAACGTGCGACCTCGACGAGCGGAGAGAGCGCGCGGGCTACTGGAATTGCGCGGGCAGCGGCGGCGGCGACGGCTTCAAGTGTAGACGGGGCGGCGCGTGCTGGGCTAGCGTGTGCCGTCGCAAGTAGAGCGGCGTCTTGAAGCTTCTCCCGCAGGTGGCGCAGACCACGGGCTGGGCCTCGTGGATGAGCCGCACGTGTTGGCGCAGGTTGGACGCGTTGCTGTACCGACGGCCGCACACTGCGCACTGCACGCCGGCCGCGCCGCCGGCCCCCGCGCCCATCGCTGCCAACAACAACGTCACTGCACCGCCATTGTAGCACGGACGCTCCGCTCGCGACTACAACCTAATGCTAATGGACCCCGGGTTAACCGACCGGTGTTTACCTGACTGCCTCATGTGACTATGTATTTTAAGTTTGGCTGTTTTTGGCATGACAGATATATTTGAAAAAAATGTGTTCTGATGATTATTTCTTCATTATTTGTTAATTATCATGGTTTTCTTTGTCTGTCAGACTGGTTTAATCCATGGATTAAACATATGTGACATTACTTGAAGACTTATATTTTTTTAATTTAATTTGTAATGCAAAAGATTTGAACACGAATGTTTCGATCAAATAAAAGTTACAACCAACATCTATTAGAGCCATATTGATAAATTCGAAATCAATTTGATGTGTATTATAATCACATATTTTTTTGAAGTACAGGTTCCATTAGCATTTCTTTTACTTGTGCTCGTTGCGAGCGGAGCGAGCGAGCAATGCGGCGAGAGCGTCGCGTCGGCCGACACCCGCGCGCCTAGCCACCTGTCGCAAAACCGCGCGCTCTCTCTTTCTCTCATTGTCTTATACAAATCTCTTTATCTCTCTCTAACCGTATGTCGAGGTTCGCCGGGGGCGCGGCTGTCCGAGTCGACGTGTGCGTGTGAAATGACGTGAAAGAGACAGAAACAGAAATAGAAACTCACCATCTGCGTTCTCGTCGCGAAGTTCCGCGTTCATTCCGGCCATGAGATCCATGTTACCTGAAGCGAGAGAGAGTGAGATTGTATTTAATAGCCGACAAGGCAGCATAAACAGGCCACACACAGAAAAAGTAAACCAATAGTGTCACAAGACAAGAGTAACAGAAGCTCACCTGGCAATGCGGCGAAAGGATTAGCCAACGTGTTATTTTCGTTGTAGTACATTTGTGGAAAACTGGAACGCTCCTCGTCGCTCGCCTCTTGCT